>VXBO01001777.1:204014-503895 GCA_013400135.1 Rhinoptilus africanus | reverse complement strand
CAAGAGGAGGAGGAGAAGGATGATGACGACGACGACGACGACGACGACGACGGGGAATCCGCCCGGCTGCTGCCGCCACCGCCGGGCAGTGTGAGGGGGCGGCTCGGCGGTGGGGAGGGGCAGCTCTGAGGCGGGGGCTGCGGCCTCGGGGCTGCCCGGGCCCGCTCCGTCGCGGGGCGGCGGGCGCCGGCTCGGCTTTCCTGCGCTTGCCTTTCCTTCCCCGGGTGCTGGGTAGTCCGTCAGGGCGATCCCCGTCCCCCCGGCTGGGCAGCTCCCGGGAAGGAGGGGACGAGACCTCGGGCTCAAAGGTCGGGTGGACGGGGCCGTGCCGGAGGGCTCCCGGGGGTGGGGGCTCACCTGCTGAGGGCAGCGGGAGGGGCCGGGCACGGGCAGCGCCGGGGCCTGCGAAGCTGAACGTCTGGTCCTGGCGGTTCTTCTGCTCCGGGCGATGCTTCTGTTGCAGAGCTCTTAGGAGCGCTGCTCCCCCCCTCGCCGCTGTTGCGGGCAGGCAGGGATAGCCTGATTTTGGGCATAAATCTTGCCGCTCTCTTTTCGCGCTCTACTATCACCGTACTCAAAGGTTGAAGGCATCTTGAGGTCCTTATGGGACAGCATCGCTTTATGTGCACGAGGGTTTATGTGGTCTTTGACTGAGAAAAGAGATTTTTCTGATTTAGATCAAGGAAGGAGAAGTTGACTGTCACCCCCTCCCTTAAATTTCCTCCTATGAAAGACCAAAACACCTCTAGTGCTAATTGGACTTTGTTCTGCCCTTTTCACAGAATTCTGCAAATTGTGGTTCTTCCTTTGGTTTCTCGGTGTTTAATTTGATGAATGCAATCATGGGAAGTGGGATACTTGGTTTATCCTATGCTATGGCCAACACAGGGATTATGGGGTTTAGGTAAGTTTTTGGGTTTTATGTATGCTTATTTTTAAACTGAGCTTGCAGTTTTAAATGGAACAAAACTGGATTACTAAGACTTCTGTGCAAAACCTGAGGAAGAAGTAAACAGCTTGTGCTTTTCAGCATTACTGAATAAGATCTTCCCTTTTTGGTTTAGTCATTCGAATCTGGCCTAACATAAGTACTGCCCAAACATTGCATTAAATTGCCATGTGGTGCCAATTTCTTGGCCATTACTCCTAATAGATTAATATTTACGTTTCAAAGCTGCTGTCTCCTTTAGTTCTAGAAATGGGCCTTCTGGAGTGGGACGGCTCTGTATCTGAAAAATGTGCATCAGCTTGTGCTTTTGTTTGCACTTTGGCTCACTGTACATACAAACCTATCAATAATAGGGACAAAGTCACCAGCATTGTCACGTTTACAGTTTTATAAGCATTAGATTCACTTCATTAGAAGATACATACTTGTCTGTGTAGATGTATATACACAAACTCCTATGTTTGTGTCCTCTTTGTAATTCCTCAGGCCTTTAGCCTGTATAGTGTGTGATATGCTTTGGTGAACAACATAAGAAGCCCTGGAACTTAGCAAGTATTGTGAAGGTCAGAGGCCAGATGAACCATAGTCAGCAGATATAAGCTACAGAATGAGGAAATCTTGTCTTGTGGTAGCTTACTTCTTGCATAAGTAGCATTCTTAAAGACGGAAAGTGCATTGTACTGTGAAAGTGCTTTAATTGTATTTTGGGTTTTTTAGTATCTTGCTGCTGATCGTTGCCAGCCTTGCTTCGTACTCTGTATTTCTTCTGCTCAGTATGTGCACTCAGACTGGTAAGTGGAAAGGATTTATCTCTGAAATACTTCCTCACCTATAGCACAAAGACATGATCCAGTATAATTATTATCATTATATAATTATAACAGATAGCTGTGTCTGATTCACTGATGTTGAAATATTTAGTCTTTTTGACAATTAATATTTGCCATTTAAAAATACAATTTTGAAACTTCCTATGGAAAATCAATGCCAAATTTACTGCTTTCTAGATTTTCAGTTTTAATTTTTTCAAAATGCCTCCCTCATCTTTCCAAAAAGATAGATCCTGTATTTCTGTAGCAAAAGTATTTTGGTGCTGGCTGAACCATGCTACTTCAGTGTGTGCTGTTGCTTCCAGTGAAGACTTAAGAGCAATGAAATATCAAGACTTTCATTCTTATACTTGTAATACATATTTTGTTTTGTAAACATATAGGATTACCATAATTCTTATGCCACTTGACAGATGCAGGGTTTTACAGTGTTTTTGATTCTGAATGAGAGGTCATGTTGGTTGCAGTCCTTAAAAATTACACTGCTTTAAGAACGTTCAAGCAGTGGATTCTAGTATCTGCAACCTGATCTGCTAATGCTTTAGTTCTTGCGTTTTTTAATTGTTACTGAAACAACTGACTAGTTCCTTGAGTTCTCATACACAGAAGTCACACTATAGCAGGAGGTCTCCATCTCTTTCTGTCACCTGGTTATTGTTTCCCTCTCATCTGTTTTCTTCTCTTTTCAAAGGTGGTGGGAGAAAGCTTCAGTTTCTTTCCTTATTGGCTTTGTTTTCTATAGCTAGCTTTGGTCTCTCAGATGATTGCTTCCTGACTCTTCTTAGATCTGCTGCTCCTGTCTTCACCTGTTGAGTGATCTTCTTCATACATTCTTAAAAAATATTTTTCAGAGGTAGGGTTACTTTTATGGTTGATGTTGTTGGCTGCTTCATGATTTGGGACTAAATCTTTGGTAATTTTTTTCTCCTCTTGGAGCTCTGCTTATTAGAAAGGAATTGGAACTTGAAATAAGTAGCTAGAAAGATACATAAGAAGCAAAAAAAAAAAAAGAGGGAACTTGAGGTTATTTTTCGTGATCTTTGTTTACCTCTTATTTGAGGCTGAAAAGTTCTGTATTAAATAGGCAGTAAGTGGTATTACGTTGTTGCCTGGTAAAATAATAATTAAAGAGATCCTTGCAAAAGAACTACGGGTGGTGGTGGTGGAAACTAAGGATTTAAGCTTTTTGAAGTAAGAAAAGTCTCAATGTTATGAACTTAGAGACCTAACATACAAAAATGGTTTAACTCCTCAGTTATTGTCAAAAGGCAACATTCCACCTCAGGACAGCATTTTTTAAATACACACAGCTGAAAGCAAGGAACACCTCTGAAATGACAGGGTGAAGTATTTCTCTTCTCTGAAACTTGCACTTAAGGTGATAACTAAGTATTAAATGTAATGTTGACAGGTAATACTATCACCAGGACTGTTATCTAGATAAGTTTGCTGGATTTACAGCCTTCTGTTTTTTGATTTATTTTTTTAAAAAACTTTTTTTTTTTTAATAAGATTTCTCTCAGATTATATTTACTATAATTCCTGTAAACTATTGAAGTAATTACATGTTAGGTAGCGTTCCAACTTTTTTCTTGGAACATTGTCTTTAAAAAGTGAGAAATATAACCTGTTGTGCTTTGACGAAGTAAAATCTGTGCACATGTTTGCTTCTAACATAGATAATTGAACATTTTTCTTTATAAAACTTACATGCCTTTGTGAACAATGTTATAGTGTTACACTCAACCCATGGCAAGGAATTGGAAAGGAATTTCAGTAGGTTTACATTAAAAAATGCGTTAGAAAAATTTATTGTGTGGAGAAGAAAAACCTTTGAAAGTGTTTGTAAACTATTCATTCAGGTATTCAAATAACAAGAGTAGTCCTAGGAAAGAGCTGACCTATAAAATACCTTCTGAAAAGGAAGCTGTAATTTTAATTCCATTTTAAACAAAGACCAGGATTTATTAAGCACAGGCATTTTAGTTGTAGTTTAAAAATAAAGAAATGTCTTCAGTTTGGTCTGGACTTCGACAAAATCAAATTATTTGTGTAGATGAAAAGCCTTAGCAAAAATAATATTCCCATGTGTCAAGTGTTAGATTTGGATTAGTTTAGTCAATCTTTTCTCCTGATGTTAATTCAGTATGACCTACATTGTTTTGCCGTTTGGGCTGACAAAGGCTACACTTACGCTGTAAAGCAGAGAAATTGGGAATTTAAGTGCGATGTACTTTGAAGTTTTGTGGGTTTTTTTTCCTCTTCATTTCATGAGTTACTCATGAGTATTGCTTGTACTTTACTTGCCAATTTCACTTTTTGTTTAAATGGATAATTTCCATTTAGTGTTAATAAAGTAGTGGAAATCAAGTCAATCAGGCAGAACTTGTTTATTTTTATATCAGTGGTTCTTAGTATTTTGTTCCATGTTTTCTTGAAATTATGAAAGGACTAAACTGATTACAGAAACAGAATTACTGTATAAAACATTTCAAGGTTTCATCTTGCTGTTTTGAAATTGTTTGGAAAATTTTATTCTCTTTGTTGGTAACTCCTCATACGTGTGTGCTGTGTATTTGTACCCATGTGGTAAAAGCAATTCTCTCCTAAATGTGTTTAAAATTTTACTGATTTTATATTTTTTTTTAATGCCAGGCCTTCTGAAAATGCTACATTTTTTTTCTTGTGATGAACAACTTTATTTTTCCTAGATTTCTATTTATACAGGGTTAAATCTAGTAAAACATACTTGCTTAATTATACCTGTATATAACTAGTATCAATGTAATGGCTGATGTGAGAGATTAGTCCAGGTTTATGCTGAGAACTGACTCTGGCTAATTTAATTTTGCCATTTCATTTATGTTGTTATAGCATGTTGGTGTCCGCAGTAGAGCAGAATGTGAAACATCGCCCTTGAGAAAATTAATGAAGCGTTTTTGGGGGTGGTGGTCTTTGATTTTTTTTTTATTGTTGGCATTTTTTGTCCTCTGGAGCATTGATCTGATTGTGTGCAGAACTTCAGTGAAATTAAAACACCTAAGCTTGGACAGTCGGCAGTCTGAGGCTCCAGTCCTGACGTCTGATCTCCGTGAACTGCCTGTGTCTCCCATGTCTTGTTTCATTTACTTCAGCAGTGAGACTTCACTCAGGTGTGAAGGTCTCCCCGCAGCAGCTCAAATTACAGTGCTGGGCCCTGAATTAAGATGTGTCAGAAGTAGAAGTAGTCGTGTACCAAGTAGAACCAAGGAAGAGAAACCAAGTGTTTTGACAGTAAAATTATGTGGGTTTGAGATTAATTTTACCCTTTGAGGCATTTACAACTGCAGACCATTTTATTATATACCAAGAAAGCGAGTGGTATTTCTCAGAAAACTTTCATCTTTTTGATATCGCTTGAGTTTCTAATAACAAAATACAGAGCAACAATGAAAGACTTTAATGTGACTTCCTTTTTTCTGAGAAGGGATTGGTTTGAGTTACCGGCAATATTAGAAGTGAGCTTCAGCTAAAACTCAACAAAGCGTACAGGAAACCACAGGCTATTTTAATGTGATTATGTAAGTCAGGTGCAGGTAAGGGCAGGATTTTTGTTTTGTTTTAATAATAGATTTCAGCCAAGGAAGGTGTTTACCATCAGCTGTCTTGAAAATAAAATAGTGATGAGTTTTTTAAAAGCTGGCAAGATGGTGATTGATGTTTATATTCGTAGAAAGATGAAAACGAATCCTCTTGCTGTCTTCATTTTAAAAAAAAGCATGCCCTTTTAACAAATAAAATATGTGAATATCATATCTAATTGTTGAGTCTGATTTCATAAATCTTCATCTATAGTATTACTTGCAAAAAATCTTTGGGAGAAAGCAATTTGCCATTAATGTATTATTATTTTTTAAATATTACTTTTTTAATATTAAATTGAGTTTCTGGAGAGTCTCTGAATGGTTGATCGTATAGCTGTATTTTGTAACAGTAGTACAGGTGTCTATGAAAGCTGTTTGGTAAATAAAAAGTACTATAAAATACTCTTTTAATTCTGTCCTGAATTATGTTAATTTAAAAAGGAAAAAAAGTCAAAGCTAGAGCTTTCAAGTGATTTTCAAATTAGAAATACTTTAGCTTTTTTTTTTTTTTCTTACTAACAGCTGTCACTTCTTATGAAGACCTTGGCCTGTTTGCATTTGGATCAACTGGAAAGGTGAGTATTTAATTTTACCTATGTATTTTTGTTTTAGTCTCATGCTTCTGATGCACAAGTGTTCTTTGCATAGTAAAGAGAGAGAAATCAGATAAGTAGTAGAATTCCCCTGTGTGAGTATACTGAAAAATCTGCTACATCCTGAAGCTTTTTGCTACATTTCAGTTAGTGTGTCAGATCTGTGGAAGGCCAGACTTTAGGTAACTGTAAAATAGACATTCCTTAAATGCAACATTTTGTGCTACTTTCCGATCAGTGTATTAATTTTTCAGTTGTATGTACAAATATATGCTCACTGGCATAGTTGTCAAGTTGTCTCAGCAATCCATTTCAGGTTTGTTAGAGTCTGGTCATACCTTTGCTGTAAACTGTTGAGAGACAGGTAAGGGCTTTACTCTTGGTGTTCTAGCACTTACTAGAGATCTAAGATAAGTGTTTGCCTTTCATGTAGTTTCTCCAATAGGAACAATTAATGCTTTTGTTTTGTTTAATAAACTCTTCAGATGACTGTTTCTTACTTGTTGTTTTATCTCATGATTTAAAAACAAACAAAAAACTACCAGCAAAGTAACCGTTTTTGCTACAGAACCAATCAACATGTAAGCCATGCCTTTTTAGTTGTGTGTACTGTATCTAGTTTTCCTAAAAGGCAGTGTTGTCCAGTAAAACTGGGTGCACAGGAAATACTACTTGTGAATACTGCACGTTCAGTATTATGACTTCTGTGCTCTGTGTTTCAGTTACAGGATACTAAAAGCAAATTTTACCACACAGAATTTTAATGGTTTACTGAAACAATGTAATTTTTTCTTTTAACGTGAGTTCTGCTTAACAGGCTGGAGTCAAATTTCTTCTGTTTTAATGTAACTGAGAATGAAATCTGAGCTATTAGGTGTTCGTAAGACTGCCATTAGCATTAATAAGCAGATATGAATGTAGTCTGTGAGGATCAATATTTATCGATCAATGTTAAGATGTGATCAACCTCAAGAGATAATAAACCTTGATATTATCAGGGTATGAAATAAAATTATTTTTTATAGGAACTGATCTGTACACATTAGAAGCAGAAGTCATAGAAATGTAGAGCTTAAAGAGATATTAAAATGTGACTTAGTCTGCCGGTGCTCTGAAGAAGGGCTAAACCTACATAAACTGTTCTTGCGAGATGTTTATCAACTGGGTTATTTAAAAGCTTAAATGAAAGAGATATCACAGCTTCAAGATGTAGTCAATATCAGTAACTTTTTTTTTTTGGTTCTCTCTAATGTGCTTTTTCATAATTTGTGCTAAAAATCATCTGGTCTTTTAATTTCAGTGTGGATAGAGAGCAGTGGTTAATTATTTTACCAAAACAACAGCTTCCTAACCCAGAAATATTCCAAAGTTCATTGAGCTTTCCTTTTGAACTGATGTTTTCTGGAACACTTACCTTTCTTGAAGTATCTTTGATATTTATACAGCTTTCTTAAAACGTGCCTGCAAAATGCCTCAGGTTCTTGGCCAGTAAGCTGTCTGAGAACTTGACAGTGACAAGAAAAGTAATTATTACCTGTATTTTTAGATCATGGCTGGTACTACGTCCCAAAACAGGACTTGCTGTTTCTGTGCATGCTTCATGCTCCTGATTGTGTGATCTCAGACTATTTTCTGTTTGCAATCTAATAATTTTTAAGTCATATATTTGAGGTCTACTTCTTCAATGCATTGCTCTTAACTGATCTTGTTGATTTTTTTCTAGTTTACCACAACCATTCTGAATTCTCAACCTCTCCCTGAGCTCTCCTCACCTTAGTCAGGCAGAGGTGGCTTTTTTTTTTTAATTTTTTTCTTTAAAGCAGTACTTACTCTTCCCTCACCCGAGTCATTCGCTAATGATACAGACAGAACCGCTGTAGGACCTTGCTTGAACTGGCATCTTAGGTTGACAGTAAACTACTGGTTAACTGCTCTTGAAGTAGAGCAGTTACTTAACCTTATTGTGATTTCCTGTCAAAAATATTTCTCTTGAGATTTATGAGAGTGGAGATTTTCTGCTCTTGGAAGATTGCAGATTCTCCCTTTCCAAAGGCATGAAGTGTTTGTTTCCATCCATGGCAGATTCCAAGATACCGTACTTTTTTTTTTTTTTTTTTTCCTCCTTCCCCTGGTGACTTTTGAACTGACTTTAAATTAGTTTAAAATCTGATATGATTTTCTAGCTGATCAATTCAAAAAATGGCAACTCTGCTTTAAGGTTTTATTCAAAAATACAAATTTGTTTTTCTTCTCACAACTGTGGCTAAATTTCTTCCAAATTGATTTAATAGTAGCACCCATATAAGAAGAGCAGTGGGTAAAAAGAAAAACTGTATTAGATGATCGTACTATTTTAGAACTGAACTGAAAAGAAAACACTGGGAAAACTTCAAACGCTTTCGGGTTTTTTTTCGGTTGGAAGTTAAGTATATGGATTCAGACAAATACTTTAATAGTCTGTGATCATTTCTACTTCCATATCGGTCCAATACGAATAATCACAAAGGCTAAAGATAGGTCAATCTAGTTTACGAGTTTAAAAGAATAATGACATTCATGACAGTTAAAAATACTCAGGTTTTTGGAGTGAGAAAGTAGCTTCTACAAATCGCTGCTGTCTGATTGCCTTTTCAGGAACGTGATTGCTTTCATTTGTACTCTCCTGATGTCAGAATGCACTCCCATGTTTTCAGCGATTTTTAAAGGCCCCTATCTTTTGCAGAACAGGCTTCACTCTATAACTTCTCTTGTTTTGTCATCTCAGAATGAAAATGCAGTACTTTCAGGGGGATTTTTTGCTTTTATATTTATTTTAGGTTGCGTTTCCATGTGTTAAACTCTTCAGTAAAGAGAAGATGCCCTTCGTTTCAATAATAGTTGTCGCTTCCACATCTGGTCTGTTTAAGATAATACGTATGTGTTTTATGACTGCTATAGACATACGATTTTAGTTATGCTTACCCTTTCTTAAGAAATCCATTTTTTTTATAGGTCCTTGTTGCAACTACAATAATTATCCAGAATATTGGAGGTAAGAAACTTCATATGCTCGATATTAACTGAATGGAGAATAATCTCTGTGGTCTGCATAGCTCCACAAACGCCAAAGACAATAAGTAAATAAAAGTGTTCTTAAGACACTGACTAAAAGAACAGAAAACTTAAAGAAAAGGCTTATGTGATCATGCTAAGTTGAAGCGTTATAGTCATGGGGTAGATGGGGGGAGGAGGGGAGAATGAGGACTTACAGGGGTTGGATTGTATGCCTGGTACCGCATCACAGGATGTGGAGCACATCCATGATAGCTGGCATTGCTAATTGGTACATTGCTAATGTACAGAATGCTGTTCTGCACATTTGCGTCAGGTTGCTAAATTTTATCATAACACATGTTTTGGTTTTTGCTGTTGGAACGTATGCATTTTAGTGATTTATGTAACAACTGAATGTGTACTTAGCCATGATGTTTCATGCGTTCTTTATTAATGGTAGCTTTTTTTTCTTGTCAGTTCAATACCTTGTTTCTTGGAGGGTTGTTTAGTTTCTTGATTTCACCATGTGAGCTGATAATTTATGTTGTCATATGCTGGGCTGTCCAGTTACTTTATTCTTATTTTGTCTTCCTTGGTGCATGACATAATAAAATAACACTTGCTGTCTTTACATTGAAAAAGTCGCCTAAGCATTTAAACTCTTACTGGGGTATTTTCACATACTTGAAATTTACTGAGTAACAGTGCCCTTAGAAATTAATTGTCTGAAAGCAGACAGCGTTTAACAGAATAATTCTGATTTTTTTTGGCTGTGAATGTTTTGAATACTTTCTTTTAGATGAGGGATTCTGTAAAAACTCCATCCCCTATCCCCAGAAGATACACACGTTCTCATACACTGACAGGAGGAAACAGCATTCCAGTGCTCTTCTCCTTTCCTTTACGATTGCCTGTCAAGTCCAGATAATTCAGTGATTGCTGGGTTTTGTCACTGTGTAGAGACCTAGAACTAGACCGAGTAGCCGCTGTTATGACAAAGTTGGAATCTCTTCTTATACTAAAATCTCCAATAATAAAAATTGCCTAATTGAAATGGCTATAAAAACTCAAGCGTTAATTTCAGAGGAGTGAACACATTAATTCCAAGGTTAAGGATTATTTATTCATACAGGTTTTGGAGGATGTTCTGTATCAATGAACAAACTTTTAAATTTCCTTTCCCATTTGAGTGGACCTCTAAATAACCAGTACTAGAGTTGGAGGGACACACAGTACAGGTTCTGGAGACTCTGAGGTTGTGTACAAGACTCTGTGGTCAAAGGAAATATGACTCTCACTTCTTCCTCATAGCAGTTCATATCATTCTCTGTGTCATTTTTTATAAAATTCATCTCAGTAACTCTAGAGCCCCAAACTATTGCATGCTGGATATTATAAAACCACTTCGTCTTCTGTAGTGGTCTTCTCTGCCAACAAGTTGGGTTTGGTTTGCCAACCAGTGGTTTTCCATTTAACTAGTTAAAAAGTAGGTTCTTGCAAGTTGAAACTGTTTTTTCAAATATTTTTAGTGACCTCATTTTGATGGAAGCTTTCAGAACTCTGGTTTGTTTTTTTCTGGTTCCAAGGGCAGTATCTTTCATGTAAGAGAACGATAGCAGTTCATGCGTCAGGTAGTTTCGTTTGCAAAGATCACTTAGTTTCAAATGCACTGAAAAGAGAAAACTGACTTTCCTTCTCCGAGTCAGTGTTAGTGGTGCCCAAGCATGCTCCACTCTGTGAGGAAGCATGATATGTGGAAACATGGGTTGCGAGTTGGGCCTCCTTGGCACCTTCTCCCGTACAGAAGATGTATTGTGCTGTCACTGCCAGGAGCTGTCGCAGCTTCTGTTTAGTATTTAGATTTCTGTTTGGGAACAGAGCTCCCAGATGCATTATTTCTCTCCTTAACAACTGCTTTTGGCAGAGTCCTGTGATGCTGCAGTCCAAGTCAGCAGAGCAGCACTGTGTCAGGAATCGTCTTTGAAGCTGACTGTACGGCAGGCTAACTGGCAGTTTAAAAAACAACAAAAAAAAGGGGGTTCTCTCACAGAGCCTTGACTCTTGAGGAAATAGAAAAAAAGAAAGGAGTTTTTCTTGTCCTTCTGCGGATTTTAAATGGGAGTGGTGAAACTGTGGAGTGTAGTTTTTCCTGAACAGGAGCCATGCTGGACTTAAGTGTGAAACTTAG
The DNA here is from genome assembly GCA_013400135.1 of Rhinoptilus africanus. Taxonomy (NCBI): domain Eukaryota; kingdom Metazoa; phylum Chordata; class Aves; order Charadriiformes; family Glareolidae; genus Rhinoptilus; species Rhinoptilus africanus. Next base: position 492,679 of record VXBO01001777.1, on the reverse strand, counting down.
GTTCTGCCCTTGGTGAGCTTTTGTAGGTGTCCACTTCTTTTTGTTCTTCTGTCTGTTTGTAGCACTGTGCCTGTTGGTCAGACTTCCAGACTGTCAACATCTTTAATTTCAAAGTAAGGCTAAAAATAAAATTGTTTTCTCTTAACTCCTCCATCATCAGACCTGGGTACACTGCATCATACAGTATCTTGTTTCAAAAGTGATCGGAGAGCAAGAGGTAATGAATGATGGTTTGATTAAAATAACCAACTTTACTAGGGTTATTGTCACTATCAGCATGTAGTCTGGGTTTTCTAAAAGTTTGGTTTGATCACTTTTAAAAATAATATGTGTGGAAGTGGTTTACATTCATTTGTGGTAGAGAGAGCTTTTTAGTAGTCATTTTCATAGAATCATAGAATCATAGAATCCTAGGGTTGGAAGGGACCTTAGTAGATCATCTAGTCCAACCCCCCTGCCAGAGCAGGGCCACCTAGAGCACATCACCCAGGAACGCGTCCAGGCGGGTTTTGAATGTCTCCAGTGAAGGAGACTCCACCACCTCCCTGGGCAGCTTGTTCCAGTGCTCTGCCACCCTCAAGGTAAAGAAGTTCCTCCTCATGTTTAGGTGGAACTTCCTATGCTCAAGTTTGTGCCCATTACCCCTTGTCCTATCACTGGGCACCACTGAAAAGAGCCTGGCCCCATCCTCCTGACACCCACCCTTCAAGTATTTATAAGTGTTAATTAGGTCCCCCCTCAGACGCCTCTTTTCCAGGCTAAAGAGACCTAATTCCCTTAGTCTATCTTCATATGAGAGGTGTTCCAGTCCCCTAATCATCTTAGTAGCCCTATGCTGCACCCTCTCCAGCAATTCCTTGTCCCTCTTGAGCTGGGGAGCCCAGAACTGGACACAGTACTCCAGGTGGGGCCTCACCAAGGCAGAGTAGAGGGGGNACTTCTGAATGTCTAATTGACCTAACTGATCCCTCACTTGATCCTCCTCCACCCAGGGGAAGTCTTCCTCTTTCCCTGTTACTTTCTCCAAGGCCTGGGGCTCTTGAGGGCTGGGCTGAGTAGTAAAGACTGAGGCAAAGAAGGCATTCAATAACTCTGCCTTTTTTTAATGTAGTTATGCTTTCCAATGTATTTTAATGTAGTTATGCTTTCCAATTTGTCATCTGTGCATTTTAAAAAGAAAGCTTAAAGTGCAAATTAGAATTTGACATCCTAATTGCATACACTTACGGATTTGTGTAGATAGGGGAGTTTATTTTTCTACTAGCAGGATACCCAGAGGAAAAAAAAAAAGATTTTTCTACAGCTACGGAAAAGCATTAGTTGGTCAAATGTGGAATTTAAAAGGTTAACAAAAATTAATTTCAGGTACATTGCTTGGAATTTTAACACGTATTTCTAATAGTAGTGCTCAAATTTTCCTGCAGATTTTTAATCATTTCTTGGAACACTGTGTTATATTAATCCAAGTAACACAAATCAAATACCAAAATTCATTTAAGTATCAAGGATTAACTAAGAATGCATCAGGATAGTGGATTAACTTTGCAGTACCCAAATTTAAATTAAGGTCATCTTAAGTGCTCTGACTTAAAGGCTTTCTAGAACATTCACAAATTAAGCTTTGAGAACATTTGCATGGCTTTCCTTATATCATTATGTATTTGTTCTTGCAATATAAGCGTTATTAATAAAGTGAAATGAAAAGGTTGAATGGGATGGCCAGTGCTGCTATTTTTTATATTGTTCTATTTGTCAGTATTGTGGCCCAGTCCATCAGCCCTTTAATCTAAATAACTCATGATTAGTTACATGTGAACTGCCTTGTTCTTTAGAGAGCATTAACTTGTCTGTGGGGTTGCAAAGTGGACACTAAAAGGAAACGATCGAATTGCATGCTACCAGGCTGTTACTTTGTTCACCACTGCTGCTGAGCCTTTCCTTTCACCCCAGGTCTGAGTGGGGTGGTCTTCCAAATGTCCATTTCTTGCCTGCTACGTTGACCTGGTTTGGGTGACACAGGATTAATTTATCTTTCAGTAATTTTACTTTTCAGTAAGGCCTCTTCTAATGCTTGGGAAAACTGCACTTTTAGAAGACACTAGTGTCTGAATTTGTGAAAATATTTACTTTAGAGCCAGTTGTGGTATGTGGTTTTCAAGGTGTCAATGTTTTTGAGGTAGCCAGGTGCAGGGATGAGGAGTAAGAGACCTGGGCGCTCAGCCTAGGCTGGGCAACAAGATTGTTTCATACCATGGATGTTGCATTCAATATAAATTAGAACGTTTACTGGGGAGCACGCTCTCTTCCGTGATGGCTGCCATCCTGGTAACTTCTTGCTCTGGTGCCAGACCCTGGAGCCCTTCCCTTTCCCCCGAAGCTGGAGCACTTGCAGTGCCTGACATTTGCTCTCCACTGCTGGGAGTGCACAGCTTCCTGCTGGTATAATCAGCTGAGTATAATCCCTGTATATTTTATATTGGTATCAATATTGGTTCTTTAGTGTTACTATCTAGTCTTATTCTATTAAATCTGTTTATATTTCAACCCTCTAGTTTCCTTCGTTTTCCCTGATTCCCGTTCCCGGGTCTGGAGGGGTGATTTGGTGAGAGAATAATTGTCTAAATGACAATAAACTGTTGTGGGTTCCTCAAACCATCACACATGCAGAAGAAGACCTTGGAGGATTTCAGGTCCTGTCACATGCCCTCCAAGATCAGTGAGGGCCCTTGGGGAAGCTGTACGCCTGGAGGCATAGAAGGCATGGAAAACGCTCAGTGACGTGGCTCGGCTGGCTCTTTATGTAATCCTTCCCAGGAGCACCGGGAGTTGGACAGAGTCCCCGCTATTGTTTTAATAGCGTTGTGCTTCTAGGAAGTGATGGATGAGGCACAGTGGGCCAAAGCCGAGGCTCAGCGTCACATGGCCCTTCCCCCTCTCCTGCCGGAGAACTACTGCGAGCTTCCTAGATCCTTTCCAAAGTGGGGAAGGAAGATGGGAATTTCTCCTCCGGAATTGTCTTCTCTGTGGATGTGACTGAGAAGAAGGACAGTCAACAGCGGTGTCCGAGGGAAAATGGGTAGGAATCTTAAAGCATATGTCATGAAGTTAGAGAAGGAATTATTTTAGCAAGGCTGGTGGAAAAATGGAGACAAACACAATAAAGTATTGCACAAGAGCAGCTCTCAGTCTGTTGCCAACACTAACAAATCTTCAGCGCTGAGGTCTAGCAGGAAGTATGGGGAGAGTTTTACAGCGTACTCCTCTGGGCTGCGGGCTGGTATCAGCTGAAGGTCACTGCTGTAGGGAGATACCACCGGACCCAGAGGGCCTGGTAGCTGTGATACACAGAAACATAAATTGAAACTGCTGAGAACATGAGTTTAATTATTTAATATTTATTAGCAGTGGGACTAAGTGCAACAGGAGAACCTGCAGTACGGCCACGTAGCGTAGATGGTCTGCGTGAGGATTTTTTGCAACAGGCCTTGGTTTTTTCCAATTCCTTTCGGTAGGCTGAGATACACGGGGGAATTCTTGTGCTGTGGATGAGTATGAGTAACTAACTAGTCTTTCTTGGTGTGTACCCAAATGATCATTGCAGTCTCTCTTTGGAACTAAGCTTGCCAGACAGCTATCTTAATTTTACAAAGAATCACTTGCTTTCTGGTATAAACACAGTTTATTAAGTGTAATTTCTGTAACTGGTGCTTGCAGATTTTGTTTCAATATTCTGCAATTAACATGGCCTCAAAGGTACAACTCTTTCTTCTTTGTAAGAATAAGCAATAAGGAAAAAAGATTGTCCTGTATCCCTGGAGTGCTGTTTTATCCTCGGGTCTGCCTGGATGCAGAAGGCAGTAAATAGAAGTTACAGGATTAGTTCCGATGGGAGATTCAGTTCTTTAGCTGGATTTTATGGCCTGTTAATACACTCAACGTGACAGACAACACACAGAAACCCTGCTATGAGTGTAGTACATGCTAAATACATAGTAGTATTGGGTAGTTCATATTTTTCAAGCTTCCCGAAGTAAATTGGGAGGCGTCGCCCCTGGAAAAAGCACACATGAAAACGCCTGGGGGATGGCGGGGAGCAGCCGTGCTCCCGCACCACCATCTGCCGGCATCGCCAGGCCTCGCACGCCCGGCCGCCTCCTGGGAACCTCCAGCCTTCTCCTGCTTTATTCCTCCCCATCCCACCACACTGCCAACCCCCCCCTTTTTTTTTTTTATTGTGAGGTAAACCACGAAATATTTAATTTAGGAATTTGCTTGGGGAGGGGGGGGTATATGTGTGTTCTCTGTCAGTACTTATAAATGCTGTGCATGTGTTAGAAAAACTCAAAACCCACCTTGTCTTTATCAATTGGGCATTTTTGTTTTGCAAATTATTCCCGCCCCGAGTTCATCCATTCTGAAATTTAGTTTTAAAAGTATGTACAAAATTTATCTCAAATTTAAATTGAGCAAATACTTTTTTTTTTTAAGAGCGGATGGGTGAGAATACCCTTCTTTCTGTAATCAGAGTACAGTACTCTACAAACTTGGAAAATAAACGCATGCTGCAAAACGCAGAAGAATAAAATATAGCTTGTTACATGCTGAGGCCTGCATTGTTAATACCTTAAGAAATTACTAAGCTTCCTTCAAGTATGGAAAATCTAATTTGTTTTCAAACAAACCTGAATGTTTGTTTTCATAGTGCCATTTGCTTTTGACTTGAAAGCCTAATTATTCTTACTGATTCAAAGTGAGGATTTCCAGTGTGGAGCTGCCTTAATTAAGGGCAGGTTTGTCAGCTCCTGTAGTAATTTAACAACTGATGACCCACGCTCTTGTGCTTTTGTATCGCATTGAATGGTTGTCGGAAGGTTTGATACTGTAAAGAATATTAAGCCTGCTTTAAATAAAAAACCCAACAAAAATCCTGACCTGCAGCTATACTTCAGAATGGAAGATACGATGACCTGTGCAGAAAACATTTCAGCTTTTTTTAGCATAACTGTACAAATACAATTAAACTAATGATGTTTTACCAAAAGAAGCCTGCTGCCCATGTGTTCCCAGGGGAATAAGAAGGACTTTTTCCTTTTTTTTTTTTCTTTTTTTTATTTAGGCTTGTTGTGTAATTCAGATAAAAGCTAAACTTGCAAGGGGATCAGGAGAGGGGAAATTCATCAGGATGAGTACCTATAATGTGAAGGCTAGCAAAGAATATGACAACCTGTTTCTATTCTTAGAACTTCTCCATGTGAACGAGCATCTCTTTTCGCACACCCCAGTCTACATCTATATTTAAAACTAAATAAATGATCCTAACAATCTTTTTCAGTTTTAAAGCTTCCACTAAGAGGAAATATTAAAAACAGTACATCAAGTAATTGGGAGACTTCTTAAAATTTAGTGTGTGGGGGGTTCATTGCAAAATGAAAACAAAAGAGCATGCTCTTTAGCCCTTACGTCATATGGCCTTAAATAGTTGATGGTTTTCGGTGGCATTTATGCATCATTCCTGATCTTTCCACAATTCAAATTACTTATGAGCACAATACTGAAGTACTTTCTATCTTGCTGTTCCATTCTAATTCTTGAAAAGGAAAAATGTGAGCTTGCCCCAAATCCTCTCTAGTTTCACTTTCTTGAAATCCTTCCCTGCTTTCCTTTTTAACTTTGTCACACTGTTTGGTTTAGGACAGATTAAATGTTAAACAATCTCCATACCAGCAAAGGGAGACACAAGCCTAAAGGGGTTTCTCACATGCAGTTGCTATGAAAGATCCAGCTCGGTTGGGCTGGAGTGTGCAGCAATTGATAGTGTTTATTCTGGTTTTTCTGTCTTTCAGCCTCTAATCTTTCCAGTATTTTGGGAAAAATAGGGACCTAAACTCTTTACAGGTTGAGAGTTACAAGTATTTTCATTTATCGTAATTATCTGTAGGCATTTGTGTGGAATCTCATACCTGGTATTCCCCCAGATGAGAATCGAAATTGCTCTGTCTACTTGTTCTGACTCCTCAGTCTTTTTTAAGCAGGAGCTGAAGTGCCGGTGTGGGTGCTTCAATGCAGGCTGGTTTTCCCCAGCCCCGTAATGTTTTCCTGCTTGAAGTCTGGAGGGCAGCTTGGTTCCATTTTTGCACGGTGCTTAATAACGTGAGACATCTTTATAGCGCTCTAATTAATGATCAGCTACAGTGGTAGGTGAGGAAAAACTAACCAGAAGAGTTAGATTCAGTCCCTTCAATAAATGGGTTTGAAGGGATTTATCACCAGTCATTTTCTAAGGAAGGAATAAATGATATGTTTACACATAAGTTTAATGTACGTATTCTCTTACATCATTCTGTGGACTTAAGCAATTGATCTTTTTTGGGTAGGATAATACGGAAAAGTTACACTTCCTCTTCTAGTAACCAAAAAGCCACTCCCATGTTTGATTTTAAGATTGGGCTGCCTCTGAGGAGATATTTTGGGGACTATTTTAAAAAAAACCTATAACTTTGGCTTCCCTTTTCTTCAGCAACTAATGTTTTTCAGGTAAGGCACATGTGGTGAGTGTTAAACAATATTGTAGCACACTAAGGAAGTTCTGTATGCATGGTGTGTGTATTTATAGGAAGTAATATCTCATAGTGGCATTGCAGGTTATAATAATGTAAGCGTAAAGCAAGTACCCTATTCTGTGTTTTACAAGCATCTTTTTTTTCTGCTGAAGAGCTAATACCAAGTTTTCGGAACATGGCAAAGTAATACATGTTTTAAGAATGTGATTTCTTGCTGCTTTCAAGACAGTGGTGAGCCTCTTGAATAATAAAGTAGCAATATAATTTTGATTTCTGCAGAATACTGCTTTATGGCATTTCTGTGGCAAGGCCTATTGAGAAGTTAAAACCTGCTTAGTTTTCATCAAGTACCTCTTGGTGCATACTGAAAATTATGTAAATATAACATAACATATGCAAATGTATGACCTAAAAACTAGGAAGCGCCTATATGAAGGTTACTTACATGGTTTAGTTCAGCACTTATTGCATCTGCATATTGCTAAAGCCTCGAACTACGTCACTGTACACCATTCATTCTGCAGGAAACCTGTCTCATTCGGGGCTAAAGATAGACCTATCATGTTGCAAAGAGAAGGTGCCACAAAGAAAACAGAACATTCTTTTTCAGTTTAGGGGATGAGACTAGGTTGCCAGAGCAGTAAGTTCTGCTCTCGCATGCTACGTGCATGCAAGAGGGGAGAACTCTGAAGGGAATGTTGCTTCTGACATTGCTAATTTTTTTTTGAATGCTTAACTTTTTAAGATGTCTGTTTATTGTAATTTTTGTATGTGATAAAAAGTGCCATAAAAGTTAGTCATTAAAACATTAAAATTATTTTTAAAACAACAAGGAGGTTAGTATCTCAAAGTGGAATAAATCAAAGCACAAGGTAGGCATTTTGTTGTGTTCACTTGTGTCACAGTTTAGCCTTGTGACTGTGTAATCTCTTCCTTCCGTTTTATGTTAAGGCTGCCAAGGATAGCTGACGTTTAGTTTTTACAATATAACTTGACATGCCTTTGGTTGTGGTGGGCGTCAGGGAAGTTAAGTAAGATTTCAGTTTTGGAGCAAAGGATACATGACCTTTTGTCTGTCATAACGTATGCACTTTATTCCTACTTGAGATAATTTTTCAAGTTGCTATGCCCTTTTTCAAGGCCCTTTGCTGTTTCAGTTTGAGCTTTAAAAACAAACAAACAATATTCTTTGCTTACTTTGTGGTGTGTTTCAGAGAGTTACACAGTGGTTAGTGTCTCTTACTTTTTTCACGTGGAGTAAAGCTACAAGGAGCTGTTGCTCACGAGGAGATTTACAACTGTGTATGTAAGTGAAGAAAAAGCAGGATTTGACTTTTTAAACTGTATTTAGTGTGGGCATCCTGCTCAGGTTTATGCATGAGATTTATGGTCTTATCTAAGCATCAGGATATAAATGATTTATTATTTATTTTCTTCATCTTCTAGAACAAACAAGAGAATATAAACTGGGAGAAAAAAATTCCTATGTGAGATTGTTTCCCATATGCCCAGGGAAAGGAAGAAGGATGCATACAAATGTTTAGCATGTGCAAGTTTCTTCGTACATGATTGGTTCCCTACTTAGGAGTGGAATTCAGTGAAATAGGACTCCTCTTAAAAACAAAGAGTAAGCGCGCAACAAAGGATAAGTGATCAAATGATTAGCCAGAGGCTAATAGGAATGCAAGGGAAGACTGACAGATTGCATATTAGGAGGAAATCTGATCTGGAAATTAATTTGAAGCTTTCTGCAGCTGAGTCTGCAGAAGAATTAATCTTGAAATCTTTCTGAAGGACATATATCTAGGAAAATTCTGACTAGCTGAGTATAAAGTATAATACAAAAAAGGCGGCTAATGGATAAATAAAGTTGAATTATAATTTAGAGGAATTTAGCCGCCCTCCATGCATTTTTTTAAAAATCTCTTTGCTTAGGATGAAATATGGATCTGCCTGTAGCCTAGTGTGAGAAATTATGTTAATTTACTTACAAGTTCTGGTGATTTAGAAACAATGCTGTAAGGTTTTCTGTGGTTGAATCTACATTTTGTTTTATGCAAATAGGAGAGTAAAATTAGGACAGCAGATAAATATCTCACCAAACAGAATCAAGGGCTACGTATCAACAGGGAAATATACTTGAATATTGGAAAAAACCAGAGCTTTTAATTATGAAGAAGTGAATATTTCCTTATTGAGTAACCTACCAAATGGTTTTAATTTAACCTTGCGGTAGGTAGATGCCACTTTGTATTAATAGAATTCGCTTTCTTTATAGAGACCACATTCCCTTTCTTCAAAATTTAACATTAACTGCTGTAGTACAGCAGTGTCCGAGTCCACACTGGTTTTTATGGTTCAAAACTTTCCTCTAAAAAAGCCGACACAAAAGCCAAACAAACTTATTAAAAAATCAGCTTATTTAAGTTTGCTGGTTTACCTCTTTAAAATTTATGTTTTAATTTTAAAGCATTAATAAATAAACCACAGTAAAATTCTAGAGAATTAATACATATAGAACAGTAAAATTTGAATACAACAGATGAGTTTTTTGTCAAATTTTAAATGTAACTAAACTTTTGTTGTCACATTGCTAAAATCACTTGCTGCTAAAGGATGGAAGTAAGTTTCATGTAGGCTTTGATATTCGTTGAAGCTGTTTGTAAAGCTGGATTTTTCTGAGCAATTTTCTGCTGGTTTTATTCATATACATACTTGCTGATAATGTAAAAGAACTAAGTGATGTGAAGGTATCAGGTTAGTATAAGCTGTAATTGGAAAAAAATCTTATCATTGATTGATTTTTGATCATTTTATATAGTAAAGGAGAAAAGTGATACAGTGATGTAGCTTTTGGATTTATGTGTATGCACGATTGCTTTCTGAATGGAACTATAAATGGTTAATTTCAAGTCAGTACTCCTGTAAGAGTAACAAACACTTTCTCTTCTGATTCGCACTGCTGGTATAATTTTGCACTTTGCGTTGTTGTTGTTGGGATCTTCTTGGTGGTGAGTTTAGCAAGAAGCAGAGTTCTGTCACTGATCTCTTACCTCTTACAATCACAGTCCTCTTACCTCCAAGAGCCAAACCATCCAGTAGATAAAGAACGTTTCAAATCTTTCTCGTCCCTAAATTTCTGTCATAGATTTATTTAGTGCAACAGCAACTGAGCATCAATGAAAACTGAGTCTTTAAAAAAACCCTATTGTTTCGATGGAAACAAATTTTATTTCATTAACAAGGTCTTATAAAGAGTAAAGAGGAAGGAGAAGTGCTCCAGCCTTGTAGTCTGTCTTTAGCCTGTGGGTCCATACTCCCAGGTAAACAGCCAGGCCTATATTTTATATTGTTTTGCCTTTTAGTCCTTTGGATTATGTTTTCCTTGCTTCAAGACTCACATCGTAACAGTCTTTTTGGAGGCGTTAGCTAACATCAGTACAATACTCGGGGATTTGCAGCTATTTTTAAGGGAAGTATATAAGAAAATAAATTCTGATTCTGGTGCCGTGGTGTCTAATATACATCTGAGATGTTACAGTCATAACCACTCTGGTTAAACCGTGCAAATTATTACAAACAGAGATACTGGTATTCCTCTACTAAATCTCTTCTGCTTCTCTTTGCAGCTATGTCATCTTATCTTTTAATTGTTAAGTCTGAACTTCCTGGTGCTGTTGCAGGATTCTTAAGTGGAGACGAGAGTGGGTAAGGAAAAATGCTTCGTATGTTCTGTATTGGTCTTGAAGAAGAAAGTGGTTCAGGACTGTTGGAGGAGATGGACACTTCCCTCTGATCTCATGGGCTAAAAAAATTAGTTATTTACAAGAGTTCTTGGAATATGAAATGTATTTGGCATGTGCAAGCCCTCAGCAGCACACACACACAGAGTCTGATTCTTTCCTCTTAGCAATTTCCTATCAAACAACCTTAAAGTCAGTGGCAAAACTCCATCTACAGAAATCTCCCTTCCGTAAAAGAGGAGATGGGGAAGCAGGAGGGGACAGGAGGGAGAGGAGGAGAAACATTTAAACTGCTGTCATGTTATCATTTCACATATTTCAAAACCACGGTACAAAAGCTGGCAGACATTTAAATTTAAATATTTAATTGTCTTGCTCCAGTAATTGGACTTCTTTTGGGGAAAATGCCAGGTTTCCAGACTTGGTTTATAATTCTGTAACTTGGCTCCCAGTAAAGAAATTATTCTTCGCAATTGAGCTATAAAGCTGTGTGAAAGGAATGTCTCCCTCCGATTTCTGTCAGAACTGTTGCAAGAAATCTGTGCCTGTGCTAAGACAAACATTGCAGCTTCTGCTCTTCTGCACTGAAATATCTTGTTTGAGTTGTTCCAGTGCTGCTGTCATTCACTACAGCGTACACTGTGTTACGGCTGTTTTTCCAGACTGCTATTTTCAGATGTTTTGAGCTCAAAACTTTCTCTGGATTGAAATGTGGTGAAATTGTCTCAAGGCTGTGTGATGCTTGTATTATTCCTGGATGTCATGGGTGAATTTTAGCTTTGAAATTTTTTTTTTTTTAAAAGGTGCTTTAATTCATTTTTTATTTTGTCATTTGTAACTTTGCCATTTTATAATGAACATTTCAAGAAGTGTGGTGGTAATCTTGCTTTCTGTCTTTCTGCCCTCCTGGCCCTTGAAATAATATGTTTTTAGTAAGGGGCCCTTTTTTTTAATTGTGTTTTATATGTGTATGTAATTTTTAGTCTACTAGTGTATCTCTTCCAGCTGTGATAGTCACCAGCTTTTCAATTGGGTGCTATCACCTTCTCCTTCAAGATCATAGTTTTAACTCCAGCGTTTCTACACAGTGGCATTGAGCCTGCTACTGTATCAGCTGCATGTCTGTTCTAGTCTGTCCCCAAATTTAGCATATCACATCACTTACTACTGGTTTTAATTTTATGTCAGCTCTATTTATGCAAAGTGACTTTTCACAAAAGACACATTTTAAACGAACAGCTTATGAAAGCTCATAAAAGGTAGAGCCTGGCAGTCCCATGTGCATGCATACTGCTCAAAGGATGGTTCTGTCTAAAAAGACAGTATAAACAACTTCCTGATTAAGCTGCCTAACGCTCCTGCCAGCTTTAGCTGTTTATCAGGGTCCTGGTGCAGACGTTCTGAATGTGAACCCTGGTGAGCACAGGCAGGTTACAGCGGTTGAACTGGCTGGTACAAGTCAGCCGAGCCATGGTAGTTCTCGGTGTGCTGCCAGCACTGCCACCATCCATACTTCTTCCTTGGCTGAAACTAGAGTTTGAGGTGGGAATGAAGTTCAGTTTTGCATTTAGAAAGAGCTGAAGTTGTCCGTAGGAATACTAACCACAGCTCAAGCGGTAAGCTGATTGTCAGCCTGGTTCTCATCCTGTTTCTGCCTCTGTTATTGGGAGTTCTTCCATTGACAAATGTTTATTTGACACAATTTGACTCCTCTATACTTTGCCCAAGCAAATGTTTCAAATGCAGTGGTCAAACAGTATTCCAAGTACACTCACACAGCTGCCCTTTTCTGTGTGCCCACTACTGTATTTCATATATTTTGTCATATTAATTGCCATGGTAGATCATGATCTTTTGTTTCTGTGTATTTCTTCACAGATGTTAAGAGCAGTTTTTTACTAACCGAGTTTTTAAATTTTAGGAAATTGTTCAACAAAAATAGGTCATCAAATATCAAACCTAAGAAGCAACTTACTCATGCAAAAGGCATAAATACTGACTAGTTTGATTAAACTTATTTAACTGGACCAGTTGTTTCCAGATGTGGTTGCAAAACTGTTCTGTTTTTGTTAAGTTGTTACAGCATCTGATATGCTTTTATTTGGGTGCAGAATTTATCTTCAACTGTAGTTAGAATGTATCAAAAGTGTCAGTTAAACTAGCTGTAAAAATATTTTCTATGCATAAACCCTCCCAAGCCATACATTTGAGAAAGCCATTTAAAGAAGGTTTTACACATTGAATTATTTTTATAGGTAAGGATTAGCAGGTGTGCGTATGTTAGAAAGGCTCAGAGCCAGCGTATAAAACATCTTCATGTCTTCGTTAAAAACCAAAACTGTACAATATGAACACTTGTTAATTGTGAGTTGAGATGTTGCAGTCTGTCTGCGTAACAAGAATTCCACATAGTTTTGATGACATGAACATAGCTTCAAATAAGGATTGTGTTAAGAAGTTGTAATTTGTGAGCCCTCTGTTAACATTTAATGACCCTGTCAGGAGGGTATGATCGATGCAATTAAGTTGTCTTGCTTGTGTGTTATATAATTGATATGGACTGAGAGTAAGATCCTAATTTGGAACATATGAATCTCTTGTCCTGTTGCATTCAGGAATGAAATTAAAGCGATTTATAAATGTCTGCTTTTAGTTAAAATTTGGGGGAGGGAAGAGGAACATCTGCATGCCAAAGCATTTTCAGTAGACTCAAGGATTTATATTCCATATTTCATATTTGGAACGCTTTTATCATATAGGATTAAATTTGCAGATCAAACTGATTTTAAAGGCAATATCAAAACATCTATTCTGCCTTTGGAAAAACAGTATTTTGAGAAATAATGAACATGTTTTTTGATAACCAGTAAATGGTCCACTATTCAGTTTTTTGAGATATTTTTAAATAAAGAATTGATATTCCAAAATGAAGCAGTTTACAAAATTATTTGATTTTCCTTCCTGTCACATCATTGCAGTTTTTCTCTCTCTTTTCCTCCCTCCCCCACAAATGTTTTTTCCTTTACCATAAAGTAACCAAAATCATTTTTTCTCTGTCCTGCTTAAGTTGTGAGCTACGACGGCAACTGTGGATTTGCTGCATGCTTAGAGTCAGGAGACTTAAAACAGAGGTCCCGCATGTGCACATACTGCAGCATTCATTATACTTCTGCCTACTGCTATAATGCTGTTCCTCCTAATCTGAACATCCACCATACAAGAAAGAAATAAAAGGTTTAAAAATACATGAATGATAAATTATAACAACGTGAAGCACACTATGGCAGGAAGCTGATCTTGGCAAAGTTGCTTTTTCACTGTAGCAGTAGCAGACCTGCGCTAGTAATACATTCTTTTTGGAAGAGTGATGTATTTTTAATATAAACATTGTCACTTAAGGGTTACTTTGACTTTGATATGGTGAAGATGCCCTCAACCTTGGAATTTCTCTGTTCGTTTGTATTGCATATTTTTTCAAACAAGTGACACTAGTGGTTGTCCATGATGTATGACAGTAGTTAATATCTGCATATGGTAATTTTTCTTTAATACAGGTGTTATGCTACTTTCCTTATGATAACTTGAGGTGCTGCCTGTTTATTAGGTGCTAATCATATCCTGGACTAAATAAACGTGAAGGTCAAAGGCCAAGGTGTTTATAGGTAGTAAAGTTGAAGGCTGATGTGCAAGACGTTTATCAGTACAGGATATGGTTATTACCAAGTTAGGGGGAGCCACCCTCAAGATGTTTCTGTTTCTTAACAACTTCTCCATCTGTACTTTCCTCACTTTGGAGATGAGATTTTGATACTTTGAATAGATTTTAAATGCATTAAGACTTTATATGCCTCTACAATGTTTTGTTTTACATGCATAGTTTGTGTTTAAACATTACAGCAGATTTCATTGTCATAATTTCCATCCCTTCTGCCCTTTAATTTTTGTGTGGATGTATGCAAAGAATGAGTGATCGCTTTGTGCAAAGTTAAAGATGAGAAAGTCCTCTTTATTTCTGTTCTTTCATGTATCACCTCTGGACAGCAAACAAAATTTCAAATTAACTGACAATTGATTTACTTGTTTTCTTCTATTATTTGAACCCTGTGATGATCGGTGTAATGAAACTTGGACAGAAGAGAGAGTTAGTATGTTTAGAAAACATAACTGAATTTCTAAACAAGTAGGTTGGGTTGTTCAGCTTTCTGTTTCACACCTCTTGGAAATGGTAAGGAACTAAGGTCGTGTAGGAGTAACGAAGTGGAAGGGAAGTTCAACTGTAAGTGGGAATTAATGTTTCTGTTTCTTCCAGTTGTGTAAATACACAACTCAGTGTAATCCAATTCAAGAGATATATAGATATAGAGTACTGTATAAGTACTTATATTGGAAATCTGTAGAGTATGAAATATCCTTGCCCTCTTTGAATAAAGGCAGGGATTTGCATATTGAGCTCATTTCTCATACTGAGAAATAATGTTATTTTTCAGCAGGCACTTGCCTATGCAGCATTGCCTGCAATGCTGGTTTGTTACGGGATGATGCTCTGCTTTCCCGTTATCCAGGAGCTCTATTTTCTGTCACAGTATAGAAACTAGGGATACAAATTCATGTAAATAGCATATGAGACAGGAAATTATTTTTCCTTGTTGTAGCAGTTATTTTGTCTAAGGTCACAATTTTAAAGTAGAACGTATTTTTTAGGACTCTTGAGCTTTGTATCAATCATAAATAGATTTTCCAACAGGTCTTGGTACCTTGATGGGAGACTGCTGCTACTGATTACTTCAGTCTGCATTGTTTTTCCTCTTGCACTTCTTCCTAAAATTGGTGAGTAATTAAAGGAGAGAAGCGAATATTATTCTACTTTAGTAGCAATTACAATTGAAGACTTTAAAACCTTAATGGGTTATTTATTTATTTTAACTGGCAGGGGGCTGGTGATGGTGGGGATTACTTAAGTTGTAGTGTGTTCTGCCTTCCAGCCCTGCCTAGTTAACCTATTACTTGGGTTGCAGTAGTATTTTGTCTGCAATACTAAAATAAAATCTTTACAGCAGAACATTAAAGAGCTGCATTTACTTACCGCATGCCATTAGTGGTAAGCCAGTTCTAATTCTGCCCTACAAAACTACATAAATGATCTGTGACAGGCAGTTGGAATGTTGTTATTCTGAGTCCTAAGCCCCAGATACCAAGCACTGTAATAGAAAACATGCCTAAAATGTAAAGCTTTAGCTGTACGTTAGGATCACTTTCCTTATAAATTCTCTTTTATTTTTACTGTTATTTTACAGGCTTTCTTGGCTACACAAGTAGTTTATCATTTTTCTTTATGGTGTACTTTGCTCTTGTGGTAAGTTAAAAATCTGTGTGCAGCTTATCTATTTTTTTTCTTATTGTTTGAATGTTTTCATAAGCTTGTTTTGAAACGAATTGTCTTCCCCTCTCCTCTTAACTTTTTATGTGAAATTGAGAGTTTTCCTTAAGTTCAGCATGTCCTTCTTGGACAGATTACATTTGTTTTGCTGAGGCATGGAAATGTATGTGAAATTTCAAGCATGTGAAAAGATTTAAAATAATTATATTTGGGACTGGTAAGTGTAACAATATTTTTGTTTTGCTGACAGTGCATTGAAGGGAGCTAGCACATTTTCTTTTGTATCCCTACTGGTAATGGAATGGAATTCTGCTTTCTTAGCTTCTAACTATTACTTACTGCAAGTAGTGCAGAAGAAAATTTAATATACTCCAAATAAATTAAATTTACATGTATAATGGAGTGACAGAGTTCAAAAAAAGGCAAAGAAAACTAGAACTTCATTAAGGCAGTTTACAAGATTCATTAATACGTCAATGACCTTATTCTTCTTTCCCACTGAAAGGAAAAGTTCTTTTCTCTGAGCCATATGGGGTTTTTTGACCCTGATGTTCCCCCTTCTCAAGGCCCCTGTGAAGCTGATGTTTCCAAATATCAAAAGTGAGACCTGCTAGGCAGATCTAAGAGGGAAAATGTGCCTTTAAGTTGCACTATTTTTCTTTTTATGGGGGAAGAGTGTGTTAATGCACATGTGTAATATGTAGTACAACCAAGCAACTCGCACTCTGTCAGCTAGGTATAGAAACAAGTATCTTACTTGGGAGCCTGGAAAAACGTTCCCCCTCTCTCCTGTCATTCTGGCTTGCGCTGACTTGCATTTAATACCTGTTTTACAAAGGGATAAACAGAGTTGAAGGCAAGTTGAACAAACATGCCATCCAGGAGACCAAGGCAATCCATTAGGAACTAAACCATGTGATAAAACCAAACTTCAAAGCTGTCAAAACATCTCCCTAGGGTATCCCTGGGGAACTGCAGTGTTTGTAGGACCTTGGGAAGTATTCTTCCTAAGCTGAGCATTGAGGAGCAGCCACAGCTTCTCCAGAGTTAATGGAAATTCATTTGTAATATTTATAAATTACCTTAACTTTTGACCTCTCTCCTAAAATTTATCTTAAAAAAAAAAAAGAAAAGAAAAAGAAAAGAAAAAGCACTAAATACAATGCTGAAATAGGCCTTCGACTGAAGGTAGTTGAAGGAGTTTTAAAACAAGCTCATCTCCTGGGTTTCTCTGGGAATGTGTATGCATGTCTGAAGAAAACTGTTGTAATGGGTGGATGCATTTGAAAACAATTTTGGGCTCAGAGAAGGCAAGTGTGTAAGCAAGACTTGTGTGCAGACATACCAAGCTGGGATGATTTAAGCTAGGGTTTAGTTTTGATTCTCTGTCAAAAAAGTAGGTAGAAAGTATAAATGAAGGAGGATACAGACTACTGGATTTCTTATGAAATGGTTACATTTTTGTGCTCACTCTTTGTTGTTAAGTGACAAAGAAGCAGCCACAGTAAATCTAATTGAGGTCACAATTTTTATAAGCCGTTACGGATATTTAAAGAAAACTAATACTCTTCACAGAATATTTTCTCTAACTTCTTTAGGCACTGAAACTCAAACGCATTAACTGTGGTTTAGTTTTCATATCTAACAGCTTTGAAGTGGGTGATATGTGCTGTTGAAATGGTGTTTTAGTTTGCACAATGTTAATTTCTGTATAGCAGATATGTTTTAATTTGTTCCAGAAGAAAACTATGTTAGTCATATGGAAGTAATACAATTATATTTTGCATATACAATAATTTTCAAGTGCATACCATCTGTTCAGCTTTTTGCCAGCAAGCCACAGTTTTAATACAGCTTGCAGAAAAGAGAGGTACAATAGACAGCATGTGTCCTGGTCAGCATAGTCTAGTGAGTGCACTGAGTGAAGGTCCAGAGCCTACTCTTCGTGCCCTGTGCTCTGCTGTGGGGCTTTGGCAGGGCACGTATCTCCTCTCTGTGCTTCGGTATCTTTTTTCTTTAAAGTTAATATAGTGGTTATAGTCCTCACTTGGAAAAAAGTGAAAAAGCTGAGATGAGCTGATCTGGGAGAAGAACAAATATATCTAACTTAATTCAAAGCCAGATTCTGTGAGGCTCTGAGCGCTCTTGTTTCTGATTGTTGAATACTTTCCTGACTTGAATCCTAAGTGAAAAGAAATTAAATGTGATCATTTAACTTTTTTTTCTTTTATTTTTTTTTTTATTACCTTCCCTCTTGCTATATTGAATGTTGGTGAAGAGTAAAGGCAGCTTTTTCTTTCTTTGTGGAGACAGCCCTATTGGTAGCTTGTTCAAGAAAGGTGTTAATGATTCCTGATGGATTTTTCTAAATCTCTTGTTTATGTTCCCAGAACGAAATGTGATGCAGAT
This sequence comes from Rhinoptilus africanus, assembly GCA_013400135.1. Lineage (NCBI taxonomy): Eukaryota > Metazoa > Chordata > Aves > Charadriiformes > Glareolidae > Rhinoptilus > Rhinoptilus africanus. The sequence goes on along the minus strand of VXBO01001777.1, from coordinate 474,590 downwards.
TGGGAACCTGTCATATGTAATGAATGATGTTATGTGCAGAAAGCCCCTCTTTGCAGAGTGCTGTCAGTACTGCTGGAATAAAGGGATTCCTGTTTTCCCTCTGCAGGATCTGAAAAAGCAACATCACTGAGAACATTAGAACAGTTTGAGCCTCTAACTTTATTTTTTGGCAGTGTTTTTGCTGTGGGTTTGAAATACCCTATTTCCACTAGAACTTCTTTTTAGATTTTAGGGTTTTTTCGCTTAAAGACACATGTTTGTTATACTCAAAAGACAACTTTTATATGAAATAGACTTAAAGTTGTAGAGGAAGATTGTGCTCTTTGCATGACTGCTCAGCTAACTGGGCTGTGCTGCCAACTTAAAAATTTCTTCCAGTCGCCAGGACCTAATTAGAAATACAGAGCAGTCTACAATTGGAAACCCAAACACATTTGAATAATTAAGCAGGTGGGCAAATATAATTACACATTTTAAATGCACATAGTGCATTTTATTTTGTCTTCTTTTATTTCTGTTTTAATCTGTTCCTAATCTGTATTAATTTCATTTTAGAAAAAATGTTCTTCAGCTTTTTCGGTTTGGCTTGTCTTGTCCTCCCTCTGCAATGTTTATATATATCTTTGCTCTTTTGCTTGCATCAAACCCTGCCCCCACCACTGCCAGGCACGCTTTACCTTCCCAAAAGCTTGCACTTCAGCTTCATCCCCCTTTTCATTGCTCAGGACGCCTATTCCAACCTTAGCCAGAGCTCCCACAAAGCCTTCTACTTCGGAGCCTTCAAAGTGCCTCCTTCATTTTCCCTATCTGGGTGCCTTTAAATAGAGAAATCTCCTTGAAAAAATATTTTGCCTTCTTGCTCAGCTTCATAAATGTCTTCATCTAGCCAACAAGCTTGGGCTTCCTGGGGAGATGGCACAGCCATGCATCCACGGTTGTGGCACTACAGCGGCAGCAGTCTGCGTTTGTGTCTCAGCTCGTCGCTTCTCACTGCTTAGTGTGCAAGAAGGAGATGAAGCAGGAATGATCCATGTGACAGTCATGCATACGTACGAAACAGGCCCAAATTACATTTTAGTGTTTGATCCTTTCCTACTTCTCCCTTGCCCACTCTTCAGTTTAATTTCTTGATGTATTACCAGCATGTTCTTGTCCTTTCTTACGCCCTTCCTCAGGTGAGGTTGTAGTTCGTATTGCACGGAGGGAGGCAGTTTAGCCAAACAATAAGCAGGTAAGAACAGATCTGCTGGCATAAAGCAGTGCCAGTTTCCATTGATAATCCTTTTTCACAGTTTACAAACTGCTGTTGAGCAAGCTACTACCTAGTTCCATACCTTGAGTTGTCGTAAGTTCTCAGTCGTGCAATTTAAGACGTGTGTTATTGCCGCAATGGACTCAGTGTGACATGTACCACAGTCTCCTCTTCCACATTTTGTCCGGAGGTAGCATTTGTTTGCTTCTCCTGGCACTGGTGACAAGAGGGAGCATCTAATCCTTATCCTCTGGGAAACGCCACTTGGCTGCAAGCAAAAGGTAGTTTCCTGAGCCAGAAGAAGTGCTTTCTTCCATGTTATTCTACTTGTGAATCTGAGTCTTTAATTAAGGTTTTAATTACTTGCTCTAGGCTTCAAAAGAATTATAACCTCTAAAGCCAGACAACTACAATAGGAAATTAATTAGGGTAAGGAGAGCAATGCAACTATCATTTTAAACTAGGTAACACTTCTTATTTTAATTTCCCTTTGATTTTCAGCCCTGTTCCTTGGCAGTCCCTAAACCAGCAGGGTGTAGCTAAAGCCCCAATGACATTCTGGGACAATAATTGCATTTATTGTTTTTCCTTTGCTTTCTAGTCCAAACCATATGTTTCTGCCTTTTAAGATTAGCCCTAGGCTCTGCTCTATCTCTGTCAAGGGCTTGTCTGCTTACGGAAAGAGCCTGGGATAGCTAACCCAGCAGCCATTCTGTACGGGAGGCAGTTAGTGTGGAGCACAGAGAGAGTGAATGTGGAGTGCTGGTTGTATTTCAGTTAATGTCAGAGCTCATTTCGGTGCACCACCTCCAGATAGGCACGCCATAAGGCTGCCAGCTGTGCACAGTAAGCTGCTGTATGGAATAGCATTGGCAAGTTTTTCTGTCAAGTCTCCTTCATGTGGCCTAACAATCTAGCAGTCAAGCCTGCTGATTTACTATGGGCGTAGCTCCCTGCCTTGTATACCAACAGTCTTGAGGGTTTAGCTACATATATCTCAATTTAAACTGGTTTTTGGGGTATCATTCATGCATTAAATATGCTGTCTTTGCAGGTTATGATAAAAAAATGGTCGATCCCATGTCCTCTACCTCTAAATAGTGCCATAGAGACTTTACAGGTAAAGTGCGTGCTGTTTTGAAGTTCTTCTAATTTTATTAGTAACTGTAATGCTTTTTTTACATTAGCACTTTCAGAATGACTTGTAATTTAAATTCCTTCTTTTCTTAATCATCACAGAAATGAAAAAGTTTTATGTCTGTGGTTTGGGCTTATTCTTTCATTATGCTTTTTTTTTTTGCATATATGTCCCGCAGGTTTCAAATTCTACTGGGGATTGTAAAGCAAAACTCTTTCATCTTTCAAAAGAGGTAATCTCTATTAACAATATGCACACTTAAAGGGAGAGGGTGGTTTTTAAAGAATTGGGGTTTAAACTCTATCCAGGGTAAGCTATTCTTCTGTAAAAGTAGTTATAGGCTGCTGAAATATTTCCTATACCTGTTGCCAAGCGTTATCCAGTCTCACTCTTTCTTTTTTATATGGAGGCTGGCTGTCCAAGTTAGCGTTTATGAAAATATTTTGCAAATATGACCCAAGTATAAAGTATAACAGATGCAGTGGTGGTCAGCCTCATGATGCAGTCAGATCAAGGCAACTTAATATGCCCTCAGCTGGAGGTCAGTGCTACTTGGCTGCATGCACACTTTTAGTTCCTTGTGAGGTAGAACAGGTTTCCTGAAGCGGCCTGGACCTAACCTTAGTTTTTTCTTACCTGAAGCTAATTCTTCAGGCCTAATGCAATCTTGTCCATTTCACTGGATGCCAGCTCTGGTATTTGTTAATTAATGAGGCATTTAAATCATGTCACCACCTATCAAGGCTTGCAGGAGAGGAACTATTCTGTAGAATTCTAGTCTCTCTGGGGTGAAGAGGAAGGGAAAAAGGGAAGAATAAATCAGGGATAGGCTTGTAGCATAGTGGAATTTAGGACGGATGCAGTTGGTTGCATTTGTCTGGAAAACAAAATCCACCCCCACCGGCCCAAGAAAAAGACAGGGGAAAAAAAAAGCTTGGGCAATGCAAACATGAGACAAATGTTATCTGTAGATCAAAGAAGAAATTTTGCTTTGACCAGAAACATCATTTGTGAGATTCTGGCCTTTTGTCTGGCCTTTTGTGCTTTGAAGAATCTTGGGACTCATCTCTACTTCTTTTTCCATTTTATCAATAGAAAGTGGCGTATTTTTACCAGTATGGGCCTGATTATATTAGCACAAAAGTGTTTGTTACAGTTCAGCTTATTCCACTTGGCAATTGAAGTAAGCTATACTAGATGATTCATCTCTTCTGTTACAAGTTTTTTGGAATAATATACCACTAATTGTGTGGTTGCAACTTTATATAACTATCTTAAAACTTTAGATGCCAAAGCATGCTGTATTTTCTGGATGCTCTATCCAAATTTTTGTGAAGGAGTAATAAGAAAATAGTGAAGTCAGGATGAAGGAATTGGTAATTTGACTGGTAGTTCTGGATATTAGAATTCAGAAAACGTCTTAAAAATTTTCATGAATGATACACTGACTCTGGGCCAAATCCCACTCTCTTTACATAAGTACTTGGCCTCAATATAGTTAACAAAGAATCTTTCGGTTGTTGGCATGTAGACAGCACGACCTCTCCTGATCATGAAATAGTAAGCCATGACCACCTCTTGAGATACTAGTTGAAAAGGTCCATTTTTTGTGGAAGGATTCAGAGACCCCATTCTGTGTTGTGGAGATGTATCTCAAAGCATTAATGTGGAAAGATTTCCACTAGCTTACAACGCTTGAACTGAATTCTGAATTCATCCAGATATTTTTCCAACCATCTGTTATAACAAACAACTTACAAGATGTTTCTCTTCTGTTTTAGAGTGCTTATGCAATACCAACGATGGCCTTCTCTTTTCTCTGCCATACCTCAGTCTTACCCATCTATTGTGAGCTCCGAAGGTAATGTATGAAAATACATGCAATATTAAAATATAATTATAGTATTTCTGTAATATTTTCCCTAGACTACTTTTGAAATTTTTTTATTTTCAAGTCAGTGTCATCAAACAATGCAAACTAAGTAGCTTTCATGTCCTTGGGAAATGTACAGTTTTAGTCTGTACTGGCTTTTTCTCTCTTACAGGAGAGAAAAGTAGCAAATATGGTTCCATCATCAATGTCAGTACATTGTCCTGGCCTGGACAATCTGGAGAAAAAAGGTCATTTGCTAAGGTACTTACTAGTTAATTTTTATTGCTGTAACTGAATCTGCATTTGGCCACATCTGATTCAGTGGGGTTTTTTTGACCCAGATTCTGTTCCTGGCTCTGAATATATATCATCCTGTATAAATCGAAATTTTGATTTAAAAAATACTCTGGTACGTCTAAATTCCCTACAAGATAGGGACAATGTTAGTCGTCTGCATTAAAAGTGCCCTTTAATTACCAGATTAAAAATACTTTAAAACCCCTAAATGTTATTGACAGCACAGACCTGGGCAAATACTCTGTGGCCATAAATTAAATGGGTACTTTCTTATGAAAGGCAAGCTGCAGTTTTGTTTTTTTGTTTGGTTTTTTTTTTTTTAAAATGTGGATTGTATTGTGTTTAATAGTGCACAATGCATATTAAGCAATGCTGATTTTCTGTTGTGGTTTTTTTTGTGTGTTTTAGTCCATCCAAAAGTAGAATGCAGAATGTAACTGTTACAGGAATTGGTCTGAGTTTCCTAATTTACTTTATGTCTGCTCTGTTTGGGTACCTGACGTTTTATGGTAAGTATATTCCTCAAGTATTCTTTAGAATGAAGGCTAATAATAAATGATAAACACATTCTGTCTGGAGTACTTCAGACTCGTTTGTGCATTGATACACTTGAGTCCTCAGAAATCTTGTTCTTGTGAAGACTTAAAATATGCCTAACACTGCAAAGTATTACAGTCTCATTGACTTCTCAGTGTGTAATGTAGCTAAACTTTGCAGGGTTTATGTGCCAAAATGCTATACAGACAAGATATTGGTCCCTAAACTGTAGCTGATGATCTGTTGATGTTCTGTAATGCTATGTAATTAGAGTACTGATTAACACTATATGTTAGACTATAATATTTTCACTTAAAAGCTGGGAACAGATTTATCATGGCCTGTGAGAAATTTTGAGATCTGATGATAATCTGCTTGTGCAACAAGTTTGAAAGGTCTGTTCTAAGGCTCTATCTTCTGGCAACATTTATCACTTATTAACTCTGTGACATCCCAGCACGTTTGATTTTGTACTCTCTAAGTAGCACTTAGGCAGTTGCCTTTTATGAGGGGAATTTGACCCAGAGCAAGCTAGCCCTAATGTTAGGTGGGCATGAAGGCTTGCAGTGTGTTTTCCCTCTCCAATACAACTTGGCTACAATGCATGTATGGCTTCTTTATTTTGGTTTGGTATTTTTACAAATAAATTGGAACTAACACTAGCTATTTCTGCTGGAAGTGGAAAATTTTTTTCCCATGAATCATCCAATTTAGGAAAGCTTTATTTTAAAGGGTTGCACAAAGTGACTTCTTCATGATAACTTTGTTTATGTGTAAAGTAAAGACAAACTAGAGGACTCTGGAAAAAAATTGACAAGGAACATAAGAAAATTAGAAGGTCTGAATCAGAGAAAGTGCCCATCTAGTCGGGGGCAATGACAAAAGACTAGGGAAGGATTTGAAAATTTAAAAGGATAAGCTTTGAGTTGGGCTTCCTGGGACGTGCTCCTGGTCTTCAGTAATTGTGTTGCGTGCAGTTACTGAGTCAGAGATATCTGTTTGATACATGCACTGAACCAAGAAATGCACATTTCTTAGAGATGTTGTTGACATAGTGCTTTATTTACCAAACAGAAAAGTGGGTGGTGTATGACACTTGCCCTACGAAATTCTACAGACATCTTACATTGTCATTTGCTGTAGGTTTACATGGCAATGTGCTTCAGTACTGATGTAATAACTCTGCATTTGGACTTTCAGTACTTCTGGGCACAGCTTTTCAGCTGAGTTTAAACACAGATGACTTTGTCTGTCTGGTATTCTTGTGTTTCCCAAGTACACGGCAAGATTTCATAACCCTTATCTACATAGTGGCTTTTTTTAAGGGTCCATCATAACCTGGCAGAAGTAGGCGAGTGTCTATTTGATACAACAGTTTCAGTACCCTGTCGTGTAACATCACAGTGTGATGCCTTTTCTAAGAAATGTCATTTGGCTCTGCGTATCCTGCTGTGAATTTGTGTTATGCTCACATAGCATGCATTGACAAATTGAATCGCCTCTACTTGGTGATCTGTCTTCTGCAGTACTTTCATACAAGTGCCATCACGTAAATGCATCACATTCACCTATGAGGATTCTTCTAATGTCTTCTGAAAACTCACCCTTTTTATGAGATGATTGCATGCTAACCTGTGTTGATTGGAATGAATAAAGAGTCTTATAAGGGACTGTATGGCAGTAAGACAAAAGTGTTTCAATTAGGATTTCCTCTCCTTTCCGAGTGTTTTATATTTCTTGATTGTTGGGTTGAGATAGTGTCTAAAAATGCACCAAGAATAGCAGCTAATAATTCCAGATTTCTAGGGAATTTTGCACTTTTTTACCCCAAGTATAAGTGTGTGTCTGACCATAACTGTCTGAAAATGTTCCCTTGACACTCAGAATCCTTTGAAAAATTATATGGGGAGTCTTGAAACTTCTAATAGCGTATAGGCCACTATTACTGTTTCCTGACTGTCTCCATGTGGTTTGTAGGAAAATATGATTTTGAGTGCCACTCAGAGATTCAGCAGGCAGTGTGGGATGACCATCTGTCTCCAGATAAAATCTCAAAAAGAAGGAGGGGAAAAAAAAAAAAGAAAAACGGTAACAGTCGTAGCAACTATCCTAGTTCCTGTTAGCTTCACTGCCATGATTTGTCTGGGACAAGACTCTGTCTTGACCGTAGTCTTTTAGTCTGTTTCACTGGGGACATTTCTGGTTTTCTGCAAGCCTGGTTTCTTTTAGTAACTCTTAGACTCAAGAGCCTAAAACACTGGTTACCAACAGTGGGTGTCTGTAAGAGATTTGTATTCCCCCTCCCCCCGCCCTTGTAAGCTGCTTCTCCTTTTTTCACTTTTTGCTTGTCGTGTTTAATTAACTTACGTCTTTAAATAGAGAGAATCTGTTCCCTGTTCCTAAAACACCAGTCCAAGAAAATGTAAAACATTTTATTTTAAATTGAAAACAAAGAAGAGTTCCCTCTTTGAAATGAGGCAGGCTTCGTCTTTCTGTGGTTCGGATGGTTGATTCTCTTTTCTGTGAGTTTGAAACTTCAGATGGCAACTGGACTTTGGTGGAAATTTTGTTCCATTCTGAAGTCCAAAAAAGCATTGAGTAAAGGTGTGCTGAAAAAAACAAAAGTCAGGATAGCAGACCACTTCCAGGGTTCTGACTTTTGCTGTTAACTTAGTGAAACTTTTCACATTAAAAGGGCAAAGGTCAGATGTGGAGGATTCATCACTGTTTTGTCACTTTTTGCCCCACTTCTGCCTTGACTAGTACACAAGTAATGCTTGTGATGGTGTATTCATGGAATGCGGATCTACAGTAATTCCACAGCAGTCAGTTTTGCCAAGCTAAATATACATGTGGTGGAGAGCACATGAGATGGTTCCTGCTGAAGAAAACAGCTGTCAGTGAAAGCGTTTGGCCCCGTTGGGTGCGTTGCCCGTGCAGTCCTCTCTTACACCTTGGGTACTGCAAGAATCCAGTCTGACAGCCTTCATGTGTCCTTGTGTTGCACTTCTCTACTTACTAGGCACAGGGGAAAAATCAGTCTCAATTGTCAATAATTTTAGAGGGTATTGTTGAGTTTTTTTGTTGTGTGGTTGTTTTTTTTTAATAATAAATATCTTTTAGAAGTATAACTGATGCTAGTTATCCTACACATCATCCAGCAATATATTGCTAATTATAGTCAGTTAAAGCACATACGCTACCATAGTTTTGAACATTTCTTTCTTTCTTTAAATTAGAATTGCAGCTTTTCTTTCAAATTGTGAAATTTTACCTTGCATATCACTTAATGCTTCTGAGGAAAATAAAAAAGGAAATGCAATTCAGACAATTTACCACAATTAATTTGTTTCTGGCTTCTACTTGAACCAAAACAATCTAGTGTTGACTGTTTCAGACACATAGAATAAGTTTTACACTAATGTTTACTTGGCTTCATGTCATATCCTCTTTAATGCTTTCTCCTTCACACTTGTGTCTTCTCTTTAGATAGCTTTGTCTTCAGCAGAGGCTCTACAGAGACTTGCCTCCTGAAGTTTTTTCAGTTTTCTTGAGGTTACATATCTTGGTGTATCAGTAGTGCCAAGGTGACCTGTATCTGCAGCCCCCTTCCACTCTGTATTAGTCACAAGCAAATGGATCGATTTGAATGTAAGCTTAATATGCATTGCAAATTATCTTAGTTCTTAAATGGTTAACAAAGCAATTATTTTTGCTGGTTTTCAGACAAAGTGGACTCTGAATTGCTACAAGGTTACAGCAGGTACCTGCCTCATGATACTGTCATCATGACTGTTAAAATAGCCATACTGTTTGCTGTGCTTTTGACAGTCCCTCTAATCCATTTCCCAGTAAGTGCTCCTAAATGTTTTGAAGCTGGCATAAGCAATGGTAACACTAATGCTTTGCAGACTGCAATATTTGAGTCACATCTAGTCTTGTGTATCTTATTCACTTGTCAAGTGATTGATCAAAGACCACATATTTGCATATGTTCCATGAGAGCTCCAAAATAACAACTAACCGCTAAGCTAATTTGTGCTCTTGAGACAGATTTCAGATTAAAACTAGCCCACAGCATTGTTTTTAATTTAGGGAATTCAGAACTTCTAAAGTTTATTTAGTTTGATTTTTTTTCCTCTCTTAAATTGAGTTTTGCTGACTTGGTTTTTCCTTTCTGCACACACGCACACACCCACTTATACTTGAAAACTCAATTTAATTGTAAATTAAAAACACATATTCACCTATTTCACCAAACCCCCCTACTTTACTTTATCAATACCATGGTAGAACTGAAAATCCATCCAGTTATGACCAAAAAGAAATTGTGCATGCAAAACTGTGTTTGTAGAAGTAGTGTATGGGTTACGTACCAGTTGGCAACACGCTGACATTTGCTACCGAGCATGCTCAAAGAGACAAAGCATTAGCCCCCAGACCTTCTCTTGTCCCTGCAGAACAGGACTACTTCCTTAAGGCCAAATGGCTACATGATAAATACTGCTTTACTGCTAAAGTAAACTTGAGGCTACAAAAAGACAAAACATTTAGCTATTACTAATTTTTTTTTTGATTTTTAAAATGTTCTTTCACATTTGGGATGATGTAATTCTTAAGTTTATGTAATTGAGATAAGATAAAAATACATGTATGTATTTACCCATACAATGTTTCTCTTTATGTTATGTAGGCAAGGAAAGCTGTATTGATGGTATTTTTCTCTCATCTTCCTGTGTCGTGGATTTGCCATATCCTTGTCACTTTAACACTGAATACAATTGTTGTTCTGTTTGCGATGTACGTGCCAGACATTAAAAATGTATTTGGAGCAGTTGGTAAGTTGTTTTGGTTGTCTGGTGTTTTTTTAAACTTTTCTTCAAGAAATTCCATAAAAGTAAAATCTTACTTTCTGTTTTTTTAAAGGTTCAACCACATCAACATGTTTGCTTTTTGTATATCCTGGACTATTTTATCTTAAGCTTAGCAGAGAGGACTTTTTATCACCACAGAAACTTGGGGTATGCTTTCTCTTCATGTGTGCTGATTATACTTAAACAGGCTCATTTTAGATGCATCTTGATACACTGTAGAGCATGTAATCCAAGGGGCAAAGTTCCTGCTTACATTGCAGTTCCCAAAAACTGTGAGCATTTCCTTTTATCCTTCATCATAGTTCTAGTCTTTCTGAAACTCTTAATCTTAACAAGAGATTTTTGAGTAGCAGTATGTCCATGCGTTGGATTGTTGATCTGAATACATGCTTTTCCCTACAGTTTTCAGATGTTGACTTTAATCCAATTTCTCCTCAGTTTTTACGCATTACTCTGATGTTGTCTGGGCAGCTGGAACAAAGCCAAACTGCATTTAAGTGAAACAGTGTTTATGCTTGTTTTCTATGTAAGCCTTCTGAAAAACAACTTTTTTTCCCTTTTTTTTTTTTTCCCTTCTCTTCATGGTTTCTCTTTTGGTATAGTAGATTAAGTTCTAGTTGGAATTTGTGCAGTATCCTGCTTTTTGCACTGTAACTATTTGTCTTCATTTTAACCACTGCTCAGCAGAGCAACTCTGTGACAGTGGCTAAAATGCTGACAAACTGTTTATATGTAGTCCTTCTGCCGTTCTTCTGATTCATAGGGCTGCTGTTGTATTGACAAAATAGGGAATCTGAAAGAAAATCTAATCATGATGCTCTGTGACCGTTTAAAGTTGTGACTAGTTCCAACAGATTTGGGGCCTTGTTACAAATCAGCAATCTACTGTCTCTTGAACTGTGGTTTTATTATAATCTGGTTGTTCAAAAATGTAAAGAGACCATCGTTACTTAAATTATATTTTGAGTAAAATAGAAATTCAGTTTCGTAATTTGTTCAGAGTTGTAAAGGGCAAATGATTTTTTTTTTTCTAGATGGATAGCGTGAGTAAGCAAACAAGACTGCTCTGAGAGTTCCCAATGAAACTACCCCGGAGCAGGCTTCGTTTAGTTTCCCCTAAGCAGATAGCTTGGTTTTGAAGACTGAGTAATTTGAGACATTAAAGATTATTTTAAAAGACACTATTTAAACCTGTTCTTACAGGTTTTTTCACCATTAATTCTAAACCTTAGAAATGTAAAATGCTTCCTGTAGTAAAACAGTAATTTTTGCTTTTCTTTCTTCACAGGCATGTGCACTGGTTATTTTTGGCATTTGTGTTGGCCTTCTTAGTTTAGTTCTAATAATTTTCAATTGGATTAATCAGTAACAGCCTATTGTCACAGTCTAAACTGATCTTCAGAAGAACAGCAAGAACCAGAGACGTGTTAAAAGTACTGAAATGAAAGCTGGACATCCTAAAAGAAACACTGACCAAACCTCTTTGGAAGAAGTAATGCTCTATTTTAACTGCATTAGTGATGTTCCCTCTTTAATCTTGAGTCACTGTCTTCAGTTATTGGACTGTATTCAGTATTGGTCTTTGTCATTCTAAAATATTACTTTTTAATTATGTAATTATGACAAGTAAAAAGATCTCTCGAGAATTTTGCAATGTGAAAATGGTTTAGTGCACATGGTGAACAAAAGCAGAACCTTGAAATAACTTATGTTTTAAACACAATGAGATAGATATTACCTCAATCACGATGTGCATATCATGATGTGTGCATTTAGAATAATCCACACATTATCCTAAAGCATGGAGGACTTCCATTGCTTGAATAATTTCCAAAATTTCAGCCAGTTCATATTAAGAACTTCCTGATTCCAAATGCTTGCCCTAATTTATCCTAACATGGACCCAGAAATCAACTGCCTTAGCCCAGTTTAATGGGCACACCATGAAAATACTTGATAATTGTTTTGTAATACAATTTTTATACCTCAGTGTCCTTGAATCATACTGAAGTAATGTTTAAATTAGAAGGCTTTGCCCATCTAGCATAATAGCGTTTAGTAGCATTAGGAAATGTTTCCATTTTGCAGTTAATAATAGACATTTTTAAATTAATATCTGGTTTTGAGTATTATTCAATGTACCTCAGTATTCCCCCCAGTGAAAGACTTTTTTCTTTTTCTCTCTTCTTCCCATTTTTACAATTGTTTCATACTTGAAATAGAGTTGTGTGTCAGAGAAGGTTTGGGCTTGAAAGGTGAAATTCTGCCTCTGTTGAAGACAAAGGAAATTTTACATTTATGGAACCCTAATTCAACCTTTGATTTCTAAACTTCCATGTACCCTTTTGTAATTCCCTTTTTTATTTGCCTAAATGAAACATTAAGGCGATTTTCAGCACCAACTGGGCTCTGTTAAATATGGTATTGCGTGCCCACCACAAAAGTTCCTTATATTAGTAGAATGAAAGCCATGGCTGATATCATGGTAAGGTTTTTAAAATTTGTTTCTGTCGGGTGGAATGTGATGTCTTTAAAATAGCCTAATCTCTTCAGAGACTTTATGCCCTAAGGAAGCTAAGCCTTCACAGAAGTGGCTTGTGTAAAGTTAAGAAATTAGACCTCAGCCTCAAATGGCAAGATTTAGAGATTGGGAAAGATATTCATTGTTTCCAGATGCAATTTCTTTTAAATTAACTTAGCACTTGTACATCTGAGAAGTGGCATAAGACACAAGTGAAACATAGCAAAGTAATGAAAGCAGCTAGTAAGTGACATTTAAATACATTTAAATGTCCATAAAGTGCACAGTTAGCAAATTACTTGACTTTTGCTAGAAAGTCCTTCTGAGACAGTTCTGTTACTATGTTGGCTTGCGTTTTATCAGTTGAGATAGGGGAGATGCCACAGAGCCTGCAATTTCTAACTTCTTAGCAGTGGGTCTGTGCTATTAACCTTTTAAATTATGTCACGTTGGATTTGGAGAATACTGATTGATGTGCTAACTTTAACATAACGCTAATTGAATGTACTTGGTCCTCACCCATCTAATTGGGAGGAAGAGAAATAGCAGAGTTGGAATCGCCACCTCTATTCCTGCACTGACAAACTGGAATTTCTCGTGCCAACAGATCACTCGGCTCTCTCAGGATCCGTAAGATACTTCTCTTTTTTGATAGATGTCCTGAAGGCACCCAGGTGGTGCAGCTTGGTACTGCTTCAGGAATCCTTTTTTGCCTGGGGAATATTATTCTGCTTATGAGGTTAATGTAAAAATAGATGTGTATGGTCATGCCTGGAAACGAAGAATTTTTGGTAGGATCCCCAATGTGCAGGAATTGGTACTCTATCTTCTGGAAAAGACTGCAGTTACTTTCATAATGAAGTTTCTCGCAGAGGTTTGATGGCGCAAGGTGGGCTGTGTAATAGTTTGTCAGTACCAGACACAGCATGTCCACTCTTGGCCAGAAGTTCAGAACTACTTCTGTGGCACTTGTGGTGGCTCCTGGTCAGCATGTTTAATTAGCAGAAAACCACCGTGACTGGGAGATGTGACATGATATCTGCCAAAAAAATGAACGTAGTGAGCTCCCCTAGAGGACAAGAAAAGTGAGGGGGTGGTGGGAGGGGGACCACCCTTCTAAGCAGCCATTAGATTGCACATTTTTCTCATAAAACCTCCCACTTTACCCAGCAGTTTTGCTTTAGCAGGTTAAAGTGTGTGCGTGCACATGGGGGATGTCTCGAATTTAAGGGGTCTCTGGCCTCCTTTGATCAGGGGATTGATCAGACTTTCTCAGCATTGTGTGAGCATTAATGGTGGAGGCTCCCCATCTTGCCTTTATTCTTGCAGTTCTCCCAGCTTATTTAACTCTTGAGAACCAGCCGGAGCTGCCTTCCTGCCAGCGGCTGCCCTCTAACAGCTGTGCTTCACAGCCTTCCTTATACTGTAGGGATTCAGCCACTCACGGTGTACCCCTGGCAGTAGTGTAAAAAGATAAATATTTACCTTATAAAAGTGTACCTTGAGAAAGCAATGACAGCTGTACATCAGGAAATGACTTTCACATCTGACTGAACCAAAACCTTTTAGGAAAACAGGAGACCTTACATTCATGTGAATAAACTGTAGGGTTTTTTCAGACACAAGAATTTAGGAGGAATATTTATTAGGAATTTTATGGAAATTGTTTCTCGTTTATCATACACTCGTGTAGCATACTGTTGAGTAATACGTGTAATCACTGCAGTCACTTTATATTAAACTCTAACCAGCAAGACCTAACACTGAAGACTTAGATTATCTGTGAAGGTGCAGAAAGTGGGCCAAGTTTTGCGAAGCTTTTGCTCTTTCCTCCTCCCTCTGACAAAGCCGAGTCTTGCCATTCACTGTAACGCTCTGTTCGTACAGAGGCGGTTGGGCATGTGTGCGTCACCTTAAAAAACATGACAGAAAATACCTGGAATACCGTGTTAATTTTACAGTTGATTCCTGTAATGCTATGGAAATCACTACATTATTGTTTTTAATCCCTGATTATTGTCCTAACTAGCCTGGCTATTAACTAACTGTCCTAATAGGTAAATTTTGGAATAATGAATGCCAATGTATGAAGTTAATACTCGTGAAGTGAGGATGAATGGAAGCAATTCACACCTCTGCTGGAGCTCTANGGTATTTTTTCATCTGGAAAAGACTTAGAAATGCTGCTACTTTTAAGTTCCTATAATACATAACTTATAATATGAAGAGAGGGAGAGGGTTTGCCTGAGAAAAAACTTCTATTTCCAAATTTAGAAAAAGGTATGAGTGTTTTCCACGATGAAAAAGCAGAGCAAGGACACTATTTTTATCCTTTGCATCTCCTGCGGACTCTTCTGTTTGTTGTGTCTGTCTGAACGTTTCACAATTGTGCACTAGCATGAAATTTTTTGAAAAAAACAGGCCTCCAATCTGGAACTCTCTGCTCATTCATATATTGCTAAATGTATTTTTTTTTCATTATTCTTGTGTACAGATTATTTTTTTCCCCCTGAATTTCCAGATTTATAAATTTCAGTGGTTCTGCTTTACTACCTGTAGTTAGTGTTTTTCCAACCTTCCGTTCTGAGGACTTGACAGGAATGGATGAAGGGGCCCGCATCATTTCTGAACTCGCTTGGAAACTTTCTCTTTCCCCAACTGAACAAGAAGAACAATGTAAGAGATGAAAATTAGTTGGTAGCCTTTGATTTGTTTTCTCTTATTTTCCTATTTCCATTCCTAGTCCATTTGAAGGCTGCTCAGATTTCAGATGCACTGTGGTAAGCTGGGTGTGGAGAATGTCTCTTGTAAACAGCATTGTAGGCATGCGTACTGCAAAACAAAAGCGCTCTTAACCTGCCTTCGTATTGTGGCAAATGCTCACTTTTTATTCCCATGTTTCTCAACAGTTTGGATCTTAATATATTGCTTTTAATGGCAATGTTTGTTTAAAATTCTCTCTTGTGTCCCTGTATAGTGAATATTGAGACACTGTGAAACTATCCTGTCCTCTCTCTGTCCCTTCTTTCACCTTCCACTTCACTTCAGTTTTGCATTAATATCAATTATGGGGCTCTGAGCAGGAACCTGCCATTAGTTGAACAGCTCGAATGGTCCGTAGTGTGACTGCAGCCTGAAAGGTATGGATCAGGGAAAGCACTGCTTTGTCCATGCCCTGCAGGCTTAATTTTCACTAAATGTCCACCACTGGTCATTGCTGAAGGTCAATGTTCCATGTAGGCAGACCTTTTCGGTGTGCCCATCATGTCTGTTCTTGGAGGATTTTTTTCTTTTTGCAACATGGCAACATCTTAACTTTGTAACATGGGAAGACTCTGCTGATTTGTAGTTCTTAAATCGTTTATGTCACCTGTAATATGCTCAAGGTGCCATATTCCCTACCCTCGCAGTCCTTCTAATGAGAATGAAAACGTGACGGTGCAATGGGATCCTCTGGTTGAGCTGCTGGGGCAAATGTTGAATCCTTGAGCGGCTCGTGAGCACGTTGTTTGCGTGAGAGAGAGTAGGGCCTTGTACTTTATTACTGTATTTCTCATGCTGCAGAAAGGGTCGTTTTGGTGTGGATCGGGAAGTCAGTGCTCCAACAACTGTAGCCCACAGAGGCTGCGAGGATGCAGGGGAGCCATCAGCCCACGCCTGCCCATTTTGGGGCTCTATAGGCATCTCCTTTGAACAGGAGTAGAGTAGGGTAGACCTCTGCGAGTATTTTGGCTGATCCAATATGGCCGGTCTCATTTCAAATAAAATCCTAAAATGAATGTTTAGAGTTATTAATGAAGAATATGAAATGCTATCACTAGCAAACTCCTGAGCCCCCTGTTCTGGACAGAAATATCAGTGATGTCCCCGCTACCTCTCCCGGCAGGCAAACTTCCAAGCCTTTACTGAGCCGAAGGGAGGTTCGGAATTCAGAGTTCTGACAGTTCAGCATCTTGGGGTCTTCCTGTGGCTCTCTATTTCTATAAAAAAAAGAAAGAGATGGACATATTTACCAGTGCATCACTACAAATACTCGAAGATTAATCAAGTTGTTGGCAAATTTCCCTACTTAGGGAGATGAAAATTAATCTTCTTATTTCTATAGTGGGCATCCTAATGTGCTCTCTAATAAAGGGTTGAAATTCAGATCGGTCCGGAAGCTGAAGTAGCATGGATTGTTGTAGAACTCCTTTCCCAATTAGATTTAACGTAACGCTTTACCTGAAACTCTTCTTTTCCTGTTGACTTTCATGTTAAAAGCATTAGTTGTAGTTGCTCTGCATACTGGAAAACCTTCAGACATGTTTACTGCTACTTCCTAATGACTGCCACTGGCAGAGAATTTTCAGTATTACAACAGTGCTGCCTAATTTCTGGAGTTTGTTGGTGGTGTTTTTTGTATTTGTGTTTCAGTAGTGATCATTCAACCATGCTTCGTGTGGAACTGGAAAGCTTAAAAAAAATATATCTCTATGTAAAAATGGCCTAGCTGGTATCAGACCTGTACGCTGTGCTATAATTTTCCTGTTTTGAGTTCCCCCTCCCTCCAATTCCCTGTGGAACAGCCAGGGCATGTTCCAAAAAACCCCCAGAAAATAAAGACCAGTTTTTGCGTAACTCACGTGATTGTCATCTTTGCTTTGTGCGTAACCTGCCTGCGGAGTGAAATAACGAAGTCTTGTTGTCTCTGCAGTTAATTCCTGGTGTGCAGCGGTGGTGCTGCTACCCCCAGCTCAGGCTCTGGCATCGCTTTCGCCAGGGAAGGGTGTCGTTCTTAAAAATCATTCTTGGTTTGGTGGTGGTAGCATATTTGTGCACCTCCCTGTGTTCTCCTTCATGGACGTAGTTCTGTGTGATCCCCGCTCTGTTCTGCAGGCCATGTTTTGCAGCAGCCGGCTTGAAACGGCTGTGAGATGTGGTCGGGGAAGCTGTTATGAACTGCTCCTCCCGGACCTGCCTACTCTCAGTGCTTGGTTCTACTCTTTGAACTGTGCTCTCTGAAACACAACGGATGCAGAAAATCACTTGTGCAGCGAAAACTGCGGTTGACGTCCTCTCAGGTACTGGTTTCATCAGCAGCAAACCCGCCCCTTCTGTGCTGGTGTGCTCCCCTCCGTCGAGCAGGAGGCAGCAGAAGAGACCGCGGAGGCTGCGGCTGGGCACTGCCTCCAGGCTCCGGCTCTGCCTGGCAGTGAGCGAGGGGTGAGAAACCCATGGGATCACCTCTGGGAAGGTGCGAGGTGAGGGTCAGGCAGGGAAGGCAGAACGTTCTGCTGCAGGGTAGTAGTGAGAGGGATGAGGGCTGCCCTGGAAGGGCTCTGGAGCCCGGACGTGCTTTGTTGGTTGTAGGTCACGGTGCTCTCTCCTAGCTGTGATGGCCAGCCTGTGAGCACAGCTCCAAGCGCTTTGCAAGGTCTAAGGGGGTCCTGAATAGAAGCAAAAAATGGAAAAAAATGCTCACGATTGTGCTGCTCTCTTGATTCCGAGCTGTATGAATGCTCACACACGTGGAAATGAGTATCAGCAAATTTGTGATCACTTAAAAATGTCTGCCCCAACAAGAAGTGTTACCGAATAGCACAAACCCCGGCTTTTTCAAGTGCGATGCCGAACTTGGTCTTGCACCACACCAGCTGCTCGTACCCGTTTTTGTTACCCAGTGGGTCCTGTCCGTGCCTGGCGTTTCTCTTGCCTCCAGCGTCGCTGCTCGCATGTTAGTGGTTTACGCAGCAGCCGCGTGACGCCAGGCAGCTCTCCGCACATGGTTTAAATTTAAAGCTCGTTTGCACATGATGTCACACTTTTATTGTCAGCCCGGCGAAGGTCAAGACAGTTCATTCTGGGAAGGTTTGCATTGTTGAGCCTTTACAGCGCTGCCATTAATGCCTTCACCATCTGACTTACATTTCGGTTTTCTGGCATGATGTAATCGAAGGCACTAGATTTATACGGCGAACAGGGAGGTGGTGCGGTGGCTAATCAGCCCAGGTTGCAGAACTACTTTTCTGGAGACCGAAGGTGGAAATTATTGCTCCACGCATCATGTAGCAAATCACGGATCTGGCCAGAGGAGAGTTAACGAGCCCTGGAAGCTCGGGGCGGCTGTTACAGGCTGATGCCTTTCAGGAGCCCGCTCTCACCACTCCATTGACTGGAGTGGGACGGTGTTCCCCGGAGCCCGGCCTCTCCACCCTCCCAAGTAGCTCTGCTTCATAATGGGATTTACATGCAGGGATGGAGAAAAGATTTGGGACGTGGTTATGACGGTGCAGAACCTGTAGGGCTGGAATCGAGGGCCGTGAAAGCCTCAGGCCCTGTTCTCGCCTCCTCCGGTCGTACTCTGCCGCTCCACGTTGCAGGCCAGCCCGGGAGCGGGGCGTCAGCGCAGCCCTGCCCCAGATCGGTTTGCGCAGCGCGTGGCTGTGGATCTCCTGTAGGAAGGGTCTAAGTAGCCTCTGTGGTTTATACCTTCTTGCAGGTCTGGCACTGGGCACAGCTCATGGGATGCATGTTCAGATTTTTGCTGCGCAATATTGATGAACAGCTTCCATCCCTGTTAAAGGGAGGAAGGGCTGAATTAATGCTTTTTATTGTTGACAATTCAGTTCTGTTTCTCCAAATACATAAATCGATGTTTGATCCCTCAGGCCTGAGCTGTTCGACGGAATCAGGTCTGTGTTGGTGGGTGCCAAATGTGGACACAGAGACAGTCTGGGCAGCAGCAGCGTGAGGGGGTGCCTGTTAACCCACGCACGTACGGTATTGGGGAGAACTTCTGAATTAACGTGAACCTTCTCCTCCTCTCGGTCTGTTGTAATTGTCAGTCATTGTGTGGTCATAGGAGCCCGGCTGGAGGCTCCCTCACCCCTGAGCTTTGGGTAGGGGCGCAGGGGAATGTCCACTATTGCTCACTGACAGGGTGCTCACCCAGTTCTTCGGGGCTTGGAGTTCAGAGGTGTGGAGGCCTGTAGGCAAAATCCCATCTGGTAGGTAGGAGATGCAGAGGGAAGGTCTGTCTGAGGTCACTCTGCTCAGACAGGGAGGACTGAGGTCACTACAAAGCCTAGTGAGAGACTCAACGCTTCCACAGTCCGTCACTGCCACAGGCTCTAGAGGGGAATCATGGCCTTCGCGTCCCTTTTGATGTTGTCTACATGTTGAGCACAGGGTCACCGTGCATATTTTTCTCAACAAAGGTATGTGGAATTTATGCCCAGCACATTGCTGCATCTTCAGGACGTTACACCTCCCGGTTGTGTTCTCTTCTCGGGAGCGACGCAGCACAGTGAGGTCCTGCTCGAGGACTTGCCAGGCACTCGTAGTAAGGAAAGGCATACTGAGGAGCTGAAAGCCCTTTCGTTGTCTCGATATATATTTATCCATAAACACTGCTGCATGAAAGTGGGCTGCTTCAGATTTGGCGGGTGCTGAGGCCAACAGAGCCGTTCCCGTGGCCAGCTCTTACTGCAGCACGTCCCGTCCCAAGGGCCAGAAGGGCTTTGAGGTGGGACGAGTAGGAACAGCCTCGGCTGTGATAAAAGCAATGACACCGTCAAGGGTGACCAGGCCTCTTGCACAGCGCGATCACCAGATGGGATTAGGGAGAAAGGTCCGTGTCCTGAGGGATGGCATTGTGTGACCAGGTGCCTCCATCCACAGCGCTCCCTGGCAGCTGTGGCGGGACAGGGAGCTGTGCGGATATGGTCATTTTTAATGTTAATCAGCATCACTGCTGGAATCTGCTCCAAAATTGTTGTTGAAACGGTACGGTTTTCCTTTGGTATTTGCTGGCACAGTTTCTGCTGCTGTTTACAAGTCATTTCTTCTGGAACCATCTGAACAACGGGAACATTCGTCTGGTCCCTCTCCAAGGGGAGATTACTCGAATGATGGTGGAGAGACATTGTCTCGGCCTGGCTGCCAAATGTTAGTCGAAGACGTCTGTCTTGCCATTCCTTAATCTGACAGTCCAATTTGGTGGGTCGGAAGCCAAGGAATGACGTTTCCCCAGGGGATGCAAAGCCTCAGGCTGGAGATACACAGAAACCATGGGCAGACTTTTTTTCCCCACAAATTCTGAAAGTTGATATTCGACCTTTTTCCAGCCACTGAAGCGGTTCCACCGGGGCAGGGGCCTCGTGTTTGCCACGTCTTGTCTAAACAAGGCCCTTCCCTTTGAGCAGAGGTGTCACCGCACAGTCTCCAGCGTGCTGTGAAGGGGGAAATACTTGGCTTGAGCACTTCCCCACCACCTCTTGCTCCCTCTGCGGGGGTGGAATACAAACATGAGGGCTTTAAGGGTCCCGGGAGAGACCAAGTGAAATTCCTTGCTTTGAAATGAACCTTAATGCTGAGAAACGGAGTCTTTTAAAAATGTAATGCTAAATGCAGAATTTCACTGGGCGTAAAGAAATAGCACGGACATTAGTGTTTTGATAGCTCAGCGTTATCCATCTATTGGCACCTGGGATTCAGGGGACAGCTGAAGGGATCAATCAAATGGTGATTCTGAGGGGTTTGGGGATTTTGTGTACGTTTCAGCCTCAGCTTTTGGCTTGCAGGGTTTGCCTCTCCTGACTTCAAAGGGAGTTGGATCAGTCCTTTGAAGGTGTTTGCTTTAGGGATCTTCCCTCCGTGAAAAGGTAGCGGAGCAGCCTTGGCCATATAAATCAGTTTGGAAGTGAGTTATAAAGTGCTTAATTTGCCTTCTGTTAAAATTCCTTGTCGTCCCTCCAGTCCCTCTACCTGGCTGTTAAAGGAACTCTTGGGAAGCTAGGGATTGAAATCCCTTTCTGTGCTGCAGAGGGAACGGGCTTGTCTGGGAAGATCTAAAAAGCAGAGTCTGATGGACACCGCCTGTAAAAACAGATGAGGTTTTGTTGGTAATTTGGTGAATTTAAAAGCTCTTTGTTGTCCTGTGCCAGCCCAGGGGCTTTGAGGGATGATAAAGGGCTCGATTGGGTGACATGGACGCCTGAGGGTCCATCCCCATTTCTGGTGGTGTCCTGCTGCTGGGAAAGTGTTTAGGAGTCTAAATGCCAGAGGCTTTCAGTGAAGCCTGAATCTACAGGATGCAGCCCCTAAGAGGGGGCTCCCTCTGCCTGGGCCGGGCTCTGGCACCCCCCGGCTGGTCCTGGAGCTGCTGCGGCGCTGCTGGGGGTCGCTCCAGCTGCAGAGGCCAGGGCTAAGGACCACCGAGGCAGGGGGATTCCCTGGGCCTGCTGGCCGCGGGGAAGGCGACCAAGAGTGGAAGGGAGAAAGGAGACTCTGGGCTGCCTCTTGCACCTGTGGTGTTTTGCCAACCCGGAGCAGAGCGTGTGATCGCACGCGCGTGGCGCTGGCCCTGCTGTGCAGAGGGTCTGCAAGGCCGGGATGGGGACACCAGCCCCTCTGCTCTGTCACCCTCCCTGCCCCAGCTGCCTGCCCCCCCTGTGATCGCTGCCTGGGCTGCCCTCATCCCCTGACACGGTCCTAGTGTGTGACCCATTTCTAGCCTCATCCTCCAAGAAAACCAAAGGATAGCCCGAGGTCAAAGCCTGTCACTCAGCCCCTCCTGAGCTGGCCCTAAACATGCTTTGCCTGTCTCCAAGGGTCTAAACAAGCTGCAGGGGGTGGCTCAGCCGGAGGGGAGATGCTCCCAGTGCCAGTGTGGTGCCTCCCAGGCTGCTTCAGCAAAATGACTCTCCCAGCCTTAACGCCGGCATTATTTAACCACCATCACTTCTCTGGGGACCAGGCAAAGTTGTCCGTCACAGCCCGCTGTGGCAGGCGGGCTGCACAGGCACAGCAGCCGCAGGATTTGCTGCCGCATCCCAGCAGCTCCAGCCGCCTGCTCCCAGCCAAGGTGCACTGAGCCCGAACTCCAGCCAGCGGCTGCGGGAGCTGCCTCCCACCCGGCCTCGGCCCTGGGGCGCGCGCGGGGCTCAGGGTCGGGGTGGCGAGAGCCCGAGGGACTGGGGCCAGTGCCCAAGAGGGCTTTGCAGGTTGCTCACCCCGGGCAAGAGGTCTTGGAGCAAAGTGAATCTTATTTCGAACTGATTTACCATGTGGTTAATCTTAGTTGCTGCTGATAGTGATAAGCAAAACTTAGCTCCAACTGGGGCCATCGCAGCAAACGTTTTGACACTTCCCACCCAGGCTGATCTTTCTAAAGACCCGACTTTTCTGATTTAATTGGAACCACACAAATGCCCGGGTTGCTGGAAGCATTTTAAAAATGAGCCCAGAAAGCAGCGAGTGTCATTATCAGGAGCTGCTGAGCAAGCACACCAAGTTTAATAGGGTAGCACAACTCTTTTTGCTTCTATTCTCTGTGAATAAAGGTTGAAACACAAGGAGTGGAGAGAGCCATTTGCTGAACCTGCATATCTATTTTTACTTCCCTGCTCCATAATGTTCCTAGAATAATTTTTTTAGTGCACAGCAGGGTAGGAAAAAAATAGTGCTGATGGCATCTCTGCTATCCCCATTGTGCTGGGAGGAAAGAGGGCAGCTGCTTTGCTGACCTGTCGCTGGCATAAACCCGCATTCCAGGTACAGAGGCCATTTGCTCATCGGGGTTTCTTTGACGAAATGGCCACTGGGGTTTATATATAGACCCTGCCTGTCCTGCCAAGTTGTCTTAAATTCTTGTAAGTTGAATGAAAGTTGGAGGGGGTGGGAGAGGATCAGCTTGAAAAATAGAGCCACTAATCTGCCGGTGTCTCTGGGAGAGCCTGCCGGGATGTCCCGTCCCCCCCAGGGCTTGGAGCATCCACAGACATCCCGCTGGGAGGGGGAAGCAGGTGGTGCCCCCGCGCCGGCCGGGGCCTGCGGGCGGCTCCACGGGCTGCTGTGGCCACCGCCGGGCTGCCAGGGGCTTGAGGGATGGGGGGAGGTTGGGAGGAATATTTATAGCTTGTCTCAGTGGTGGGACCGGGGGGCGATCCCCGTCCCGGGGATGTGAAGGGCACAAGTGTTCAGGGCAGCTCCCCAGGGACAGCGGGACACAGGGATGGGGAGCACAAGTGTCCTGATGATGAGGCCAGGGGGTCTGCAGCACGGTCCTGCGCACCCTGCCAGGGCGGGCGCCAGGCCCTCCATCCGTGTTACATGCAGCCACCCTCTTGTTTATCTAAGCCCGTCTTGATGGTTGCATGGTTTGCTTCAGCTTGTGCTTCTTTGGTTATGCCAAAAAAACTCAGCAAAACAAAGGTTGTTTTGGGGTAGGAAAACATTGCCCTTGCCCCGAGCCTCGCCATGGTGGGAAAAGCCCAGAGCAGCCCTGGACCCACAGCCAGGCCCAGGTCTGCCCCCGCGCACCCACTGTCTTCCCCTGGAGATTCTGGGGAGTGATCAGCAGGGACTGGATTTGGTGTTAGTTCTTGTGTCTACCTTGTCTAAATAATTACATTTTCCTTTTGACAATGCTACAAATGTTTAGGGTATTTTTCACCTTTCCTTGAAGAGAATAGATTATGTTTAGCTCCATCAGAATTCAAGTGTCTGCTCGATACTTCATTAATGTGACTAATGTGAATTTTTTTATAAGTGATCCCATGTCCGCACGGAAATCTGAGTCCGGAGTCCTGGGTAAGCAGCAGAACCATGCTATGTCACCAATTTTTACTGCTTCATTATGAATGAGCAATACCTGATACTCGTAGAGAGGCTCCAGGCTTTGAAGTCGTGCCAGTAGACACAAGTTCATCTACGAAAAGAAAGATCCTTTTACTTCTTGTGACTGTAGAGCAGATCGGGGACATAGAAAAGGACAGCGAAGGTGTGTTCAGTGCATCGTTGTCAAAAACCTCGTGGTGTTCAATGCCAGCTCATCCACGCTTGGATGTGGGGATACCGTTCGTGGGTCTCAGCTTTGTTTACAGGTGAGCTTTTACGTGAGGAGCCGGTGAGGGCAAGAGGGATGGATGGCCTCAGCCCGCGGTGCAGGGCAGGGAACTGCAGCAGGTCCTTCAGCAAAGAAGGCAGGGAGCTCCGCCGAGCGCGTCCCTCCTGCCGCTGGCAGGGTGTGTGGGGCTCCGCTGCCAGAGGGAGGATACAGAGGCTGCTTCTCCATGGTGATGCCAGGGGATTTGGGGGAGTTATTTTTGGGTGTGGGGAAGGTGAACACCAGATGACTTTCCAGAGGCTGGTTCCACAGCACACATGCCCTCGGCAGCCAGTGCCTGCGAGCGGCGAAGTTTCATTCCTCGAACTTGACTTCGTTTGCCGTAGGGGGATTATTTGACTCTCCAGTGACACATGCCTTGTTTGCTTTGTTTTCCGGCCAGCTCTATTGGCAGCTTTTCATTCCTCCCAAGGGTATTGGTGCTGGAGTCACTTATCTGACAAAATTCCCCGTCCGTCCCTGCGTGCGGATGTGGGCCAGGCACCTGTCTGCCCCGAGATTCCCCCGGCATATGCGTGTCTGGGAGCCACGGCTTTGTTCCTCGGGGAAGACTGACTGCTTTCAGCTCAGACAGATTCCTCCCTCCCTTCCTCCTCCTCGAGCTGCCAGGCCCAGTGCTGGGACCAGCCCGGTCTGGAAGCCCTGGGCAGAGCATGCCCGAGCTGTCAAAATCCTCACCAAACTATGGATCCCCTTGCCTTTGCTGCCTTCAGCAGTGACATTAATAGCTATCCTTATGCACCAGTGGGACACTTCAGTGTCCCTGCGGCGGAGACTTAGCACCTGCTGAAGCGGGCACACAGTCCCCTCCTGTTTGGCCATGATCAGCCGTCAGTCCTGGCAGAGGCCGGTTGCCACACAGGGGACATACCTTGCTTTTCTCCAATCTGCTGGTAGCCCAGTCTTTCAGTAAAAACGGATATTGTTACAAATGTGGCTATGAAGTTCATGTTCTATCTTTTTTTTTAAGCCTCATAACTTGGTCAGCTTCCTGCAGGGTTTTCAGGGGTACTGCTCTGGGCATTTTTCGTGTTGATCCAAGCTCATCAATAACAGACCTCTGTAAGACCTGCCTGTTGGTGGGGAGAGTCCTCTGCCGCTCTGCTTGCACCCCAGGATTCAAGGCAACATTGCCCAGATGTTTCTGAAAGGTTTGGCTTCTTCTAAAGGCTTACATCAAAAAAATTCAAACCCAGAAGCAAAATTTACCAAATATTCCAGGTAACTGAATTCCATGGGAGATAATAGATGTTTTTCTTGAATTCTTACTATTGGTCAGATATTGCTGCACCTGTAATGCCAAGAGTAGCTGGTGCTGTTGAAGGGACAGTAAGACTCCTTGACATAATCTTCTTTGCTTACAATCCCTTAGATGTCTGTGCTGATATCTACACTGTAATTTATTTTGATACCGGTTGTCATTTTAACAACTAAAATGCAAGTAACAAGCTTTCATGAGGTGGCCTCGGGTAAAGCCCCTGCTGTACTTTGCCTGGCTAAGCTGATACAGCTACGAGAAGCAGGTTTGTGTGGCACTTCTGCTAGATTTTCTCAGCCAATATAGTGAAGCCAGAAGCACCAACTGCACAAGTCTCTGCCCACAGCATGAGTGAGTCTTGGTGGGAAACAGCATTTCACGGACGACTTTGGGGTACATTTCAGCCCTCGGTGACTATGACTAGAGTTGTTCTCTGACCACTCCATCCTTACGGGGCTCACACAGAGCACAGCAGGTATCATCTCAGCCTGGCCAGTTCTGCCTCTTAGCCTGGCATGGGAGGACAGGCACTGAAACCCTTGGAAACCCCCATACCTACATCCCTTTCTACATCCAGGGCAGGGTATCGCTGTACCTGCATATTCCCATTGGTAACATGGGAATGAGAGCACATCTTCCTCTCACAGGATCCCTTCGCCTGAAGGAGGGTTTGCTCGTGGGCTGCAGCAGCCTTCAGAGCCCTGGGAAGGGACCCCCTCTTCGAGATCCTCCTGCATCGATAATGGGGAACTGAGAAATATTGCAAACGCTAGTGCATACTGCCGGGGATGTCTGCCTGTTTGGTGGGGTTCTGCAGCTGCAACTTCAATGTGGACCATTAGCTTTGCCTCACAAAGCATGTATATCCCTCCATATCTTCTAGTTCAAACACCACTTTCTGAATTATCCACCTAGAAAAATCTCTGGTTTGTTCTTTGGTGCTGCTGCTTTGTCCAGCCGTGAGCAGCAGCACCCCCCGCGTACGCTGCCGGGGCAGGAGCGCTGAGGGTTGCCTTTATTCCAGGTCAGGAGCATTTACCACGTAACCTCGATGAGGAAATAGCTCCCCTGAAATCGCAGAGTTTGCTGATAGATGAACACTTTGTACATAGGTGATGTGGTGAGGTTGGCGCCCTGCAACTGGCTTGTTTAGTGCAACAAAAATATATTGGGTTCCTAAGATGTTGACCAATGGGTTTGGGAAAGAGATGATTGATTCACACAGCTGAGAACCAGGGCCTGTAATGTGTTTTGCCAGAGGAGACCAGTTTGACGGATGAGTTCATTTAAGGATTATGCTATAGATAGAGCTGTTGACAGAATGAATTTGTTTTTATTTTTCATCAGTAGGTATAACACAAAGCAGAACTAATTGAAAGTAGTTTCCTTGTGGCATCTGGTTGTGTTTCTTGCTTTAAGTCTTTCACACGCTGTAAAATTACACCAAGGACTTTTCTTCGCTTCCATTTGCTTTCCAAGTTTTCCGTCACTGATTTTCGAATGGGTTCCCAGTGTGTCGGACACGTTAAGAAATCGCAGCCTACACAAGAAATGGAGCTGGGCCGTCGTTTCTGCTTATTGCACAAAAGTTCTGGTGCACATCACAAATCCACACCCTGAGCAGACGTGCTGAGGTGTCCTCACCTTGGAGCTGATGGCAAAGCTGAAACATGAACGCCCTTCCAGATATTTTTGATGGCATTTTAAACTGTGACTTGTGCTAAATAACATTCCTACGTGGACTGATCTCTTGCTGTTTAAGGCTCAAACCTGGAAGGTGATTATGTTTACCCAAGGAGATGTTCTGAGGTTGAAGGAAGGTGTTGAGTTAAGTTCTGGAAATAGCTTTTCCAAGCAGCCAGAGAGAACAAATCCCAGTGTTTCTTCAGAGATTTGGCTGACTGCGTGCATTGCTCTCCCGGCTGGACTGCTGTCGCCTGCCTGGCTCAGGCTGGGTGACTGCAGCGGGGTCCCAGCTCCACAAGAGCTTCCCTCAGCTGGTTGTGGCTGTCGCGGGGACTGCACTGGGATCTCTAAGCTGAGATCATGCAGGCTGTTGGGGTAGAAAACTGGACTCTGTGGTTCAAACCCATCCTACAAGTTTGATCTGTGGGGTTTGGCTCGCTTCTTTTTTCTCTCTTTCTTTTCCAGTTGTGGTCAAATAAGAGTTTTCCAGAACTGACTTACACAGGGCCAAAGAACAGGAATGCAGCAAGCACAGCGGCGCCTGCCAAATGACGGGCTAGCAATCGCTAGGGAGAAAATACCCCCAGGTCTCTGCCAGCGAGCCCAATACCTGAGGAGAAGGGTCCATGTGATTTCAAGATGACATTGCAGGCTAAATTCTAGCCTTCACTTGGCCTCAGACCTGAACTTTAAGCACCAGCCAGAACATAATCCAAATTTGAGCACTGGCTATTGGTCTGTCTCATCTTCTGCTCATCATATGTGCAGTCATTCAACAGAAGCTGAAATGTATTTTCTCTGCCAAGAGCCGTTGGTTTCCAAACAACTACATCAGCGCGGTGAGTGATGGAGTTTCCATCAACTGCTGTAGGCCAAATGCAGTCATCTGAACTCAGGTCTTGGCAGGTATAGAAACTTGGAGTTGTCAGTGATTTTTATATGAAATTGTACTTAATTACAAATTCTCATTCTGTGCTTTAGTTCTGTTAAAGCTCTTGGAATTGCAGGTGAATGGGAGCTTTTTATCTCTTAGCTAGTGAGATTTTCTGTTCTTTAATTGACCTTTAAAATAATTTAGTCTGGTCTTGGATCTGGGTTAAATATAGCTGGTTATTTTCACTCCAAGTATGTAATACACGAAAGAACCTAGGTATCCTTTGAATGTGTTTTGACAAGTGCTGTGTCTGTGTGCAGGTATGTATTTATAAACATTTGCGCTGTGTGTATTAAAATGACACTCCCAAAATCAAGTACTTTCTCTCCTGTAGCAAAATATTTGTACAAAATGTAGTGTTAGGTTTCCAAAAAATGGGCAGTTCAGCGAGAATAAGCCACTTCTTGGAAACAAGCTAGGAAGGAGGGGACATGGATGGAGCCCTCGGCAGTTATGAAGTGAACGTGAAGCCGTTATTTACTCTATCCCATAAAACCAGGAGTAGATGCTGCCTAAAGAAACTGCCCAACAGCAAGGGTAAAGCAAGCAAAAGGAACCACTTTTCTAACAGGCTTCACGGCACTGCAGAACACCTCTAGTGATGCTGTGGTGGCTAAAACTTTCAAAGGGTAGGATTAAACAGACTCATGGAAAACAGCACAAACAGTGCCTGCTCGCTGCAGAGGCTGTACGGATACAACAGGCAGCATCGGTCTTCAGAAGACCATAAACTTCTGCAGCCTAGAATCTGGCTGGGCAAGGGACAGCTGCTCTTCCCTTTCCTTCTTGTTTCCAAACTAATGTCAGAGACGAGATGCTGAGCTCCTGTTCTTGTTGAATATGATCATTCTTATCTCCCTAATTTCTATGAAAAGCCCATGAATTCAAAGGAACTACTGCCTGCAAAAAAAAGCAAGATCCCGAAAACTTCTTGCCTCCAACCCCTTGCCTAAGGCTTATTTCAGTTCAAAAAAACAACAACAAAAAAGGGAGATTAAATGAAAAGCATTTGGCAGCCGTTTACTCTGCGTTTTCCACACACAAGGCACAAACTTCCTTTCCCCTAACCTGCTCTTCTCTTTTCTTCCTGAGAGCAGAGACACCCCATCCACCCTGGGAACCTCCCATCTTTCCATAATCTGGAGATGGGAAATATTTAGCTGATTTCTTTTTCCTGCACCTGTAACTTCAGCTTCCAGCTTTAGAGACCACAGGCCAGACCAGCGTGAAGAGGAGTCACGGATACCAGCCTCCAGCAATGCCAACCCTCCGTGGTCTGAATGCATTGACTGAAGCGATGCCATGAGTTCTGGGGACAGTGCTTTGAGCATGGATGAGGTCTTTGCTCCGGCGATGCTCGTTGTCCCACAGATTGCTCTGCTGGAAGGCCTGTTCCAGCAGATGCCGCTTCTGACAGCACTGCACGCAAGTCTGGATCTTGGTGGCATTAAAATGGGGAGACTGGAGCTGGGTGGGGAGATTATGGTATTTTTGCCTCTTCAAAAGCTGTTCCTGGGATAGCAGGGTACTGTAATAAAACCTAGTGAGACTTCAGGCACAGTCACGCCTGTACAGGCTTGTAGTTCATAGGAATAGGGACAGATTCCTGTAAGCAGATGAATCCTTAGCTTGGTGCTCACCATTTCCGACGTTTTAGGAGCCATCAGGAAACCACCTGGGCAGCAGCATGTCAATACTCAGCCAGCGCATATTTGCATACTGTGTAAATGCAATTATTTGGAACTAATTCTTCCCTTGCGGGCCTTCACTCCCTGGAAAAAAAAAGAACAAACTGTTGAATCCAATCCATAAAATGAAAAGCTGTCTGGGGGAACCAAGTCCTGCACAGTGGAAGAATCCTCTGGTTCTGAAAGAGCAAACAGGTTTGAGTGCCAGGACCGAGGACTTTCTCACTCCTTTAAAAGCCAGGACAAGAGGCAACCTGGCTAACCCAGGAGCACACACCCAGCCAGAGAGCAGGTCCTTACTCTCTCCTTGAGCAGGAACAGCTTTGAAAGAACTTGAAACTCTGAAAAAGATCAGATTGAATGTAATTTCACATACCCATGTTCTTCCTACCTGCCTCTTTATCTCCCAGCTGTCACTTCTCATCTCATGTTTGATACTGGAGCAAGGCCTCGCCTTTGCTTGTTCAAGGCTAATGCCCGAAGCCACAGCACCCTGAGGAGCTGGCTCTGGCTCATCATCGCGCTACTGCTTATGTAGCCATTTACACCCAGATTCCTACTCAATTGCATGGTGCATATGTCTCAGACTGGTATAAATGAGTGTCTGGAGCAGACCAGCAT
The DNA here is from genome assembly GCA_013400135.1 of Rhinoptilus africanus. Taxonomy (NCBI): domain Eukaryota; kingdom Metazoa; phylum Chordata; class Aves; order Charadriiformes; family Glareolidae; genus Rhinoptilus; species Rhinoptilus africanus. Next base: position 444,024 of record VXBO01001777.1, on the reverse strand, counting down.
CACGTCTGCTCTGCTTCCTCCTGCCTGCTCTTCTCCAGAAGGCAAGACTTGGTAGGCAGAGCTCCAGGGGACTTCCACTGCTCTTACCCTTTCCCTTGCCATCAGGGTGGGACGCTGCAAAAAGATGAACCCAAGTCCAGAAAGTGTGGCTGCTGCAGCCAGAGCAAGGACGGGTGCATTGTGTGCATTTTGGGGGAGGGAAGAGGGATGGAGGGAAAGGGTAAAAATGGCCCATTCTCAGACAGTAAAACATAGCCCCTGGTCCTCTCACCTGACAGCCCATGATCCGAGTCATCAAATTCCCTTCTCCTATAACTGCTGCTGCCACTTTTCAGGGGGTGGAAAGCCCCATTAGCTCAGACCTACCAGTGCCACTTGGCAGCTGTGGTGATTTACAGAAGAAAAGACTCATCGTCTGCAACTGTCAAGGCAGGATCTCCAACTTCATTTGAAATACTTTTACTCCTCCAGATGATTTACTGCTCGAGCACAAGGTGGTCATTTTACCTCTCTTTTCTTCACCCCTTGCCCGTGACGGACTGTATCCCACGCACAATCCCCTTCCAGAGCTACGGTGTCAAAGGAGCAAGATGAAAGCCGCTCCATTTTTCACGAGCCCTCCTGCACAGTCTGCTGGAAGATGACTGCACAGCCAGTTGCTGTGTCCATTTTGCTGGCACCTCCAGCATTTTATGTGGTGTCTGAATCTCAGCAGGCACCTCACGCCTGCTAATGGCTTTGCGAGTCAGCCAATCAATTGGTTATTTACGGCAGGCATGTCTCAAAACTGTCGGGTCAAGTTTTCCTACCCTGACGTATTTCGTTCAGAGGAACACATAAATCCTCTCCTGCCATTTGCAGCTTAAACCTTCTGAGTGTGAAGCCAGTGGGCTAAAGTTTCCAGTGATAGCAGCGAACTGTATTTTAAAGGGTTGTTCTCCTGACTCTTAGGGGCTTGGGCACTTTGTCTGAGTCATGGATCAGTTCACGCTGCAAGATTTATAGGCATTGAGTTCTCTTTTTGCTGTGCTTTAGCTCCGGAGTTTGAAGTCATAACCAAGGAAATTGAGACCTCTTCATTGTTCCAGTGTTTTTCTATTTAAGGTGCTCTTCTGAAAAGTCTCGATGACATCTTCATAAGCTGCTCTGAAGTGAGATACAAAAAGGGGGGCAGAGTTCCTGCACTTGCAGAGTGTGATCCTGCAGCTCCAAAATTCATAAGCTCATGAATGGGAAGATGAAGCACTTGTATAAAGTTGAACTCCGGATTTTGTTATCAAGCCTCTCAAGACTGTAAAGCAATAGTTATTTGGAGCTATGTATATCTAGGTGCTCCAGCAATATGGTTCAAAGTTAACCAAAAGACTTCCCAGTCTTGAAGACTTTACAATCTTGAAGGCTTCCCAATCTGAAGACTTAAACACTAATCACTAAGAAACAAGCATTTGTAGCAGCACCTACAATGCACAAAGGTCATCTCAGTCAGAAAGCATGGGGGAATTTCTGGGCACGCTGTTTATGAGTGGATGAGGCAGGATCACAGTCATCTTTCTGTTCAGCCCATCCTGATGTTTTTTCAACTTCTGTGCATGTTTAGAGGTGAAAATATGTCTGTTGTAAAACCAAGTGAGGGAAATTAAAATAAACCCAGTTTCTAAAGCCATGAACGTTGTGCTACATTTCAGTCATTTGAACAATAAATTGCTTACAAAAAGAAAATATCTATTAATAACACAAAGTGGAAATTTTGTTTGGTCTCGTGTGGGAAAATAAGCCTTACATCAGGATGTAAGCAACCTTGTAACTGACAACATACTGCAAACACACCTTCAGCTTTCAACATTTCTAGAATTTGGAAAAGATAATCTTACAAATTAAAGTTCCTCAAGTGACCTTGCCCCCAACACTTAAATCTTACTCAACTGATGATAAAAGAAATATCTGCCCATCAAAATGTGGACTGACCCACAAAATTCCGTGTACGTAGAACCAGGGGGTACTTTTCTCTCTGTCTGTGACCAGGGGTGGTCACTGTGCAGAACTGCATGGAATTCATTGTCTTCCCTTTCCCAGAGCTCTCAGAAGTGACTGGACCCGCCGGTTGATGAGCCGGCATGTGATGAGCCAGTTGTAAAGGTAAGGACAAACATGACAACATGAATCCAGCCCTAAAGTTAATGTTTCTTCTTTCAGCCTTTCTTGGAAACAAACTCAGTACCTGGCAGAGCACCTTGAACTTTCTCAGTGCTACAGCCCATGCAAGGGGGCCTCTTGTTCTCAGGCCTGATTGACTTTTCCAACCCTTCCTGACCCTTCAAGGTGGTGATTTACGGACCTTGTCCCCCAAGGAAAAAGCTCAAATCTTGACAGTGGGTCCTCCAGCCCACACAGGATTAGCTGGGTGACAACCGCACACGAGAACAGGCCTAAGCCCCCAGTCTTGCCCAGGGAGGGTCACCCCCCCCCTCCCGCATGCAGCCTCCTCTGAAGGGACCATCAGCTCTGGGTTTTCTCTGGAGGAGAGGAGGATGACTGACTTTTTGGAGCCAGCTTAAAATGCACCGAAATTGTGTGGACTTCCAGGTCCATCCTCTGGAAAGGATGAAGGTCGATGTCCTTCCTGGCATTGATGATGACTTCTGCTACCAAGAGGAGCAATTTCCACCTCAGATGACTCAGTATGTGCAAGGTGTTACGGCATTTCTCTGTTTACAAATGGAGACCACTTAAGCTCTGCAGATTTTTAAGGCATGGGCATTTGAGAGCACAAACAGGAAGGAATGAGAAGATGTAAACAGTGAAGTGTTAACCCTTGCGTGACCTCGGACACAGCTGCACAGGGAATGTGAAACTTTAAAAAAAATTCCTTTTGTGGCACTTCTGTAGCTGATTTGATGAGTATTTTTAAAGACAAATGTGTCCTTGTTAGAGGGCGGCAATGCACTAAACGCATGCGCACATGTACAACTCCTTGATGAAAGTCAAGGCGTGCAGCTGGAAAACGGAGTTTCCTTGGCTGTGATGGTGTGTTATCAGCTCCACGGCTGCGCAGGGAACAGCGCTGTGTGTGGTGGAAGTTTTTAAAATTATTTTCATCAGCCTGATTAAATACTTATTACATGAGTCAGCCATACGGGCTTCATTAAATCAGTGAACTCAGAGGAGCCTCCTCATCTGTTTATGAAAGCCATCTGGAATTATGGATGGCTCAAGAGAGGGAGGATGAATGCAGCTCCGTGTGACAGGAGCCCAGTTCCCCTCTCGGGAGCCTGCCTGCACCAAACCGTGCTGCACTCCTCGCCCCACACTCGGGGAAAGGGGCTTTTATTTTTTCTTTCTGCACATTTCTGGGCAAAGAACCAAGACCCGACATGAATTTGACAGTGAGCCTTTAAATATACCCTGTTGGGATGTGACACAGGCACCTTTTTCTGGTGGCAGGATATAACACAGCTTTTAAAAAAAATAGACACAAGCTTTTGCACTGGAGGGAAGCGTACCTTGAAAGGAAAGGCTTAATGAAGTTTAACCAGCCTTCCAAGATCTTTATTAGTTGCCCCTTTATCAAATTAAATTCACACTGTGCTAGGCAGCTTAAGTACTGCCAGTTGATGTCATGTGCTAAGTGCCAAAGTAGGCTTTAATTGGCTGTTTAAATGAGAAAAGGGGTCCTGCTGCGCAGCACATGCACGTACACACACATATAGGAGGGGGGCAGGCAGGAAGGAGCCTGGCTCACGCTCTCCCCCTGCCAAAATAGCAAAACAAGGTACCAGATTTTTCTCATACTAGCTGGAAAGGGTTTGCTCTGTGTTGGCTTGAGCCTCTTGTCTACCAGGCCCAGTAAGTGAAGGAAAATTTGCGTGAAGGTCCCTAAGATTGGTCCCCAGGGAAGGAAGGCGGCTCATCCGTGGCTGTGAGCTGATGTGCTTGAAGGTAAGCTGGGAGGAGATGCTTGTTCCAGGGATGTCATCTCGTGGAGTTACTCAGAGCCGGCTCTTCTGGAGCAGTTCACCTGAGAAACCCCTGCTGATCAGCCTGGCAGGGTTTTAATGAAGAATTTTTGTATTGGTCACAGCCCGGTTTCATAGATCACAAATTAGTCACAGATGTCAGCGAGGGTAGCCAGAGCAGTAAAGGTCAGATGAAGACGAACAGGTCACTTGTCCTGCAGAAGAATTTTGATCTTAAAAATACACGACAGGGGCAGCAGCGGTGACTGCAGAGTTAAGATTACAGACAGCTCTGCTGCAGAAATGGGGAGTCCTTTGCTTTCCCAATGGGAAGCTCCGGCCTCCTGGGAAGAGCAGTTAGTCACGCATGCAGAAATCCTGCTGGAATTGCCTGCACGGGATCATCGAAGGCGACCACTAGCATGACTAACTGCTCTATGCCTTTGAGAGAACTGACAAATTAAGTGGCAGTGGTGTTTCTTACTCCTGCCGCCCAGGCGTAACAAGGGTGAAAGTGGTGCTGGAACTTGCTAAATTTGAACAGTTGTTTTCTGTTAACACACAGCCTTAAAAAATGCTATTTGAGAAGCTTATTAGAGAGCTAGTGTTAACATCTAGCCCCAGTGCAATTGGGCCCATCTGGGTGGCAAGCCTCCCGAGCGTCCTGCTTTTACCGTGCAGCTGCATCCTCCCGTCCTGCTCATCCTCCTCCCTCAGCTCTGGCTTCAGCTGCTGCGGTAGCAGGCGCCGGTGCTGCCTGCAAACACCCTCCGCGCTCATCCTGACCCATGGGGCCCAGCAGGAACGGCAGTGAGCCCTCAGCTTGCCTTCCACAAGAGCCGGGATTCGGGAGCAAAGGCTTTTGGGCACCCTCGACCCCCTGGCTGCTCTCCCGGGCAGCAGTGCTGGTGGTGCCTGGGGGACTTGGCAGCAGGGAACAACAGTATCATAGCAGCATGAGGGACCACAAATCGCTTTCTTTTCCTGCTTTGTTACACATGCAAGAAGCATTTCTCCACTGTGAAGAAGCCTTTCACCCTCCCTTCCCTCTTTCTTCTCCTTCCCCTGCCTTCACTCCCAGCCCTTCTCTGGTTTCCTCCCAGCCCCTCACGTCCCCCCTCCCTGAGTCTACCTTCTCCTCCTCTCTTTCCTACAGATGGACGAGCCACCCACTTCCCCCATTAAGCCGGACACTTTGGGGGACTCCTGTCTTCTCTCCACAACTTGCAGCTGATTTTATCTGCCCCCCGGGGATGGTTCTCATAAGGCAGCGGTCAGTGCAGAGGTGCGCAGGCTTCCGGCCCTCGCGCTAACCTGCATTCCAGCATTAAAGATAATGGATACAATGGAAAATCAATGGAAAATATGTAACTTTATCCCATTCATAGCTTCATATTACATTACACCATGGCCTTCAGATGCATAAAAGTGATATATGGCTGAACTTGGCATGAAAAAAGAGCACAGGAAACAAATATCTTTGGTAAGAATCACAGTCTAGGTATAACCTATGAAGTAAATAGGACTGAATATCTCCTGTTTTTCATGAAATTTCACTGCATAATTGTTTTCCAGTAATTTGTGAGAGTGTAAAAAATAAATCAAGGCTTTGTGCATATTACATGTTTCCCTTGAGTGAGGTAAGAGGGAGAAAGAAAATGACTACTTGAGTTTCCAGCCTCAGCCAGATGCCAAATCTGTCAGAAATACTGCTTTTTTATATCATATCAGTAGAGGAAATTATTGCTGCTATTATCTGCCCTTTGGTCAGAAGCATATTCTGCACCTTGGCTAATGTGCCTTTGCGGTGCAGCCACCTGCACTTCCTCGAGGAGTTCGTCTAATTACAGGGTAGATGAGTCAGGCTGCATTTCCTATGGGCTGTCTTCAAACATAGGAAGTTATTAATACCGATTAGCTGAAAAAGTCCAGGTCTTCACCACGACGTTTCCTGGCTAATATTAGACACACCTTCTGTACTTTAAGGTGTGATGGCTGATAAGAACCAGCAGTACGGCAGCCGAGGTCTGATGGCGGTGGGTGCAGCGCAGGACAGACTGTCCCAAGAGGTTTTTCTTCCTACACCTTGGAACGAATTCAAGCAGACAGGCTGGAATGAGAACAGGAAGCTAAAGGTAGAGGGCACAGCCTGGGATGTGCGAGTCCCTTAGGAAATGATGAGGGAGTGGCGCTGCGCTGCCTCCGGTCTCAGTGCCTGCAGCAGGAGACAGTTATTGGGAAATATTCCCTTCAATAGAAAGAAATATCTCCCCAAAGCAGAGCTGAAAGTTCCTAGGAGATGTTGTAAAGCTTAGGCTCCTTGTTTTGAAAGAAGATTAAAAGAAACTTGGCTCTCTAATGAGAATTAAGCACCCATAGCCAAGATCTAACAACTGGCATGAGAGAGACCCACTGGGGTCAGGGACGCTGCATGATCCCTGCGGTAACTCGAGTTTGGAGACAGGGAAGGGTCCACGGGGGACTGAATAAAGTGAGGCAGCAGGGTCTATTTTCAGGTCTTCCACCAATTTGCAAATACACACTGGACCGTTTGCCAGCCCTCTTTCACGCTTTGCTGGTCTCATCAGTGCAGACTACCAGGGCCAGGGGCTGTTGGTAAAGTCTCAGCTTTGTGCTGGGGTTGTGGTGGCTCCCCCACGCTCACCTAAGCTACGCGGCTTTTCATCACTCCAGTGAAGAGATAGAAAAGGGGATGTACTATGGCACAGAGGATGGGTGGACAGGAGTGTGGTGGCAAATCCTGCTTCTTGTATGGGGGGATATGGGGCTGCCCATCTGCTCGAGCAGAGTGACTGTGGCTCAGCTAGAGACACCCGGCCGAGCTCTGATGAGGCAGCAAAGGGATGGAAACAAGGAGCAGGCACAGCTGGCCCCACTGGTGACAATGGGGACTTCACTGGTGTCACATGGACAATTTTCAGGTGATAAATCGGAAGGCAGAAAAGTGTGACAGATGGACAGTGCTGCGGAGATTTATCCAAGTCATGCAGAAGCAAAATGGGCTAACACCAACAGGGAAAGGGGAATATGGAGCACAGCCAGAGAATTCCTGAGCTATAAGTGATTATACCTTACAAAATAGGTAAAATAATAAAGTCTCAGCAACAAGAACCGGAAGCCAGAGGGACAATGATTAACATTTTTAACATTTAAACATTCACAAAGCAAACCTTGTATCACAGATGCATTGCTGGTTTATCTCGTGATTTATTTCACTTTTGCAAGCCACAGAAAAATTGTGCGTGATGGTTTTTCCTTTTCAGTTCCCACTACTGAGTTTACAAAGCTTGCCAAATGTGGAGCACTTCACAGAAATGAAGAAGAAGAAGCTTCCTGGCTGGCTGGATTTTCCATTGCTTTCTCAGCTGTACTGTGGTGGCTCCTCTAATTTATTCTGCAACCGGAGGGGGCAAATGTGCACAGCACAGGCATGCGAGAGAGAGGGAGTCACTGGCGCACAGCATCCATCATAGCTGTTCTGCAGTCTAAGGAAAATCAATCGTAGGTGAAAGGACTGGGTTCTTCTCTCACCCTGGGTAAATGAGGAATGCCTGTACTGAGGACCCTGGCATTGCATGAGCACAGCCTTGTGAAAGGGGGGAAGCGAGCTGGAGAAACCTTTTCTTGCAAGGTCCCTTGCTTTTTTATTCTTAGCCACACTTGCAGAGCACGTCATACCGACAGGAAATTATGCTTCCTTTCTCCCTCACTTCCCTGGTTTAGATTTCAGCTCCTGCTGTCTAACACCACCCAGTACAGGTCAAGTTATTTTACAGTACGAAATCAGTGCTTCTCCAAATAATTTAACTCATGTTTATAACATTATCCCCTGTAAAAGGGATAAGCATTATCCCCATTTTACAGGTGTGAAAATCAAGGCAATTCGGTCATGGTGTTGAAAGGAAGTTATGTCGAACTGGCAGCACTGAATTCATGTAACTTATCCCACTTCTGGACTGTAGATCAAAGTTAATACAGTCATCCTCTATAAATATCTGCCAGCAAGTATATCTGGGCTTCATATGAATGCAAAAAACCTACCCTTCCGTCACACTTTGATTCAGTGTCTGAATGTGTCTTTGTACCTAGCTTTACTGTATTTGGGCTGAAAGCCGTAACTTGAGTTGCACACACAAACTTTGGAAAGAAGATTGCCAGAAACGGGGCTTCTGCTGCTGCAGGCCCCTGCCCAGTCCTAACCTGCACTTTTCATGTCTCAGTTGCAGACGAGATGGAAAATCTGAGCTGCTTTGGCCGGAAGCCTATCCTGGATTTGGATTCTCCTTTTTTTTTTTTTCTCAAACTGTATGTCCAATTACTGCTCTACTTTGCAATACAAAAAAAGCAAAATATTCCCATTTCTGATCGCTGGAACTGGGATGGATCCAATTTATAAAGTAAAATGGCATGCACAGAAGCAGGCAAGAAAGGGGAAAAAACCAGTGAGAAGCTACTTCTAGGGAATCAGGAAAAAACCCCAGAGGATAGTATTTCATCCTTAGTGAATTGTTTTTGCCCAGGAACATCTTAGTCCTAAAGCAAATCCAGAAACGGTTGTGAGTCTATGACATATGACTAGTATCTTGAAAGTTTACAGCAGATTGCAACAGACTGAGATGACATTTAGGCAGCTGAAGCCACATTTGCCAAGTTATGTTTCACAGGGAAAAATATACTGCCTAGTGGAAATGTTATGCTGTTGTTGGGTGGCAGCTTGCATTATTATTAGAGATGGCAAGGATCTATGTGGCATTTTTACTTGAAATAAGAAATTTTAAGCAACTCGGAGCTTACAGGCTGGGCACTCCTTTGTTTGCTTGCTTTTGTATCACTCGGGTTTCTGTGTGTGCATATTTTAGCTAATGCAAAAATAGTGTCTCTTTTATTGCAACATTTCACAGAATTTTCCAGCTTAAATGAGCCAGTTTCCAAATCAAAAGGATGAACCCTGATGAAAAGTTGGCTTCTAAATGTGAAATTGTTCATTGTCCACATTGCATTGGCTTTTAAGGGAAAAAGAAAATAATGAAAGAAATTCACATTTTAAGGGGGAGTGTAGCCATCCTCTAGCAAATGGTAAAATATTTGGGTCGAATTGAGGAGGGTAGTTTTTCCACCATTTTTACACACTTCTGGTTGCTGCTTTCTCCTGTCAGAATACAATCAAAGACACCCAGTGGGCATGATGGAAATGCTCGGGAATGAAAAATATCTTTGATTTCCAAACCTCTGCTCATCTTTGAGGAGCTGCCAGGTCTTGTGTTACTGGTGACTATGTAAACGTAAGTGATATGTTGCCGGTCTTCTGGAGGCGGAACCATTATGCAGACCCTGCCAGCTCTTGTGAGCGCAGCCAGCTCCCGGCTCCCAGCCCTGGCTGCCCAGGGGGGCTTTCCTGCTGTCACAGCACGGCCCCAGCACCATCATCCTGCTGGCACCTCATGCTGATGGGGAACCACTGGTGTTTGGGGTCCCCAGCAAAGAGCAGGGTGGTGGCACTGTGCTGCTGGGGAGGATGAGGTCTTGCCACCAACAAAACCCCCACGGGTCAACGGTGTCCCAGGAGAAGGCACAATTCCCCTCTCCAGTCTGGTCCCTGCTAAAAGACCCCAAGTGTCCTTTATCCCTGCATGTTACCGGCTAGTCCAGCTCTCATCCTCTCCTCTGTGCTGGAGACTGAGACAGCGGAGAATGCTGGCTACAGGGTAGTGATACGCTACGGCCGCTAAGGGAATGTCCGTGTTCCCTGTCTCCCTCCCACAGCCTGATCCCAGCACCGTGGCCCTGGTCCTGGAGGGAAGGCACGGGAGAAGGGCTGCCCATCCATGCATGTACGGACCATGTGCTACACGGTCTTGCATTAATAGGGGAAAGGAGGCTTTAGGCCTTGGGGAGGTTGCCTGGGACACTGTGGGGTGTTCTGGAAACAAGTATGAACTGTAGGAGGTGCCAGCAGCCCCACAGCGCGCCACTCAGACAGAGCAGGAGTTAATCTGGAGCGTGAAGGTGTTTAGGACCCCTCTCTCCTCTGAGAAAATCAAGGCCTTGCTTATCACATCAGATTTCACTTTCCCAAATAAGGCTGAGAGTTTTCCTAAGTATTTCAAAGGGAGATAATATCTCTGCAGGTTTGAACACTGATTCCTCCCAACCTGAGGTAGAGTGACTCAGATTTTGTAAAATGGAGCCAGGAAAACTATTTAAAGGGTCTTAATTATAAAGCGCTCGTCTCCTTTTGTGCTGATTGGTTTTTTGGGTCATATGTAAAAGGCTATCTGTGACAGGAGCGGGGAGAACTCCAACACCCCACAATGCTTTAACAGGGTCACCCGTTCCCTGCCAGGTTCTCAAAAAGAAAAGAGCAAAGCGGACAAGTTCAGATAAGCAGTTTTGGGGTTGTGTCCCAAATAAGTAAAAGACTCCAAAGATTTTCAAGCAAGGTGCTCCACTGGAAAAACTGTCTCTAACCTAGAAAATCCTTGACTACATATGACCAGACAGGCTGGAGTCCAGAGGGACTTTAACATCTACTCGAATGTCTTGGATATTAAATTTCATCCACTTTTACCTTCTTTCTGAGTTAAACAGCTTACATTTGACTAAAGCTTACATTGTGGTTGCCTAAAACGTAACTTTCCTTTACCCCAAACTCCATCCCTATGTTTGAAGAGATGACAAGATACAAAGCAATCCACCCCTGCCCTCTGGGGATTGCTTCAATGATTAAGGGCCCCCACTCAAACACGTGTGCAGAGCTGCTCATGTGCATTTGCCTGGCTTTCACGTCTAGTCCCTGCTTCTCACTACAGCTTTTTCTATGTTAAAGTACCATTGAATGTGCCACCAATTCATCTGCTCAGACATTTTATGTTGTACAAGAAAACTGCATCACTGACTTCTTTAGAGTGTTTGGGGTTTTTTTCTTTCCTAAAACTCAAACTTCAAACCAAATCCCAATCTCAGATCGTGCTGCATTATGGGAACTACCATTTCTTATGAAGTATTGCAGACCTTCTTGACAAATGAATGCCAGCAAACATTTTAACTCGTTTATCTATCTGCTGCATTTTTTACTTTAACTATGTGGAAGGAAATCTGGTGAGTGCTGGTCCTCTCCTCCCTTTGCTGTGGCTAGATACGCTTTTTCCATTATGCCCTTCCCCACACACAGCTTTGTCACAAAGAGCACTGGCAGCTGGAACAGAGGGCGAGAGGGTGCCCCGTACACTCACTTCTCAACATAGACCACATCTCTTTGAACAATCCTCCTGCTGTCAGGACTAACCAGCATAAGGTGAGTGAAGAGGTTAATTATTTAATCTAAAAATAGATTTATGCAACCTGAAAAAGCCTAAAAAAAACCCCTGATGTATTTTTATATATTCCTCCAGCTATATAGTGCTTGATGATGCAGAAGATGATGATGCAGCAAGTTAATTCCTGATTCTGCAACTGCTTTTTGGGAGCTGAAAAATCGCCTGACGAAGGTGACAGAAGGGCCATAGAGGACAGTGAAAGTCAGCTGACCCAAACAGAGAGCTGTGCCAGCTAGAGAATTTGGATAAAACAAGACATTTGTAGCACTTTTCTGTACCCATGAGTAACTCTTGAGAAGTGTGAATAAGGGAAGTTTTATTTTCTCAAATGATGCAAAATTGCACTGGGAGGGGAAGACTCCTCAAAGGTTTTTCAGCTTAGCTCAACATTATGGTCTAAAAGTCTGACTGGGAAGGATGCACACAGACAGGTTTGTAAGCATGAACTCGAGTAGCCCAGCTTTGATGCTGCTGAAAGTTTTACTGCCACATTTAAAAAAAAAAATCATATTTGAATTATCTAGACTTCGTACAAGTCCTTGGTATATAGTTTGGCACCAGCCACTAACCTAAGGTGGCCTGGGAAGTGTCAAAAGCTTGAAGTGGAGGGAAAGGAGATGCCCTGCTTGAAAGGGCAGAGAAGCAGAGGAAATGTGTTTCCCTGGCACAGTGAAGTCTTCCAGGATGAATTGGCAATGGGTCTATTTATAAATTCACAAGTGGGCTTTGACATTCAGTATCAGTGCAAGAAAAAAAGCCACTCCAAGAGGCTGTGGAAATGGTTTATAGAACATGACTTCGTCTTTGCAGCTATTCATTAGAAGCAGCAGCAGCTTTTATAGAGGAATATGCAGGCAGAGCATTCTGAATGTAGTACTGCTGAGAGGGGATAGCTGGTGGCTCGTGACTTGAAACATTGTTCAGTCCCTGTAAAACAAGAAAAACTGCACTGGTATGAAAAGGAGAAAAAATGTTCTCTTACAGTATTTCAATTTGCAATTAAAGAAAAAAAAAATCCTGGCTGCAGAAAAAGACTTTAACCATTAAAAATAATCCAGAACAGAATTTCAGAAGTGTCCACTACAAGCTTCTCTCCCAACAAGGACTAGAGGAGGTGACACAAAGCTGAAAAGTCAAATCAGGGGGATTTAGGGCAATGGCCATCAAAGCGCAGGAGAGGAGGTACAGTGGCAACTGACCGTAACTGTTTGGAGCACATACGGGCTGGACACAGGCATGTGAAAACAGGTAGAGACCAAGGGATCCAAACCCAAGCCTTTGACTGGTGTCAGTGATGGGGGAATATCTCCAAAAAGGGTTCAAACAAGGATTAAAAACTGGATCTCTGGGGTTTGATCCCAATGCCTGATTAGACAAGGTAGCAAAGGAATTACTGAGCACTCTGAATTTCATTAGGCCAGGGTGAGGAAAGGTGGGGACAACAATTTGGTGGAAATTCCCTTTTTAATATGTGGTTCAGGATAGGCAGGGCAGGTACATGCACCTCATTTGCTGTGCATGACTCCTTTCACCTCCAGGGACAGAAATCATCATAACAACTGGTTTAGGTTTCCAGGAGGAAAAACGGTTGAGACCTGCACAGAGGTCTGAGGAATGTGGGCTTTTGTGGAGCAAGTATGGGCTCCTGCTCGCCTACGGAGCATTTCTGATCAACAGCAGACTGTTATAAACTGAGGCATGACTGCAAAACACGGCCATCATAGATGTGTGTGTAGAGGGGCAAAGGGCTGAAGAGGAAGGTGGAGTGTAAATAAATTCTCACAATTGCCCTTGGACTAGTGCCAGCACAGGGCAGTACCTCCAAATGAGGAAAAACAACAGTCCAAGGCACTTTCTGAAAACGAATTGGGATTTCTTTTCCAGCTCTCATAGAGTTATAGGTGTTAAAACTGGTCCAGTGACTGGCAGAAACAGGCCCGTTAAGCACTCACTCTTAACACTTATCAGTAACAAAAGGAGAAGAGGCTTTTATATGCTACCAATAAAATGGACTAACTAAGCCTAATTAAACTCGCAGTCAAGCCCTGACCTTCATTGAGTTCTCACTATGAAATAAGACAGCAGCACCAATTTGTGAGTGAATGGTGGCAAGTTAAATTCAATGATTTTAAAAGGCAGGTATTGCTTGCATGAAGGGATGGTGCTTAGAAGGCTGTAGCAGATTCAGCGAGCCTTTCCTTATTAGATCTGGGAAAATAGCGGTGCATACAAAAGACAGGAAAAGAAAAGCCCTGCCCTTACTGCAGGACAAGACTTGTACTTATTTAAAGAAATGGCTTTCAGCTTGAAAATGCACCATCCACTAATAAAGAGGCGGCTGTGTGGTACATGTCTTCTGTCCAGTGTGTTACATCTAGATGATATCCTGATGTATGCCAAAGTCTTTGAAGGGGAACTCATAAACTGTTTATAAGTGGTCTGTGATAAGCTCAAGGCAGTTCACCTGAAACAAAAAGAAATGTGAGGTGCCCTGAAAAGAAATAATTTAGTTTTCACCCATTGTGGGGGAGAACACCAGGGATGGAAAAGTTAAGGCACAACCACAGCATGGAAACAACTGGGTATAAAATGCCCAGGAATAAAATTAAATTGGAAGCTGGAAGGAGTTCTGTCCTGGATATGTTTTTATAGAAGAAGTGAGAAAGAGTTTATGAAAGAGACAGCAGATTCCAAAGAAAGAATAAATATTCCCCTGGGACTCTCTGAAAAGACAGATGGAACAAAAACAAGCAGGAAGATTAAAAATCCCCCAGGAGGTTTGTATAGGAGAGAGCTCAGACTGAGTCTGTGGTATGAAAACATCATGGCAAAAAGTAGTGGCTGCCTGATTATGCTTGTGCCATTTCCAATCTGTCCACTGTCCTTCTCTCTGCTTGGTGTGGACCCAGCAAGAAGCAGGAGAAGATGGGTAGAGCACGCTGTTCCCCTGGAAAACAGGCTCCCAAAGAGTGTGTTTGGACTCAGGTTAGTGGTAGTGCTGTCAATGCTGTCTTCCCTTCTCCTCTGAAACTGCTCCTTTATTTACTGGCAGATGAAACAGAACAGTGCAGAATATATGGCAAATGGTTAAAAACCGAGTTGTGAGGCTAGAATGACGTCAAGAGATTCCCAGGACATTTCTATTTCCTATAATAAAGGAGCTGATGCTATTTGATAGAGCAGAGTGGGCAAGAACAGCAAGGGATAAAGCAAACATACGGTACATCCTGAAAAAGAACAAAGAACAAAAGCTTTGGGCAGCGTGGTGGCGAGCACAAGGCCTAAAGGGTGAGCAAAGAAACGGCCTCCTGCTGTTTGATCCCACCGTGTCCTGGCAAATGGGGATCAGACTGCATTTTCTAAAAATAAACAGAACAGCAGTGAAGTGGCATCTGACGACAACTCAGCATACGTATTCTCTTAGTGGAAACACTCCAAAACCACCTGGGTCAAGGGAGGTGACAAGACACCCACATGGATGTACACGAGCAGTTACAGGTCTCCATACACTTATTATTACAAAAAAATATGCTACAGAAGTGCCCTGTAACTGCACCAAAAGCAAAACCCATTTGCTTTCAGCTCCTCTCCAAAGAGCTTAAAAATCCATCTCCCCTTGGGTCTGATCTAGCCCGCTGTGTGCACAAGGTGCCCCTTATATCACAAAGTGCCAAAATAATGGTTTCTTTGCAACAGGTTCCCAGCTGCAAAGGAGGAGTATGAATCCCAGATATGCTAAACAACCTGGAATTCCTTTGGTTTCAATGTTCCTGCTCTTTCCTTCTTTGAAAATAATTTCTCTTGATTCTTCTCTGTACGTTTTTCGGCTTTTGATACCAGAGGACAACTTTTGTGAAAAAAAGTTAATTTTTAAGTAGACTCTGAATATTTAGATTTTCTTCACCCTAAAATTCAAGGGGGAAAATTCGCATCCTCAACCCATGCTGGATTTAAGGGAACCTTCTGCAATCTGCATGAGAACTCCCCAGGAAGTACTTCTCTCACCCCACCCAGAAGTTTGGCCCTGAGCATGTCAGCAAAGCCTGTAATTTCTTGGTAAACTTGGGATCAGCCGATACTGGGTCTTGACCAACACGTTCCATGGGTGTGGAAAGGCTTGTAAGTGCTTCTTGGGATAAAATCCAAGCATTGCACACGCAACATTGAAAAATGCGTGATGTATCTGATTTTAGAAACCAGTAGAGCATGCAGCATAAACTAATAACCTTATTTCATAACGTATTCCTGTATGTCAAAGCACAGAATACCGGTGCAGCTTTTTTATTTGTTTCCAGGAGTTAGATTTTTTTTGATAACCCAAGAGTCTAGCTCTCACTGGTATAAATTACTGCTGCACCTTAGAAATCACTGTGACGCTCAAGGTTCCTATGTCCTGAGAAACTGGACTAAATACAGAGCTGTTAAATAGCTGTAAAACTTAATGCAGTCACAGTAGCCCCGAAGTCAGCGCTCTGGAGAAGAACTCTAGCACATTTCAGGAGGAAGCAGAGTGTTTGTCACTAACTAACTAAAACCCCAGAATATCTTAAAACATCAGAGGGCAGTTGTTCAAGAGGGTGTGACTCCCACTAGCTGCCTTGCCAGCCTCAGGAAAGAATGTGTGTTTTGGTTTGTTTTTTAAACGCCTACTGGGTTTAGCTGCTGAATGCTCTTCTAAACTGCAAGTAAGCTTTCCACCTCGGGGTTATTTTAAAGCTGACATGTAGCAAGCTACTAAAGTGAATGGAGTTAAACTTTTCCACGGGATCAAACTTCTTTCTCCTGCTTCAAAACATGTAGGGAAACAACCCTCAACTGTTAACTGTGGATTAAAATGCCGAATCCGGATTTTTTCAGTGTACCAGGCCTGCAGCTCAGATGGGAGCGGTGGTAGATGCAGGATTCCCATCGCTTTTCCTAGGTCAGCGCCTAAGGGCTCAGACCACCTGCACAGCACCTGCAGGCAAATTATTCAAGGTAATTAGCCTGAAAATCTCCACCTGCTATCAGCTCACCCCCCCATTCATATCAAATGCTGAGCTGTCACAGAGAGACTGTGACAAGCATTCTCCTTCAGTGTGAGGGCCTCTTGTTTTCTCTGGAGATGCACTGGAGGATTTACTCACGCTTCAGCTGTTGCTGTTTGTGAGACGGACAGAGGGCTTAGGAATACCACCAGCAACTCCAAGTGATGTATCTCAGGTAACACCAAAGTGCAGACATTCTGAATAGGCTCTTGGTTTCCGCTGAGCTACCTTTGCTGTGGCCTGCAGGACATCCCCTAATTTTGGTCTGTTGTCATCTGTGACACCATTCACACTCACAGGAAATGAGAGTTAATTAATATTAACCATTAATATGGAGACAGAGGGAGCAAAGTACTGTGTTGTAGGGGGCCAGCAAAGACTGGGCACTGCTGGCCCCATGACCCCAGTGAGGTGCAGGAAAGTGTGGAAGAAACATGTTACACTGGATATCCCCTGCCATCATGTGTGTTCGGGATAAAAGCAAGCTGGGCTAAGAGCCAGCTGAGGCTGCTTCTTGGAGAGGCAGTGCTTCTGTGGATAGATGGATTCCTTCTCTACAACACACTGCACAAGCAGCAGGGCGAGACAGCAGCAGGGTGCCCCATTTCACTAGCCAGGCAAAGGGATTCACCTGATCCCACTCTGGCAGGGGACTCGTGACAAGTTAGGACTAGGACAAACTCCAGTCTCGCTGCGCTGGAGAACTGAGCTTATCCCCTGCGCAAAGCTGAGCTGCTGCTTCTGCCGTGAGTTGTGTGTGAGCATGGGGAAAAAGAGGGGCAGCCGTGGAGGAGGCTCCTACAGGACAGGTCCTGCCAGCAGCTGCAGACGCTGGACAAGCCTATGGGCAGGGTAGTAGCATATCTGGAGACTAAATGGTTTAGTGGTGGCTTTGGTGGTGTTAGGTTAACGTTTGGACTCTATGATCTTAAAGGTCCCTTCCAACCTAGATGATTCTATGATTCTAATGATCTGAATGATGCAAGAGGCTGCGTTCAGCATTGGGAGAGGGAGAAGCACTAAGTCTTGCTGTGTCCTGCTTGCTCAGATGCTCCCTCTGTCCTACAGGTTTAATCCATCTGTTGCTGCAGGAGTAACAAACTGGTTCAGAGGGTTGCTTGCATATAGCAAGCAATGCCTGGCGGAGCTGCTAATCTCCCATAAAATATAGGCCTTCTCATATTGCAGGTTGAAATTCCTGTGCCATGTTTTCCTCCATTGACCCCTCTCTCAAGCTCTGGCCTGGGGAGCACTCACAATCCCCTGGCTCCATCAGGGGACAAGTTTTAATCCTGCCATGTGTACTGTGTGACAAAACCTGAAATAAGGGAGATCCCCATGACCTCCTGATCCAACCAAGGGGACGTGGCACTCTCATGAGTCCTTGCTCAGGTAATGCTTGTCCTGTGTCAGTCCACATGATGGGGACTGATGGACTTGGGCAAGGTTATTGTGTCCTGGGCCTTATTATTTTGTTGGTAGTGACCACAACAGGCCAGCAGTCCTCATGGCACAGGTTGGTAGCTGCTGGGGAAGAGGTACTTCCCTGAGCTGCAAGGGAAGGGGCTGCACCCAGACAGCATTGTCTGACGCAGCCTGTGCGGAGGCTCAGGATGTCAGGGGTCTTCACACAGAGGAGTAAGGAACTGCTCCACTGTATCGTTGCTGTGGTTTAACCACCCCAGCCGGCAGCTAGAACCACACAGCTGCTCACTCACTGCCCCCAGTTTGGATGCAGGGGGAGAGAATCAGAAGAGTAAAAGTGAAAAAACCCCTGTGGGTTGAGATAAAGACAGTTTAATAGATAGAGCAAAAGTCATGCATACAAGCAAAGCAAACCAAGGAATTCATTCACCACTTCCTCTTGGCAGGTGTGCAGCCATCTCCAGGAGAGCAGGGCTCCATCACGCATAATGGTTACTCGGGAAGACAAATGCCATCACTGCAAATGTTCCCCCCTTCCTCTTTCTTCCTTTATATACTTTATATAGTTATATACTGGGCATGATGTCATATAGCATGGGATATTTCTTTAGTCAGTTGGGGTCAGCTGTCCCAGCTGTGTCTCCTCCCATCTTCTTGTGCCACTCCAGTCTACTGGCAGGGCAGCACGAGGAGCAGAAAAGACCTTGATTGCTTAGCAACAATCAAAAAACCAGTGCGCTATCACAGTATTCCCAACCCACATCCAAAACACAGCATTACACTGGCAGCTAGCAAAAAAAAAGTTAACTCCATCCCAGCTGAAACCATGACAATCATTTAGAAGTGGTCTGTGCACCAATGTTTGGGAACATTGGATTTCCCAATTTTTCCGACTTTCAGACTTGTATCTAGCAACCACACCACACCTTTTGGAAGGGAAGGCATGCCAAGGCAGTTTCCTGTAAGCAAGCAGAGCGCCAGTGTTTTTCTACAGTGGCTTACCATATGATGCTTTTTCTTTTTTGCAAGAAAAAGAAATGTTCAGAAACAAGCCCAAGCCACAGACTTCAGATCAGGATCCAGGGTTTTTTTAAATACCCTAAAGTTGGGAAGTGCTTGCCCTAGAACAACAGATGGACTGTGTTCAGCTTTCTAAAATAACCCTGCCCAAAATCCAGACTCCAGACCCCACCCTCCAGGCTCATGCCTCTTTCTTTAGCAAAAGTGGAAATAGCAGTTGAATCTCATTTTGTCTGAAATTTTCACTTCACAACACATTCAATTTTTTAGTTTTGCTTTCTTAATAATTCCAGTCTGCTACAAAACTGGTCTTTTGACCTCTCTTGCCCTCTCAACCAGCAGTTTTCCAAGCTTTGTCCTTCAGGGGTTAAGCAAGGGAGGCCTGCGAGAAACTGCCACTAATTAACTGTGACAGCTGAAATCCTTGAAATTGCTATTGAATTTGGAACCTTGTGTGCTATTGTTCTTCACTCCTCTGCTGGAGTCTTGCGTGATGGTGGTTTGGATGGAAACATTTTTGGGCAGGTCCTTGGAAAAACAATGGGAAAAAGCCCTTTAAACAACCCTGTGAAAGCCAGCAATGGCAATACTGACCAGAACTTACAGATTTAATTTCATGCATCTGAAACTGAAGGGAGGCTTCCCCCCTGGCTGATGGCAAAAGTCCACCTGTCTGTCAGGGCTTAGGGTAGAAGGGACCAAACTCTTTCCAGGCATAAGGACTAACTGATCATAGAATCGTTTTGGTTGGAAGAGACCTTTAAGATCATCAAGTCCAATTATTAACCTAGCACTGCCAAGTTACCACCAAACCGTGTCCCTCAGCGCTACATCTACATATCTTTTAAATACCTCCAGGGATGGTGACTCAACCACTTCCCCGGGCAGCCTTTTCCAATGCTTCATAATCCTTTCATTGAAGAAGTTTCTCCTAATATCCAGTCTAAACATTCCCTGGTGCAACTTGAGGCCCTTTCCTCTTCTCCTGTCACCTATTACTTGGGAGAAGAGACCAACCTCCACCTTGCAAGAACCTTGATGGTGCAGTATATCCATCCAGATGACAAATATGGGTCAAAAACACAGTTTGGGTAAAGGGGCTGTTGTTTTCAGCCTACCAGTCATCTGCTACTTATAATGAAAACATCACTTATTACAAGGTATCTTGAGATACTTTTCAAAGTATAAAAAGTATCTTGAGAAATGAGCCCAAGTGATCCACAAAAAGGCTGTAGAACTCGGCTATGTGTAACTGCTCTGAAGATGTCACAGAGAGAAAAAGAGAAGAAAAAGGGAGTCAAAATCGTATCTTCTCTGCTTCTCACCCACTGGCAACCAATATTGGGTTTGGTTGTGTACGTTTATTCCCCAACTGCATAGTGTGAGGCAGCCGTTAATACTACTTTGCCATACTATTTCAGCTTTGCTAAGGGATATGGCTTGTGATCCCTTGACAGATGCTCTCTTTGTCTTTGTGGAATAGTTTTGAGCAAAGAGGTCTTTTGGATTTAGCCCAATATTTTTCTTCTGGGGAATTATGGTTTTCTGGCCTTTCTAAATGTGAACAGTATATCCATGTGTGTACTTGTGTCACCCAGACCTTCTTTTTTTAACGTCCACAAACTGTCCTCTAGCTTACACAGGATTATTTTCTATCACCACAGAGTAGTACCTCGGGAACCACGCAGGATGTACCTGCTAAGAGTGTTTGATGCTGCTGAAACCAGTTGTGTTTGGGCAATCTCAGTGCTCCTGTTGGGACCCACAAAGTTTGCTGTGCTCTAGAGAAGTTATCCCTAGACCTGCTATACCCTCTTCCCTACCAAGCAGCACCCCACTCCCCAGTTTAAATGTATGCCCAGTTATGGGACAGACAGAAATGACTTCCCTTCCTCTGTATTAGGTCTTGTACTAGACCCTGCAACAGGCACAGCTCAGCTTTGGAGAGCTCGGGAGTTTCAATTGACCCTGGATGAATGATGCAATGAAATAATAATAATAAAATAATACAAGAACATGAATCCTGTAAATCACTGACAATTCTGAAAGTTAATTGGATTTCTTTTAAAGTTTTTAAGATTCATGTAACACTGTCTTTATGGCCAGTTTGTATGCTATAATGGTATGGCCCAGTCTTCAGCTGTTACAAATCCCAGAGGCTCCACTAAAACTGTTGTTTCATTTTTGATTTACAGTCACCTTAGCGAGACAGTTCCTGTGCTATTTCTGCTCAGATAAGGAACTCGTGAAAGTTGTTATCAGAGCATATTACACTCAATTTTTTCTGACTTTGTAGGCAGATAAGAAAGCAGGTCTTTGGAAGCCTCTTTAATTAGAGTGACGCACTTTGATTTTTTTAAGTAACTTCTGATACGCAACTGTGATTGCTCTTGCAAATTTACCAGGCCCTTAAGGTTATTTCTGCATGTCTAAATGACTGATTTTATTTCCTTGCTTTGTGACTAAAACTAATAGAAGCAGACCACAAATTCATGCTGTGTTTCCATATAGCAAAGTAATTACAGAAAAGGCTTTGAAAATATATTTGCAAAGCAGTTTCTCAGCAGATTTTTGCTAGGGAATATGCTGACTTTTTTTGCATTTATACTTACATGCAATGTATTCTTACAGTTAGAGTGTTGATGAGGTTTTTTTCATCTTTTAAAGCCTGGCAAGAACACTTGTCAAACTATCACTTCTGCTCTTAGAGACTAAGAAATAATTTATTTTCTTGCCATTTGTTAACTTGTTCTTTGCTTATTATCCATGTAATGTACTTGATATGGACACATTAGTAACTGGAAAATTCAAATTTCCATGAAAAACTTAACAAAAGCATCTCTGGCAATACAAGCAGGACAGCGCACAGCTCTGATTGCCATCGTGTGTCTGTACGTGACAGGAGCAGCAGAGAGGGCAAGGGAGCAGACAGAAAAGGTAGTGAGGGACCTGAGCTGCAGCCGGAGGTGTGCTCAGAGCCAGCCTTGAGAAAATAACACAGAAAGGGAGAGGGAATATCGGTGAGCAGTTGTTTGCAATAGGGCCAGGTGTTGCCCCACATGTTATTTGATTCCTGCTCTGCTCAGAGAAACTGCGTTTGGTTAATAAAGAGGATTTAAGTTCATAATGAGGTTTTGATTATGGAGTTTAAAAAAATAGAGTTAATGTCTTCTTTTAACGGAAACAACTAGTGAGATCCCGAATACTACTGAACTGCTGGAAGATAACACTGCAAGGACCTGCTATAGGACTTAATCAGCACAGAACAGCAGTGTAATTTCTGTAGCATGCAATGACTTCATCCTGTTCTCCTGGACCTCTTTTGTAAGAGCAGAATGGCTGAGGAGAAGCTGAGGGAAAACAGCCACTTCACTCTTCATACAGCTCCTGCTTGGTGCATCAGAAAGCACACAAGTGAATCAAAAGGCCAGCTGCCCTGAGTCGCCAGCACTGCTGAGCCTGCTGGGGTTTAGGTACCCGCTCATGCAAGATACGGCTGGCCAGGATCACCCAGGGCACAAGTCCTACCACTAAACTGGTCAGACTATAAATCCTTGCGTGGACTGGACAGCAAGCTGTCCAAACCCATGGAAAAGGAGCATCAGCCTTTGGTCCATGGTTGTTGATAATGGCTAGAAATGTTCATTTTAGAAAATGAGGTAAGTGCAATGTGGAAAGCTTCCAAGCCTGATCCTGCCTCATGCCCCCTGCTGCTCTTAGACCTCAGACCAGACCTTAGTGGCAAGCTTTACCCTGCAGCAAATATTGACCGTGACGTTGTAGTCCCTCAAGGCAAAAAAGGGTTTATGATGGAAATGATGATGGAGTATTAAGGGCAGTGGTGCTCATGAGCTGCACAGCTATAACAACAACCTCCAAACCAGTAAATAGGAAAAAGGCCCTCTCTGTCCAGATGGTGAGGCAGGCAATATAGCCCTACTGTATGCAACACCAGAGACTTTCCAAATCCTACTCCAAATCTTTTAATCCCTTCAGTCCTTAACGGTTCAAAATTACATCATCATTTCCTCCATTTCAGACAGAGCTTTACTCCTTCTGCTTCCTAGCTGCAATGCAGTCTAATAGGGCTCATACTTCTTAATCTTAAATGGAAAAATGTATGTCAAGTCAAAACAAAGCACAGTTTCTAGATCTCCACAGGGGGTAGGGGGGGTGTCTCATAAATCTGTATATGATTAAAAGCAGATGCAGATTGGCATGGAGATTTTGAGCTTGTCAGTCCTTTGTGTGATGTATAGCTATTGGAGCAAGCTAGCAGTGGCAAGCTGAAGGCAATGAATTTCCTGCACTTCCTAGTCTTATTGCCGAGGACCAGGAAATAGATGCCTAATCAGCCTTGAATCTGTAAAGGCCCTAACACAAACCTCAGCGCAAGTGCTGCTAGTTTTCAGCCTGGCCATTTATTCTAAAATCTTTCAATCTCTTGTTTCACTAGCCATGAATGTGGAGAATTACAATGAATTCTTTTCTGGTAACCTGAGAATATCAGCTAATGGAAAAAACAAAAAGTACTCTGCAACTATATTAAATTTTCAGGGTTTTTTCACTCCCACCCCCAACTGGCCAATGTTAACATTTTTCTAATGTCCTTGAGATTACAGCAAACAGCTTGCAGGGAAAAAAACCCCAAACCCAAACTCCCCAAACAGCTTGAACCACATCCTCAGCTGGCATAAACTGATGCAGCTCTCCTTTTTATACCAGCTGAGAAGCCAGGGTACCGCTGCTTTTATTTTCAGCTTTGCAACACAGTTACCGTAATAAAGTAAGATATTGAGATGAGTTTTGCTCCAAGTGACATCATAAGTTAGTGGGGAGCAAGAAATGTGTTGGCAGAGCTGAATGGGGTGCTGTGCACAGAGTCCATTTGACACCAGCAGCCAGACTCCAGGATCCACAGAGACGCATCCAAGGACACAGTCTTGCATTTTGTTTCCTGCTTTTATGAACATCAAACTGAACTATGTATTTAGAAATGGAGGACGAAAAAATAATGATGAAAACATACATCTGTAGCGTGGCGAGCACTGATTATTTAGCATGTTTCACCATAGAAGTTGAGTGATTCAAGAATCATCTCATTCTCTGTGAATTCCTACCCATGCTGGTATTTCTAGGCAAGCAGTTCCCCACCGATGTTACAGACAAGTAACAGGTACATGAGGAAAGGAAAAAGGTATGGCTGGTGGAAATGATCATGTTAGACCTCCAGGGTTAGCGCCACTCTTGCATTCAGATCTTAGAATTTTGGCTTAAACATGAGCAGTTCAGACGTTTTCAGTCCCTCATGGACATTAGAGCAGCTGAAAATCAGGATAAAACACAAGTTGTCCCTAATGTGCAGTGAATGCCATGGCTGAAAGCTATCTCAGGACACCATCTTTCACCCTGGTGGAGAAATATTCCAACTGGGCAAATGTGACCAACACTTGGCAACTTGGAGCCTTCACTGTAGCATAAGGAAGAGAACATCTGGTTTACGCCCATCTTTAGTTTCCCATGCTTTTAGGAAAATCCCACTACTGGCTCACCCTCATCTATATGCTCTGCAGGATAATTCCATATCAAAGGTATCTAATAGAAGCATTACTGGCTTTGGCCTTTATCAACATGGTATTAATATTTGAAGGATGGATCAACCTTTGTCAGTTTTTTTCCTCCATTTCATAAGCAGTAAAGCTTAGGTTGATATTACAATACTTTAAAGTGCACGGGAAAAGCCACAAAGCAAAGTTAGTTACTCACTTTTTTCCCTTGACAACCCATGAGGAAACATGCTTCTGCAAATGGGAGGTACAAAGCAAAGTGTCTGCCAAGCTGGAAGTTGCACAGACTGGTCAGTACAACCTGAGATGAGGCTGCATCAGTGATCTCTCCTCTGATTTGACAA
Source organism: Rhinoptilus africanus (assembly GCA_013400135.1). Taxonomy (NCBI): domain Eukaryota; kingdom Metazoa; phylum Chordata; class Aves; order Charadriiformes; family Glareolidae; genus Rhinoptilus; species Rhinoptilus africanus. The sequence continues at coordinate 419,351 of VXBO01001777.1, read as the reverse complement.
TTAGGCTCCTAAACCTAGTTTCAAGGAAGCACCTTCCTCTGTCTACCATTCCCAGTTTAGATTGTGTTCCTTTGGTGATGCAGGTCGTGCAGGTCATGTCTAACACCATCTGGAAGGACGAGGCAGCACCTAATCTGAGGCATGAATTTAGGTGTGCAGGGAACTTTGCTGGTGGGCGCTAAGGTTCCTAGTCACTTGCAGAGCGTGAAGTTTATGAACAGGAGTTTGTGGATCTCAAGTTTGGATTTAGATGCAACTGCCAAATCTCTCAAAGGTCTTGGCAAGTATTCATATCTTATCTGGGAAAAGAGATGTTTGGAGAACTGCAGTCTGGGGCTTAAAAGGTAAAGAGATCCCAAGTTAGTAACTTAGGGACATACTGATGTCAGTAAAGGCTGAAGCAAAAGGCCCTATTAAAGTCAGAAGGACTCTAATGCACTCCTGCCTCATGCTCGGAAAAACTGACTCCAGATTTCAGTATTTGCTAACTGGAAGACCTCACAGTTTGTGTTTTTGGGGTAGAATGTTACTGAATGGCATTTGGAAGCAATCTTTTCAGAGGTGAATTTTTCAAAGACAAAACAAGGGTAAAGAACCTGAAGCCCACTGTCATCTTGTATAAACTGGACAGTAATTGCTTTTTGGACAGTCTCCCTGTATTTTAGCAAATTTGCAAAACATATTCCAAAGGCTGTAATATAAAAAACTTTGCCTGGCCTGAGATACCAGGCTTGGCAGCAACTAGCTTCAGAACTCTGAAAGTGAGATTAATGAGTAAGAAAGTATTGAAAAAGAGAGCCAGAGAAGATAGGGAATGATGTTTTTGTAGCATGGACATCCTTGTAGCACTTACCAGGATTTCCTGCTTTTAATTTATTTTTGCATTATTCACCTGGAAAGAAAAGAAATATTCTTAAGTTCATGCACTTCATTGGAACTGGTTTCCAACAGATACGTTAGGTGTTTTCACATGGAAATAGTTACTACATGGCATCTATTCTAAATTCAAAGTGCATTGGATCAAATTAATCTGTGTTGTAGCCTTCTGAAATCACAGGATTTCCAGTCAGGATGCATTTGGCCCAGCGTGCTTTGCCTGTTTTGGCTCCAAAACATTATGTGATTGTTAGTTCCATTTCTCCTGAAGGATTGTATTCTTCCTTGGGCACAAAGCCCACTCAGGTCTCTGTGTAACACTAAACTAGACTATAAAGAATAGGTGCAAACCCTGCACATGAACATCACTAATCATGTCAATAGCTTTTTGAGGTGCCCTTTGAAGGAACGTATTTAGTGATGGGCCTGCTGTGACCCGCCCAGTCATGAAAGCTCTGAGGATTGAGTTCTTCTCCACAGCTACCCCTAATTTTGGGAGAATTTTTCAAAAACAATACAATTCTGCCAATCCTTCACCACATTGCCCATGATAATAATGCCCATTCAGACAGTGTAGTTACAACACCTGCATTGTTCTGCTGCTGGGAAATGTCCTGCATGTCTGCACCTCCAGCTTGCTCCGTGTCTCCAAAGTAAACTCCTCCCTTCCCCTTCCCCTTCCCAGGTGCCACACATTCCTTGTTCCTGAGCTGCACAGAGCTCAGACAGTGCCCTCCCCATAGCAGCCGACAGTGCCACTTACGGACAAATGGTCAGAGGTGAGGAATTCAACAGAAACTCTGGCTAATGCGGTGTGGACCCCATGTTGCAGATTCAAACACGAGTTGGAACATCACCACGGAGGTCATGCTGCAGCACAGCACTACAGATGCCTGAAATATAGTCCTTGCCAAGGGGGAGAAGAGGAGCACAAGACAGGGCCAGGGGTGTGTGTCTTACACTCAGGGCACGAGACCTGGCTGAGCTCAACCTGTAGGTTACAGAAATCACCCTCAGCCCAGAAAGTCTGAAATGATCCTCTACGCTGAACTCCAAAAATCTCCCTCAGTCGTGCAAGTCTGAAAAGCCTCTGCATTGAACAAGTGGGAAAGGAGGAGTAAAAGGTGAGAGCGAGCTTTGCTGTCATGTTTTGCTGCTGTTTGATGAGAAGTCTTCACCAGGAACAGAAACTGAACCATTCGTGACTGGGGCTCTAGGCTGGGATATATGAAGGGTATATAAAGTCTCCAGGCATAGTTTTCCTACAGTCATGAGTAAACCATTCATTTCTCATTTGCAGAAAGGGATTGTAGGCCTGTCTTTGTCTGTCTTACCCTGGTAGACTCAAAGGTGCTTTGTCAAGCCCATGGTTTGGAAACTGCTAAGCAAGACTGGACAAGGCCCATAGGTGCTTCTGTAACACAAGGCAAGAAGAGCAGCAAAATATAATGAGATTCTCCCTCAAGAGGGAGGGAGGGAAGGAGAGCCTTTCTAGAGCTGAATACTGCCACAGTCTGTATTACCTGCAAAACTAGACTGAAGTTAAAGCTAAATACAGTTTCTTTTGCTGTTGTCTTTACTAAAGGCAAAAATCCAATTACTTCTGATGAATATAAAATGTAAATCTATATGACCTAAGATTAATAAAAAAATTGGTCTCCCATTGGAGTAGCCTGTGCAGTTTTCAGTGTAAGAAACAGGCCATAACCCCTCCACAGGCAATACAATTAATCAAATAATAAAATTATGCTAAGCCAGTGCTGATGATCATTTCAAAGGATAAGTATAGTTATTCTGGCTTGCAAATAAAAAACAAAAGTAGTTGAAAGTTAGAACATGGAGCAAATGGACGATTCTGAATCCTCCCTCTATTGTTAAACTGTACAAATCTATTGCTTTTCTAATAAATAATCCCAGCACAGAGCATTTTCTTGCCAATATTTTCAGCAGCGGAAGCCAAGCCAGAAGGTTCTGAAACCAACATATTGGCATGGGTGTTTTTTTTCTCCTTCTCCTAATATACCATGGAATCTAGTTAAATATTTTTCCACTCCTTACTTCTCTCTGCGTCTTCTGGAGAAAATGTGAGTCCTATTTCCTCATAAAAATATCTTAGCATTTGACAGGTTGGGTGTCTTTGATCCTGAAATGTTTTTGGATGATTTTTCTCCCCCACTTTGACTTTGTAATATAACGCTCCATAAAAAGTATATGCATATATGCAATTTTAAAAGGGGATCCTTATTTGAAATTAAACTTTTACACCAATTAACCTCCTCCCAGTGCACTATAAAGTGCAGTAAAAACACTACTCTTACAGAGACCCTTGCAATTCTCAGATTGATGCCTCCCTGGCTGTGGAACCCAGAACATCTGCTTTAAATTAGCTCTGATGGAAGGTCTACTTGTAAATGCATGACTTAATCAGCCTTACTAAAGTAAATGGCACATACTGTAGCAGAGGGTGCTTCAGAGTCAGACTCAAACCCGTCTTTCTTTTGAAGCAGAGAGGGGGAAAAAAAGGGGAGGCACAGAGGGGGCAAACTTTAAACCAAAGGCGATTTCTTTTTTTTTTCTTTTATGAGCTGACATTAGCAGACGTGTGGCTGTACCATAGCCAGTCTAACTCCCAAGCAACATGTGCAGCTGTAGAGGGTAAGCCTGCCTTGTTCCTCCCCGTGCTCATACACCCATGCTTTCAGGCCCTGTTTAGGCGAAGACGACAGTGCGTTCGTGGAGGTGTGCTAGGTAGTCGTCTTGTTTGCCTGCAGGCTCTTGCCCAGCCTCCCTCAGTGCCCAGTTTGTCCTGAGAACAGTGTAACAGCAGCTCATCCAGATGACTTTGCACAAAGATGAGTGTCTCCGCATTGCTCAGACCCTGCTAACCTTTCCTGAAAAAAAGGAGCCACTGGCTTCCTGTTGGTTTTTAACTGTGGGGATTGTGAAGGGTGAGGAATTGCAGAAGGTCCTTATGAGGCTGAGTGACTGGGCAATAAAATGACAGACGAAATTCAGTGTATATAAACATAAAGCGATGCATGGGGAGAAAAACAATCCTAGACTCATTATAAAGTGATAGGCTCTCAGCTGACTATTACCACTAAGAAGTGAACCTTGAATTAAAACATCAGCTAAGGGCTCAGAAGCCATTCCTCTGTTAAGAATGATTAGGAAAGGAATATAAAGGAAACCAAAAATCACTTAATCACTCTCTACAGCCATGGTCCATCCACACCTAAAATAATGTGTGTTGTTTTGTCCTCTCATATAGAAAAAAACCCATATAGTAAACTGGAAGAGGTTAGAAAAAGGCAAAAAGGATGATCAAAGTTTTGGAATGACTTCCATATGAGAAATGATTGAGTCTGGAAAAGAAACAGAGTATGGGAGTATGACCAAGGCCTACAGTACCACAAATGCTGAAAGGTTGAGCAGGGATCAACTGTTCATTGTCTTTTCCAACACAAGAACCTGTGGGCATGACACGGAGCTAGTAAGAGCCAGGTTAAAAACGGGAACTGTTTCTTCACATGGCGGTAACAGAGCTGTGGAAATCCATACCAGAGAATGTTATGGATGCAAGAAGTTTAGTGGTTTCAAGGGGAGAATGGATGAGAACTGAGAAGAGATTAATACATTAGAGAATCAAGAGATAAGAACTAGAGAAAATACTGCCAGAGAAAAGAAAAACTAGAAAAATTAGAAAAAAGATCTAGAGAGGAAGAGAATAGCAAAGCAAAAGGATAAGTGAAATGAGACAAGACACTGGGGAGACAGAAGAACTGATCTGGAAAGGGACTACCCACACTTGCAAGCTGCATAAGAAGGGCTGTAAAATACACATGGAAGGTACAAGGACCCAGACCCACAGACCAAAGAAGATGTGAAGAAAAAGGGGAGAAAGGTACATACAGGTGGGAAAGAGAACCAACAGAAACAACAGAAATACTCAGGAAAGTAAGGTCTGCTGTTTATCTGCCAAGGAGAGAGAGCTATATGCTGCAGATAACAGATCAATATGCTTTGGGTCAGTTCATTACTGCATACTGCTTGTGCTGAGGCATTACACATGCCATATAAAGCAGAGAAATAACATCATAGATGCAAAACGGGGTCCACAAAACTCAGAAACTACTCAAACCAGGACTACCTGTGTAATCTTAATTTGGCCCTATTGTTCTTTACAGTCTAATTACTCAAGTGTATCCTTTTCACAAAACTAACTCACACATCTTGTTTCCTCTGCCCTTGCCCTTTCGTCCCCTCCACGTTTTAATAAGGCTGCTCTCTACTTTGTGCTGGTTGAACACCGTGGGAGAAGCCACAGAGGAGACAAGGACCTCTTCTTAGTGCCCGTGCCCTCAAACCCAAATGACAGAGCAGTAATTACAGAGACAGTCCTTCTGAGTCCCCAACAGGCATCCGTAATCGCCCTGTAGGGAGGTCCCAGCCCAGTCTGAGCAGCACCAGGTACTGTAAGTTAATTGAACATGCTCAGTAAAAGTGTTTTGTGTGTTTGTTGGGGTTTGTTTGTTGTTGTTGGTTTTGTTTAGCAGATGTATAGAAAGTGTTTTCTGAGCATGTGGGAACTCTTGAGTTTTTCAGAGGCTTCTTGCTTGTGCTTGTATGGGGATATTTTCATAGGCACAGCAAAAACTACCTTCCAACAACTTACCAGCTCTCAAGTTCTTCACTCAGAAGGTAAGAAGCACAACAGGTATTAACAGAAGAGACACTATAATTGTTTTAACATAGATAAACCAGTATGTTTCTCCCAACCCTACTGTTTTGAAAGAGACAACTCCTTTGTTTTGAATAATACATCTTTTAAAAATTCCCAAATATTCAAACTGAGGCTTCTGGAATAGATAAGAAATCTCAGTGCATGTAATTGCATTTTCATAAATTATAAGCAATCAAAATCAGGACATTACAATGGCAAATGATGAGCAATTATAATAAAAGGACCCAATTGGTCCCACACGTACTGCAATTAACATCAACATCATTATGCAATATTTTTTTTTCTTATTTTGGAGCTACCTGTACTTAGGAAAAGAGTTTTCAAATAACAAGTGTATACACTAAGAACACTGGAAAAGTGGAAAAGATGGATGCTACGTTACCAAGCACTATGTATTTCAATTTACATGGCTATCTTTATTTTCTAAAGTGTGCTTCAGGAATACACATTAGGGTGTGAGATTGGGTCCTGGTGGATTCAGCGGAACTTTAATATATACCCTTAAACTGGGCTGAGGCTTTTCCAACCTAGAAATCATACACTAATACAAATCTCAATAGGCATGCTAATTTAACATTACCATTTGTATCCACACTCATCAAAGTGGGCAGATAAAGACTTAAAGACTGAGATAATTTAGGGTCAGAGTGTACTATTAGGTTATCTAGTCTAGTTTAGCAAAGAGTAATCCACTTACTAAGGGTAAGTCTCTTTTGAGACCAGTAATTTGAATTTGGCACAAGTCTAAATCAGGTTTGGCTGAAACCTCTTTTCCAGAAAGGCATCGTGTCCTGATCTGAACACAGAAAGAGACAGAAAGCCTCTCACTTTCCTTGGTCATGAGTCCCTGCAACTTTCTATCTGTTCAATATTTCCTTCCAACAGTTAAAACTCTCTTCAACCTATGGGTTTTTGTGATACCATTCCTTTTTGGGTCAGAGCACTTTCAGTACTTGGCATTTGGATGGAGAGACTTATATACTGTCATTAAGTCACTTCTCAGACTTCTGTTTGTTTGTTTTTGATGAGCGAAACAGCCCGAGCTGTTTAAGTGTCTGTCTGTTATTTTCTCCAGCCCTTGATCAGCATTTTTGGTGCACAAAATCTCAACATCCAAAACACTAAGTGACCACTCCCATTCATGCGGCTTACTGTATTACAGGCCACACTTCTCCACCCCACACAAGACAGCATTAGACCCTTGTTCAGAAATCCTCTCAACAAGCCATACTACCGAAAGGCTTATATTTTATTTTTCTGAAAGGAAGGCTCTGCAAACATAGCTAGTGGAAGTTTGGCAAGCAGCTTCATCTTCCATTTCCTCTGTTGAGATGCTTGGGACTCTTTGTCTGAATTGCTCTGCACTTTACAATATAAAAATATGGTTTCTGGGAAAAGCCTCCTCTCCCTCTGCTGGTTCCACTCAAAACAGAATTAAACCAGAGTTAAATGGGAGCTTTCAAACCCCAGCATTTCCTGGGGGCCTGCTCTTTGCTATCAATCCATCATTTCCTTACAGTTCGTTTTGAGATGCATTTGTTAGAAGTACAAGTTATTCTCTGGCTACACCCTTCTTTAGATCATAAATCAGTTGGTTCTGGCCTGCCTGGACACTGCTCAGTACTCCCAGTGCCATTCCTGCCTGTAGCAGGCTGAGTCATACCTCAGCAAAAGGTCTGTAATTGCCCAATTTCATGTATTTCTTTTCCATTAGAGAGCCAAACTAGGGGTGACCATTTAAAGTTTTTGGGTAATACATATTCTAAGTAACGCCTTGTTGCTGGTTTTTTTCCCTCCTCTTTACTTTCTGTTTTATTCATTATATGTGATTCTAAAAAGCATTTATTTAGCATTTATTTAGCATTGGTCTTTTAGTGTTAGAAAATGGGAGACATATTGATTGGTAGTTGCTCATGCGAAGTTGTTTAAACAGTACTTTAAAAGACATTAAGCAGCATTTCACATCAAAAACCACTCAGACACATGTATCTGGAAAGATACTGACTAGACTCATATTTCCTGTATTAAAATACTTGTATAAAAATGTGTTCTCTTCTGATTTATCAAACAAGCAAATGACCCCCTGGAGAATTTCTGGTTCAGACATGAATACCTAAACAAAATCTTAGTGAATCATTTGAACCTGCTAGAATTTTCCATATGAAGACGATTATAAATGTATCAATATTATGGTGTGCACATATTCAATACATGCCTGAAATCTGTATCACCATAATGTTAGCTCTTGAGATGTGCAAGCATAAATGCATACAAGAACACCAAGAAGAGGTATGGAGAATATCAGTTCCTTATTCACATTTGGTTTGCTGCATGCTGACAAAATGTTCAGCTAAGCTTATCTCCTCAGCTCAGCACCATAAATTTCAGATGAAATAGGAGGAACTCCTTTTCAATTAATTGTTTTGCACATTTAGGGACAAGAAAACACTACAGTAAGACCCACTGAGCAGATCTGAGCAGATAATTTGACCCATCTGTAGGATTTAGGAGTAGGTTGGAAGATGTCAAAATACTTTAAGCGATTTAAAAGTCATGTGTCTAATTCAGCCCTGAGATATACATGCATAAAAAAACCTCTACCAGATGTTGTTAGAAAGACAGGGAATTGTGGCAGACATGGGAAAATTAGAGTGAAAAGAGAGGAAAGTGTACAGATTTTGTCTTAGACCAGGAACTCAGGTCCTGATCTGAAACCCAATGGAGCTGATTGAAAGATTCCTATTGTTCCCAAAGGCTTTTGGCTAACATTTTCTAATATTAGCTAAAAAAACATTAGAGGCAGTGAGGCACTGAAATATCACAGGGATGACAGCCACAGTGCCTGATACAGATTAGAAGGATTTTTGCTTAGGTCTGAATGAAGCTGAGGGACAGACGTGTGGATGATAAACGTGTGTGTGTGCACATATCTCTCTATATATTTGTGTAGCGTAGGTTTTACGGAGTTACTCTCTGGCTTTTCCACTTTGGATGACATTCATTTTCTGTCAGTCACCCCACCACCCCTATCAAAAAATTCTAGCTCTAATTTTTTGTGAACAGAGACTCTGTGTCAGAAATGAGGCCTGGGAGAAGCGTGCTCCGGCTTCACAAGCGGCTGGCCCCAAGGAGGTGGGATGGGCTCGCTGTGCTTCTGGTCCCAAGGCTGTCGAGAAGAAGCTAAATGCTTATTTAGGCGGAGGGGAGGAAAGTGCTCCCTGAACTGGTGGTACTACGATGAGGAGCTGTGGCTTGTTTGGCTTCTCAGATGTGGAACCTCCTCAACTGCAAAATTTAAAAAAAAAAAAAAAAGACCCTGTACAGGGTATAAAACCCCTGAAAAATGGGGGTGAGAAAGGATAGGAGCTGGATTTCCCTTTCCACCACAGGAAAAGCCTGGCACAAACTGTGGCCAGGGAAGAGCAGAAACTAAAGATTTATTTGCTTGCATTGTCAAAGATCAGAAGCTAAAACTTAGCCATTAAGACTGTGACATTTGAACAGTGTGGAGAAGAACTATTAACTACGCACTAACGAAGGAGAGAAAGCTACGGCTGCCCGGCAGAGCGAGGGCTCGGCCGGTGCCTGCAGCAGTCTCTCAGCGTCAGTCCTGCTAACAGAAACCTCCCGTGAGTAAACTGAAATGCTTTGGGGGCAAGGGAAGGGCCTGGAAAGCCAACGGAGCTGGTTCTGGTTACCCCTCAGGTACCCACCACCCGGTAGCGCTGGGCTGCGACCCCCAGCGCGGGCGCCTGGGAAAGCCGGAGGCTGCTTGGGTGGTGTCACCGGGAGGGACAAACGGGCCCGGCACCGATCCTGCAACGAGAGAGGGAGGCAAAATCTCCTAGTGTATGTTCACTGGGGTTTAGATTTTTATACTGTTGAAATTAATCCGCGTGTTTGAACACCAGTTGATTTTGGCCATTTTTATTAATTATCTCTTTTTAAAGTGATTTATTTTAGGATGGTGACCCAGACAGCACAGGAAGCAATGAGAGAGCAGCTGAAGGCACAAGATTAGATGCCGTTACAGCACTACTTCCACGGTGATTTGTTCCTCGTGTGCTGCTCTTGCCGGTTCTCCTAATGGCAGCTTTGCAGCCACGGCAGGGATTTAAGGGGACGGGCAAAGCCCCAGCCGCCCGCCGCCATCTTGCCGGCCCTGGCGCTGAGGCAGCCTCGCGCCACACCACACACCCCGCCCCTCCGCCCAGCCACGCGCGCCGTGAGGAGAGCCCGCCTCTGCTGAGGGGAAGGGCGGGGGAAGCAAGGAACAGCGACTCTGATTGGCTGCCCAGCACACAGGCCCACCTCCAGGGGGTCAAAGCAGCCAATCCCAGGTGGCGAAAGGGAGAGCAGGGTTCCCAGCTGCAGGCCGGGCATCACTCCGTCTCTGGCTGTCGTCGGCTGCCTCTCCGTGCTGCCGGGGGGGCTCCGGGCAAAACTCAGAGGTGTGAGCTGGGGCTGCTCTGGGGATGCGCAAAACCGATAGGGATTGGGGTGTGGGGGTGCACCGGGGCGTGGGAGTGCAGGGCATGGATTGGGAGAGTGAGGTGGGAGGCAGGGCCATGCCGACCTCCAAAGGGCTGAAGTCTCGCAGTAGTCTGGATGGAGATCTTACTGCCATGTGTACGCCTGCTGGGAGGGTTCAGAAGCAAGATGACAGGCCGCATATCACGCTTCAGTCTATCTTAAACTCTCTTGGGCGTAGAAATTTGCATCATGGTCTGTGCAGCTTTCTTGAAGTCAGTGTTAGAAGTTCAGCTGTGTGTTAATGTGAGGGAAGGGGCTGGGTTGTCACAATTTCATTCAGTCAGTAAGTTTTTGCTTTCCAAATAAAGGTAGCCATGTTTTGTTACTTTATGTTAAAACTGACTTTGAACTGACACAGCTGAATCAAAGCTAATCCATCCGCAAGTCAGGTGGGATTGTTGTTTCTCTTCCTTCAGGTTTTTTGGAGAGGGAGGGTCCTCCTTTGTAGCGTCAGAGCTGCAATAAACTCAGAGCAGTTTCATAGAACCGCAGCATCATTTAAGTTTGAAAAGATTTTTTTAGATCGTAGAGTCTGACCATTAGCCTGGCACTGCCATTAAACCATGTCCTTAAGTGGTACATATAGGTGTCTTTTAAATATCTCCAGGGATACTTATTCCACCTGGGCAGGCTGTTCCGATGCTTGATAACCCTTTTGATGAAGAAATTTTTCCCAGTACCCAGTCTAAACCTCCCCTGGCGCAACTTGAGGCCATTTCCTCTTGTCCTATCACTTGTTACTTGGGAGAAGTGACCAACCCTCACCTTGCCACAACCTTCTTTCAGGTAGCTGTAAGACAGTGATAAGGTCTCCCCTCAGCCTCTTTTTCTCCAGGCTCCAGTCCCAGCTCCCTCAGCCGCTCGTCATAAGACATGCTTGAGACTCTTCACCAGCTTCGTTGCCTTTCTTTGGACATGCTCCAGGACCTCAGTGTCTTTCTTGTAGTTAGGGACCCAAAACTGAATGCTGTATTCACGGTGTGGCCTCACCAGTGCTGAGTACAGGGGGACGATCACTCCCCTAGTCCTGCTGGCCACACTATACAAGCCAGGATGCTATTTGCCGCCTCAGCTACCTTGGCACACTGCTGGCTCATATTCAGACAGCTGTCGACCAAAACCTTTTGTGATGAACAGCTTTCCACATACTCTTCCTCAAGCCTGTAGTTTTGCATGGGGTTGTTGTGACCCAGGTGCAGGGCCTAGTACTTGGCCTTGTTGAAACTCATAAAGTTGGCCTCAGACCATTGATCCAGCCTGTCCAGATCCATCTGTAGAGCCCTCCTACCCTCAAGCAGATCAACACTCCTGCCCATCTTGGTGACATCTGCATCATCCTATCGCTACACTCCCTCATAAAGAGTCCCTCCCCATCTTTCCTATAGGCCGCCTTTAGGTACTGGCGTCTCGTCCAGGCTGAACAACCCCAACTCTCTCAGCCTGTCTTTGTAGGAGAGGTGCTCCATCCCTCTGATCATCTTTGTGGCCCTCCGCTGGACCCGTTCCAACAGGTCCATGTCCTTCTTGTGCTGAGGGCTCCAGAGCTGGATGCAGTACTCCAGGTGGGGTCTCACAAGAGGGGAGCAGAGGGGGAGAATCACCTCCCTCAAGCTGCTGGCCACTCTTCTTTTGATGCAGCCAGGATGTGGTTGGCTTTCTGCACTGTGAGTGCATATTGCTGAGTCCTGTTGAGCTTCTCCTCAGGGCTGCTCTGAATCCATTCTCCACCCAGCCTTTATTTGTGCCTGGGATTGCTGTGACCCAGGTGCAGGACCTTGCGCTTGGCCTGGTTGAACTTCAGGAGGTTTGCACAGGCCCACCTCTCAAGCCCATCCAGGTTCCTCTGCATGGCAGAGTGTTTCCATGCAAAAGTGTGTTTTAGTAATTGTTAGTGCTAGTGTGTGAAAAGCTTAGATAAAATATTCTGTGGGTCTGCATCAGACATGAGTGTTGCTAGATACCTTCCATAAACCGATATCTGATTATAATAATCAGCACAGTGATCTCCAGTGTGTCTGTTTTGCTCTGTTACTGAAATACGAGCACATCTAAGTTCATGTGGGTGTGTGTCTATCCATGTACTTCTGCAAGTGTGGGAATTAATTCCATTTCCATATTTCATTTCATAGGAAGGGCCCATTTCTTGCATTTAATACACATCAAGCGTTTGAGACTGCAGCATGAGAACTCTGGAATTATGCCTTGTAATTCAGGAACTTCAAGGTTTGTAAACCCTCATATGTTTCATTGTTGCCTTTGTTGTTCCATATTTGCCTTCCCTTATATATCTCAGTGCTTTCTTTCAGTTAAAATGTATGCTATCATGGCCTGGGATAAAGTATGTAGAGCGTATCTGCATATGGGGTGAGCTAGTAGAAGCTACTTCAGATTTCCCTTTCAGTAAGAGGGCTTTGCGACGTGAACATAAATCTTTGAAGTATGCGTTGAGCCAGCTGCTACATCATTTAAAAATAGTCAGGTTGGTGCCAACAAGACAGATCGCTCAACTTGGGGGCCATAAACAGAAATCAAAGACATGCATTAGCAATGACCCAGTGTTTGTGTGGTTCCATGACAAACCCTCTGCCCCTTCTAGCACGTATGTGATGGTGTTGCAGAATACTCTGCTGTCACTTCTATAATGTATCAATGACACCCAGCCTGGGAAGGTGCTGTATGTTGGAGACTGTATGAAGGTGGAAGACATTTTCTAACTTTTTATGCTAGATTGCAGTCAGTTTTCTTAATTTCACAGTGAAGGAGAGGTTTTAAGAGTTCTTATATTGCCAGCAGCTTGGGTGACATGCCATTTAGATATTAAATACTTGAACAGGGTCAAAGCCTATGAAGTGGTCAAAGGGAGAGAAACAAGGTCAAAAGTTTAAGCCATGATACATGGTAGGCAAGGAGAACTCATATTTTAAGCAGTCTAGACAGCATATTAGCAGAGAAAGCTTACTGTGTTGTACTCTGTTTATGGGAGTTTTCCATAAACTGCAGAAAATATTAGGAATGCAGCATAACCAAAGCTTTGCCTTTTTCTGTTGAGAATAAAGTGTTGTGCAGTTTATGTTCAAAGAGCATGGCACCTATACACACTTAATTCAAGTAAATGGGCCACAGGGCCTTAGGGGAAAAGATGCCAAAAAAAAAAAAGGCTTATTTAAGATGATTTTTTCCTCCTCCAAAACCAAAGTAATTTACGTATCTGTCTGGAGACAGATATAACATAGTCATTGGCACTTTATAGCAGATTTAGGAGGTGACTGCAGTATTTGGGCACCTGTGTTTTTTATGTTCATATGTATATATTTTCTTGTTTGCAGAATGAAAAATATGCAGTCTTGATTCATTTACTTTGCTTGGCTTGTTTCAAGTTTTTTTTTTTCTCACTGAATAAAAAGCAAAGTATGTGGCATTTTCAGTCCATAAATCTTGCTTGCTGTGGGCTGAGTTCTGCTCACAGCTCTTATTTAGAGTAAGTTAATGAGGCCAACACGTACCTCAGGGCAGAATTTGGACCTCTGAGGCTACCTGGGTAAAGCTGCCTAAGTGGAAAGATGGTTAAAGCACTGCCGTGGGACTTGACACACTTGGGTTCAGTTCAGTTCAGCTCAGCTCTGTGATATAACCTGTGAGCTCTTGGGGAAAGTTGCTTACATTCTCGCAGGCTCCATGGCTGTGCTCCTCCATGGTCCTGGACTGCAACACTTCCACTCTTTCTTTTCTTCAGTTTTGTGATAAAAAGTGATACGCTTATCTGCCCCTTTGCATCACTACAGAAATTGAAACAATCATTATTTTGGTCTAACATGAATGCCTGTACTTTGGGGCAGGGACCACTTTTTCATTTGATACTTTTCTACAAGAAATTGAAGTTGTACAAAATGTTCTGTCAACAGCAGTGACATCAACGAATCTGATAACTGATGTACCATACAGTTAAAATCTATTAGCTCTAATCAAGAAATTCTTGCCAAAACTCACCTGAGAAATACTGCTCTTACCCTCAAAGTTTACCCGCAGATACTTAACTAAAAAGAGGGCACTGAAATAGCTGCCCACGTTGGTGTGTATCCAAAATAAAACTCTCACGCCAGTTTTATGCAAAAACCTCAGCTATTCCAGTTCTGTCTTTCACTCAGACTGGCTGTCTAAATTGTGATCATAGTCCTCATGAAGAAGAACCCCCTGTCTGGACTCTGGCCTATAAACCACCACCATCAGTTATGTTTTTCAAGGAAGACGGTATTCTTTAGGAATCATTTCTGAACTTTAGATCAGGAATTTAAAATATTGCAGATCAGGAGTTTAAAATATTACAGTGGGATTTTCAAAAGCCCTCTTTGGAAGCTGTGTTGGGCCAACGCAAAGCAGTTTTGTAAAGCCAACCATAAGTATTTTGAGGCATACTGCCCACTTACCTGCAGTTATTAACATTTACTGAACATTTTGCTTAATCTTGTATGTATGCAAGCACTGTAAGGTTTTCAATTTGTTTGTGGATGGATTTTATTTTGTAAAGGTGCAGGCATGAGAATAAAGAACAGGGAGAAAAATCAAATGGGATTGAGAAAGGGGAAGGCAGGAAGATGGGAAGAAACAAAGATGTGGGAGCTATATGAAAGAGCAAAATGAGGACATAGAAAAACGATTAGTTAATAAACATTGTCTATGTGAAGTATATAACAGTCTAGCCAGCTCCAGCCATATGAGATGTACCCAATCTTATACAAATGTTATGACACTGCCAAAGAGGTTCAAATTTGCTTGTATGCCTGTGTGGTCTTAAAGCATCACTGAACAAGGACCAAGAGACAGCAGAGTGAGCAGCTATTCTCTGCCAGGAAGACAGCTGGGACTTGAATCCTAAATAGGTTTATAGTTTACAGTGCCCCTTGCAACAAAGTCAAGGTGCTGCCAGTGTGTTCACAAGGATGGCAGGCTGAGTGCCTCTCATCTCAGAAAGAAAAGTGAACTTTTCTTCCCAAGAGAGTAAGGATGTCTGAACTCCCAGCAAGGTAAGATGAGGAAGTTCACATGGAACAGAAATCTCACTGTGAAGATGAGATGAGGGAGGATTTTTAGCAATGTGCAGTGATGAGTCATTGCAACTTCTATTAATATAATTGGCACGTATGTAAATAAATTCACATGTGCTTCTCTGAAAAGTTAGCTCATGAGGTCAGTCAGCAATAATAAACCAAGAAGAAAAGTAGTTTCATAAAAACAGTGAGGCACGGCATTACTTTTTTAGGCATTTTAGAAAGAAAAGCAACAAGTTGGTCTTTTGCAGTGGAACAAATGACTGTGTATCTCAGAAATTGTCTTTTGGGTCTGCACAGGTATGTTTCATGCACTTCAGAAACCACATGCGTTTGCATGTGGTTTCATAGAAAAGTTTGCTGAAGAAATCTGTGTGTTCTCTGATTGCTTAAGGACAACACATGGTGTGTAGATATATGGCCAGATCTGTGCATGTAAATCAGCAGAGCTCCCTGGAGATCAATGGAGCTTCATTATGTTATACCCATTGAGGATCTGACCATGTATAACAGGAGCTGGATGAAGTCCTTTCATGTTTCAGGTAGTGTTATACATTAGCACCATAATGCAGGGCTGCCTTTCTCCCCCTCTCGTAAAAGTCTGAAACCTGTTGCCTATTATGCCCTTAGCCACCCATTCATGGTTCAGACACCCCTGAGTCCAACATTGTACAAGAAGAAACTTGTGTTCTCTGAACAAAAGCTGCTGCTGCTTTTAGGGTGGGACTTTCCAGACTTATGGGTTATCCTAATAAAACCCAGGAATGTTTTAAAGGCAGCAGCATTAGAGACCACCAACTACTTTATTGTTGAAGCCTAAAAGAAAAATCTATTATACCTGAGACCCTGTAGCTGTTTCTTTTAGCAGGCTCCTAAGAAAAGTAGAAGGGCTGAATTTTTACAGGGGCATTAGTGTATTATTTTAGATTGCATGAGTCTGGGTAGTTACACACAACTGTTGTCATAAGGGTCTGAGAAAATAAACTGGATTTGGCCCCGTCGCATCTCCTTTCTAACACACAACACAGAAGAAGCACTATAAACAAAGAAAACCGAATCTTGCCTGTTCAGTATGACTATTTTTACTTTTCTAGATGTTTGTCTGTCCTAGCCTTATTAGTGTAACGTGAGCAAAACATACATACATACAATATGTCAAAACATGCATACACCTGCACAATCTTCCCATGAAACAGACCCTAGTTAATAAACAAACAGGAAATTTTATAGGTTTAAAACTGAATCACCAAAAACTGAAAACCTGAATCACCTCAAAATGCTTCAGTGCACAATCTCCATTGACACAGATGGACTAACTGTATCTGATGGATCTGGGCTTCCCAAGCCCAAGGCTGTATAAGAAGGTATCAGGTAATGAAACAACTTCTCTTGAGAGCCAAACCATACCGTGCACATCATTTATTTTAACCTTTGTCCTGCTGAAGGTAATAAAGGATGTGAAAGTGAGCCATGCTCCATAGTTATTATTAAGTGGCTAGTGGCTGTTGTCCTAGGCATGTGGCTTTTAATTTTTGGAAACCTTGATGACTTGTTTTGCTTATGGTACCCCAAATTAGATTCAGTGATCCAAATGCCTCATCTAGATTCCTAGATGGTCATATGGTTATGCAGAACTTCCTTCACTAGCCATACCTTTTGCCATTAATTATAGCTTTGTTGGCCATTATGTTAATATTTCAGTCATGAAGTACTGTCTATGGAGGATGTGAATATATAATGCAGATTTTCAGAGGTGAGGATTTAATTACACAAGTGTTGCTTGCCTTCTCAAAAGAGCAATGTCCAACTGTCTCTCGCAATACGGGAGGATATATGTAATTGAGAAGACCTGAGCCCAGCCATAAAACTCGCTGTAGACCTGACACTTGAGACATAGGGCCAGGCTGTCAAACTCTCAGACAAAGAACAGTTGTTCAAAATACACTGAGGGAACCGGCATCTCTGCATGTGAATGTCCGCCACAGTGTGTATGGTAGCCTAATTTACACCTACAAATACCAGTAAGTATTTGTACTGCCTGCCGATAGGGAAGGTTACAGGAACTGATCTGAAAGGAGGCCTACAGAGCTGGCTCCTTGCCTTACTAGTCCAGAGGAAAATTCAGAGGAAAATACCTGCCAATGTGGACGTTTTAAAGTTATACTTCAAATGACAGAAAAACAGAAATTAAAAGTGTTGCATACATTTTGGCCTGATCTTAAGGTAGTTTGATTTAAACTGTGATACTCAAAATGGGATTACCTCTTAAAACATCCTTGTTTGATTCCCCCTCTAAATAAGAGGGGAGAAAAACAGACACAAAGAAACAGTGATTAAGATCTAGAGATTTAAAAATCAGCTGCTGCACTTAGACCAATGTATTCCCTGATCTACCCACACATTTATTCTCTTGCTCACACACAGAATTAGTTCATCCCAAGTTGCAGTTGTGCATCTGTTTTATATATTTGACTAGTCACTTAAGAAATATTTTTAACTTGTGGGGAGCATTTACAAGTGTAAGAACAGGAAGGGTGACAAATAAAGGTGAGAGTATACATTTCCCAGACAAGAACAATGAGATGTAATAACTATGGACAAAAATCTACTTCTCTGTGATCCATCCTGTATGTAATCCCCAGTAGGGATTCACTGATTTCACCTGGAAAGTATTGAGAGGTTATAAAGAAATTCTGCCTGATAGTAGAAGGCATAGGTAGGACTCAGGTCATCTACATCCACATCTACAGTAGCACAAATTTCTACTGTTTGGTTTGAAGGTAATCTCAAGCTGTCAGTTAAATCAAGCCAGCTATTAGCTGCTCATCCAAACCAGCACATGACAATATGAAGCAATAGATAGGAAAGTACAAGGCAGGATAAAGTCTAAATAAAGGATCTTGTCACCTTCCAGACAAACCCCTTGTTTCCTCAGGTGAACTTTTGCCTTTGTTCCTACTCATGAATTCTTAATCTTCCTATTAAAAAGCAAAGACGTGTTCCTCTCTCTGACAGCAGTTGCGTCTTAAATGAGTTTCCTGACTTAATTGGCCCTCCCACAAATGCAAACTGAAGATCTGTCTCTGTTCTGAGCCCATGCTTCTTTCCATGTTACTTAAACTGACAGGGATTTCTCTTCTAATCAGAGGATCCATACTGACAGGGCTGCAGATGAGGAAAGGAGGCTGACCACAAAATGCTGAGAAGTGAACTACCTCTGACTTCCTTCAGATCCTTTTCCTAGTCCCAAAGGAATGCATTCAGGAGGCCAAATGTCTCAGGAAGCAGCTGCCACATTAAATACTTCTAGCTGGGGATCGGTCCTGAGATGGTGGGAAAGTTGGACTGGTTTGGAAAATGTTGGTGAAATTGCCTTCGAAACCAGTTTAGCAGAGAGCTGCCACTCAGCTCATGTTTCAGTGGCACAGAGGAGAAAAGAAACCCCCCTCGCAGGGCAGAGGCAAGGAGCTTTAGCACTTGATACGTCAAATCTTGTTTAGGGCAAAATAAACAAAATTGCAGTGTTTCATTGCTTTGAAACTGGGATGGTTTTTTTCCTCCTCCTGAAGTATGACAGTCCATTTTGTGCAGTACATCCAGGAGGTGCAATGTCAGGAAAAGATGTCTGCAGTCATACATTTGAGAATTGTGAAGTTAGAGGGTGATTAAAAGCATGTTGTAGTCTCTGAGATTCTGTTCTCTTACGGTTTCAGGAGTGAGGATGCATCGCAGTGCAGAGAATGTGTGTGTTCACTGCCAGGGAAGAAAAGCTGATTGCATTAGGGGCTTGCTCTACTTCGTATCTTATGTCTAGAGACCATAGTTAGTGTAAGCGCACATACTGGGCTGAAAAAGGTAATAAAACCCCCTGATTCACCATATTTATATCGAAACTCATCAACGGTGACTAGTTAATTCTCCAGTTACTAGAGTTTTGGGGGAAATAAGATTTATCCTTTGCTCTTTGCTTTTTCTTGGGATAGATGGTATACTTTAAGAGGATCATAATAACTTTTTTTTTTTTTAAACATAAATCCTTCCGAAAACAGTGCATCTCTGTGGCACAGAGAAACTCCAACAAAGCTTTTTGGGGGGATGAAGCCTTCCCAAATTCTAGTTCTCCTAATTCCTGAAGTGTTTTAGGTAAGTGGAATAGACTTGCTGTTTGCAGAGGAAGAGAGTTTACTGCTTTGCAGTGTTGCAGCCAAGACTGACCTCTGCAGGACAAACTGAAACAAGTCTAAGGAAAATTAGACCGGATGAAACTGTGGCCTGTAGTAGTGGCAATAAAAAGTAAACCTTCTCCCATTTTTTGGAGAAAGACTTTCCTCTTTCCCTGTTTACTTAAGTCAAACTCATATTGTATGATTACAGAAAGGGGAAGGTGAAATTTTTGTGTGAGCTCCAGCCCTCCTCAAGGAGGGTTTCATTTGCTCTGATGCACAGAATGCATTTGCACTGATGCACAGAAAGGTTGTGAAAGGTAATAAACTCTTGCCACTAGTTTTATTTAGGGTGAAAAGCTCCATGCAAAGTGGTTACTGAGCCCTAGGACAAGCCATGCTTTACTATGAATTTAAAAGGTTACATGAAGGTGAAACTCTGCCTAACACTGAAAAGGGTATTAACATTTTTCCAAGCCCCCTAGGACCAAACCTGAGGTGAGGGACAGGGTGTGTTTGTGTGGCAGATTGGGAAGTGTTTTTCCTCCTACATGCTGAAACTTAGTTTAAATCTTTTTTCTTCCCTCCTTTTTTTTTAAGGGTCCTGGATCAAAAAGTTGCCTTGACTGTTTTAATGGCTGTTCTGGTTCTTTTCCTTCTAATTACTTGCCAGTGCCAGAGTGAGTTGTTCTTGTACAGTCAGCACTGCAGATTCTTTGGAGACCCCAAAACAGTTGAATAAAAGCTAGTAAATCTAACAAGTTGCTCAGTAAGCAGTGGAACTTGTGAAGCCAGGCTTCCTGTGCCTCTCCAGTGTGGATGCTTTGGTGTCTAATAACATCAGTGTCTCTGAAGTGGTTGCACATGTGGATTCTCTGATGGCTGATAAGAGGTGAGCTCAGACTGTAGTTTTTCTCCTCTGAGGAGTTTCTGACTTCAGTCTCTCCCCTTTCCTGATGTGTGTGTGAGAAGTAGAACTTGATGCATTTGAGTCTTCAGCTCTGCTGTAAGGTTTGCAAGACAGATTTAAGTGCTATACAGGGAGAGGAAGGGCATAGCAAAGACTCATGAACATGTGCACACACACGCGTGCACACATGGAGTAGTTTGGCAAACCTTTAGGCTGGCCAATGAAGAATGCCGCACCCCCCTTCCTCTGTGTCTGTAGTCTGCCCATTGCTCCTCTCTGAGCATTCCTGAAACAGGCATTTACACAGCTGGGTGGTGAACTGATCACACCTAAAAATGTGGGAATGATTTGGTTTGGATATTAGGTATGGGTTAATAAGACTGCATGGCTTGTCTTTTTTTCAGCCAGCACCATTCCCTCATCTGATTTACTGGAAGGCTGCGCAAACACTTCCTGCAGAGGCAGAAGCGGGTGGCCAGGAGGAGTGGGGTGAGGGGATGCAAGTATTTTTTCTTTACAGTGGCAGCGCCTCCTTTAAATGCGCACTGAATACAGCCACAGCCACCGTAAGAGCGCAGTCCTTCTTTCTACAGGAAATAAAGCTAAAATTATCTATTAAAACAGTAATGGGTTTGATACCTAGCAAAGGAAGAATAAATATAAAACCAATGGTCAAAATATGAATATTTGGTTTTCCAGCAACCCTAACTTTGCAACTACATCAAGCTCTCAAATGCAGTAGGCAGACAGGAGAATTTTAACAAAACATTCAAATTACCATGTAAAAAATAGCAGCGAGGAAGTCATGGCAAAAAGTATAACAGTCCTAAGGAGATAATAACACCAAAAGCATTGCCTAAGGATGCTTAAACATCCAGCACAGTACTGGGTATTGTTCTGTGGAAGAGGCAGTGTTTCTATGAACACTTAACAGTTTTACTATATGTCCAGCTTTCTTTTCATTAGATTTGTGCACCCTTCTCACTTTTTAAAATGGCAAAGTAGCATTACTGAAATGACACATGAGACATACATGAATTATATGTCATTGTTCTGGATATGGGAGTGTTAGGGAGAAGTTCTGTGCTTGGGTTATGCAGGAAATCTAATTTGGTTATCACAACAATTCCTTATGGCCTAAAAATCTGTTAATATATCACTGCCTGAGCTTTGGCTACTGAAAAAACAGGTTTTTGTTGAAATGGAGCTTTTGAGACCTTGTTTCTAAGTACCAGAAACTTTTTGGCTTTCAGATATATTTTGTGGTTCTTTCTCTTTGGCATTGAGAAACATAGCCTGGGATCCTTCTTCTGTTGTGATGGACTGGTAATGTTCAGTTCTGCTCCAACTGATTTGTTTTTCAGAGCCACAACTGGCAGCAGAGACACTCTGATTCTGGTTTGGATGTCATGTTTCTGGACCTCTGTGGAGTTTCAGGACTTGCATCTTGAGTGGCCAGGAAGATCTGAAGTCCCTGCTATTATTTCTTGTTTGCTATCTCTGTTACTGTCTGTTATCATCCTTATTCCTACCATTGTTGAAGCTGCAGAAACCTAGAAGAGGAAGACAAGCTCTCCCCCAAAGAATTGGTTCATGGCCACTTTATGTTATATTCATGTTAGGGCCATCACCATACTGCTTTCATTCTGCTGACTCTGCACTATGCTGTGGGATGTAGCTAAGGAAGAACTTATGCTCAAAATACTATTTTGGGAAGAAGTGTTACTTCAGGTAGGAAAAAAATTACAAACTATGAGCACGCGGATTTCCCCTTCCATAGACAGTATGACTGATTACTGTTGGGCAAGCTGTTCTGGAGTTAGAAATCAGGAAGCCTGACAACATCGTGGTTAGTAATCATCTGACAACTCACCACTGTTCTGCTTAGTGCCGACTGGCAAACACCTACCATAACCAGTGCAATGGAACAACACAGCAATGCAATGTCCACCAATACCTACATTATTCTTCATATTCCTGCTTTAGCCTTTAACTGAAAATTTAGTTACGGTCTTAATTACGCTTCTGTAGTCTGTGTGCTGCAGAAATACACTGGAATTGATTAAAATGCCTATAATTTTTGCCCAAGGCAAAGGACTTAAGTCATTGATTTGAAGCAGGATTTAGTTTTGATTATACCACAGTCACTGGACTCTTGAGCTGCTTCAGTTCCTTGCTTGCTTCCAGGAGACTTTCTTTTTGAATATGCTCAGTCGCTGCTCCTCAGCCATCTGGTTTGCAGCTCTTCAGCATTTTCCTCCCAATCTCCTTCATATGCAAGCCCAGATTACAGAAGTTTGTTCCCGCTCCAGATAAGTA
Source organism: Rhinoptilus africanus (assembly GCA_013400135.1). Lineage (NCBI taxonomy): Eukaryota > Metazoa > Chordata > Aves > Charadriiformes > Glareolidae > Rhinoptilus > Rhinoptilus africanus. The sequence goes on along the minus strand of VXBO01001777.1, from coordinate 396,761 downwards.
GTAGCTGGATTTTTCTCTCTCAGTTGCCAAAACTGCCACAGTCCATCAGAGGGAACACAGTCCAGCTACGCATCGCAGCCTACAGGGCCTTGAGGTGCTTGGCCTGCAGCCTTATTTTGGTGTGTCATGTGTGCAGAAATTAATATTGGCCAAGGGCAAATATCCCAGGCTCCCATCAGGAAAATAAAAGTGTGACTGCACAGTTGATTACAGAAATGGATGTTTTCTTTGCTGAAGACTTTGCACTTTTGCTATTCCACCAGAAAGTTTGAACCAGCCCTGGTGAAACATGAAGGGTAGGTTTCATTTGTCCAAATGGAAGTGCCTACAGTATAGTCCTCTGTACTGTGCTAATATTCTGCATTTCTTTATAGTCCATGGAGAAGAGAGGCACATGGAGTGTATGACTTATCTTACTGAATACCTCTGAAGCAGTTCAGATGAACTAGATGTGGAAGTGGTCTAGTTCATCTTCATACTCTCCAATGATTAAAGGGAGCATAAAGTGATTACTAAACAGACCTTAAAATACAAAATCCACTCTAACCCCTTAGAGAAATAAGATGCCAGAATGTCTGCAACTTTGTTGGTTATTGCATTTTTTCACCCTGCTTAGGCTGAGCACCTACTGGTCATGAATATCTTAGGGTGATTCTAACGATCAGGTATTGCAGCTGTGATGTTATTACCACAAGCCGTACCTCAGAAATGCCTCCAGATTAGCTGAAATGTGCTTTTCATCAACATCAGGTAGGTGTATGTCTCTTTCCCTTGCTTTTTGTTTGCAAGGAGGGGGAAGGGGAGCAAACCATGTCTTTTGCAATTCAAAACTTAACAGTCTCCACTTGTGTCAGAGTTCCCGTATGACTTTCTTATAGTACGCTGGGATCTTATGGAATGGAGGATTTTGTTTCACACACATCTGTCTTTTTCGAACCCACATCACCCGAACAGCAAACACTTGGTTTTAGTGACCTCCTGTGCCAATACTTGGGTCTCATTGGGAAGGGAAAGGATTTTCCTCACTTGGCAGGTGAACATTTAGGTTGTGTCTCATATTCCATCTTCTGAGAGCCAAGGTGTGCAGAACGTGCATTATGAAGGCAGCAGTCTTATGGCCTCAGGAGAATGAGCCAGTGTTATTAAACCTGCGCTTTTTTTCCTTTGCAACAGTGTTTTTCAGCTTGTGGTGTGTGTACCTCTGGGAGTCTGTAGAATACTCTTAAGAGGTCCATGAAAAACGAGTAACAGAAGCAAGCCTATTGTCCGTTGGTTTAAATTCTCTATACAAGGATGCATACCTCTTTTGGAAAAAAAAAAAATTTAGGGGGCTTGTAAATTGAAAACTGTTGAAAACTGCAGCTCCATAATGTTACAAGAAGTAATTTTTCTATATGTTTAGATGTGTGAAGGGTCAAAGGGTGAATTATTCTAGCTTTGGGGTTAGCACCATCACTCAGGCAACAGCAGTTGTTCCAATAAGCATTTAATTATTTTGTACAAACAGGAGAGACTGAAAAAGTCCTATCTCTGAATATCCAGTAGTGCAGTAATTAGGAAAATCTCTAGGAAGGTAAGAAGCTTGAACTGGGCAGGAAAAAATGTGAAGCTTAGCACATCTGTGAGGAAAGTTCCCACCTTCTATATACTGGGTATATAAAAGCAACACCTTTCCACACATCTCTCTTCTTGATGTTTTGTGCCATGTGGGATCTGGCAGATGTTTCCCTGTGGCTGAGGAATTGTTGTTGGCGTGGTTATATACATGCTCAGTAACAAGAGGCAGTGAGGGTGGTAATCTAGATGTATAGGCTCAAGTAGCACCACAGGTTGGGTGCTGAAGATCTGTGTTTGTGAGTTGAGTACCAAAAGATTCTTTGTGATTAAGCCTTTCATGATTCACCCAAGGCCATACAAGAGGTCTTCAGTAGAACAAGCATGTAAGGCTGAGTTTGCCAAATATGAGGCCAGTACCTTAACCACAGGGCTGTGATGTCTCTATTAACACAACAGAGGCAGTGACAAGATTAAGGGTGAACAAGAAAAGTTTTTTTCCCCACAGGGAGTTTTAAAAAGGAACCAGTAACATGGGAGTGCTGCCGACAAGCAAGTCGTGCCAAGGGGTAAAGGACAAAGCCCTGCACTGGTTGTGCAAAGTTCAGAGGTAGTGCAGAAAGAAATGTAAGGTTAGAATTGCAGTATGTGGGGGGTTTACAAACAGAGAGAGTTACTGGTGCTCCATGATGTGCTTTCTGTTGGATTTCCACATAGAATTCATAGCATCCTAATGAGAGGCAAAGATGGGTTCATGGTTCTAGTAGAAACAATATTTGGTTTAAAAAAATAGATCAGCTTCAAGGATGAACAGCTGCTTATTCCTCGAAAGAGCTTTAATTGAAATCAAGACAGCCTACTACTTCCCAAGGGCTTTGTCATACTGTTCAGACATCCTGAGGAACTATAATTGGATTTTTACCATAAACAAGCATTGAGAAACATGTTTCTTATTTAGGTGGCTTGATGTGTTCATGTCCTTTTTTGCTTCCCTGTTAGTCAACAGAATTTCTGTTGACACAAGTGGGAACAGGAAGTAAATATTTCATGTGGGGAAAGGCAAACCTCCTGAAGTTCACAGAACTCAAACCTATTAACCTATTTGGGGGATTTAGAAAAAAAAATGTTTACCTTCACAAACTTATTTTGCCTGTAATTTAAACTCATTTTCTCTCCCATGCCATTTAAGGAGATGACAATTCAAAACCAAACAGATTTCCTAAATAGCCAATTTGTGTATTAAAGAAGGCTGGCAAAAGCAAAGCAGCACAGATTAGTCCTATGTAAAGGATTTCTGTATGTCCTGTCCTCAGACTCCCTAATGTTTCCTCTGTTGGAAAATATTTTAGATTTTTATATTACATATTAAATTATGTATCACATAAATGCAATAATAAATATTATTTATAGCTTTGTGTTTATTATATTTATTGTTTGTATTTTTTTTTTAATTATGTCTATTGAAGCATCTGGGTTTTTTTCTCCTTTTTCATTTGTTGTAGCTGCCAACTTCTCACATGTGTGTGCTTTTTGCATTTTCTAGAGGGAGGTTATGCTCTGTTTGGAAAACATGAATCCAGTAATGTGGAAAATAACTTTCAGACCTACTTTATTGGCATTGTCAAAGAATTTGGAAAATTTCAAACTTTAAGGTAAAGGTAGCTGAGATAGCAAATGTTTATATACACTAAGGCTTGGATGATCGTGAATTATTCTTCAAACTCCCCTTTCTTGTCCGTCTCATTTTGATGCTTAAAACTGAGTCAATTTTGCAGGCAGGGTACTGTGATTGTGAGTGAGTAAGATTCTTGGTTTTTATTACAGTAACAACCAAACAACATGTAATGATACAGAGGTTTTCTTTTTTTGAGTCATGAAGCACTGAAGGGAAGAGCAAAAGTTGAGCTTTCAGTCTAACTTTCCATGTTCTGACAGTTATGTGTTTGATTTCTCAACGCTATGGTTATCTGCTAAGCCAGAAAGACTGTAATGAGGGTTTAGAAGCCCAGTGAGACAATTGGTTTGTACCGTGGTCCCTGAAAGCAAATAGTGTGAAAACAATTTGGCTGCAATATTTTAAAGAGTGGCTTGAATTTTATACTTTTTTGTTTACTAAAGAACAGGAATGTTTCTAACTCTCCTATTTTTTTAAACTACATGCAGTATTTATGTATTTGTTGTGGCTCCTAAGGCGTTACATTTTATTCTTTGATCTATTCAGAATGTTTTTGAACAGTAGCAAAAAAAGAAGGGTGGGTGATTTCTGAATGCGATGCTGAAAAGCCAGACCCAAGTCCTGAGGAAATCTGTGCATGTATTCTACCCCATCTACATGAAAATTAGCTCTGGATTCAGTGGGTCTGAGTCAAAATGTCATGAAATCATTCTGAGCTTTCCCTTTGACTCCAGTTGTCTTTGGCTCATGTTCAGTGAATGGGGAGCCAGTTGACTTGTATTTCTGACCCCAACTTATTTTTATTTATTATGAGTGGACACCAGCTGCTTCTTTGTTGTCTGAAATATACTGTCTGCCCTTGAACTTTGACATTTTCCTTCCAAGAGGATGATTTAGACTTTGTCCATGGTTTGCCAAAACAGCAGGCTACATCATACATTTGGACTCTCATCAGACCATGAGTGGCTAATCCCTCTCCTACCTTTGGAGAGATACATGAAGTAAAACATGAAAAACGTATACAAGCTGTTATAAAGTGGAAGTATTGCCCACAGTTTGTGTGATTACCTTTGCTGATATGTTGAATTAACGGTGTTGTCAAGGAAAACCTGGTTTTGGTCACTCAACCTTACTTCATTTAAGTTGATAGTCTTCGGTATCCAACAGTGGGATAAACCAGATTCCTTAGATTTGTTTGTGTTGGCCTACCGTGTCTCTTTATGAGGAAAATGGTCAAAGTAAAGTGCTTCCTCTGTGTATTTTGACAGGAAACAGTACTAATATGCTTTCCTTTTGTCGTATGCCTTGCTCTTTTCTCCCGGTGTTGTTTAAATATTTTCAGTCCAATGACATATTTATTAACCCACCACTCTCTGCATGAGGTAAGACTTTGATTGGCCCATCTGTAAAGACTCTCGGTTAAGGTGGTTTTTTCAGCAAGAGTTAATAATATTACTACTATTCACGTAAAACTCTGAGACAATCTCTTTAAAAATGGAGCACATTTATCTAAAACAGCTGGGTAAGAGAGCATGAGGGCCCAGCTAGAGTCGGCAAGGTCGGGGGTCAGGGTTAACACCAATCTCTGTGGAACTTTGAAGCTGACATTTTACAGATTATATGTGTCTCAGTGCACAGTGGGCATGGCATATAAATTGGTCTTAGAGGCCCCTATTTGTTCTCTGCATTTTTATGAGCCCACAGAGTTGTTCTTTGAAGCAGCACACACAGAAAATAAAAACTCATTTTAATGTTGTGGAACTATTTGCAGTAAATCATGTTAACATCCTGGCTTTTCTTTAGAGAGATGCAGTGTGGTTTTGCATGTTCTCGGGTGCTGTGATTGCCTCTGATTTAATCCTGTATTTTTCCTTTTAATCTCGCTTCATACACCTTCTCTCCTGTTCCCCACTTTGATATTTGCACAGTTATCCTGTATGCCTGGCTGATTTTAAGCTAGCAAAGACACCTTCATTTTACTTCATGTAGTGACTTAGCTATTGTAAGTGCTTACTCTCTCCTCTATCTAAACTCCTCTGGCACTATAAACCCCTTGCTATTGTATGGCACTGTAGCCTTAGAAGAAAGCATCTGATTTCAAAGAGACTAAGTTCCATTCTGTAACTAATTATATCATTTACTTTATGGATTTTTTTTAATTGCTAGGTGTTTTAACTGGAAAATGCTGAATTCTGGAGAGCCACAAGGAACAGACACCGTTAACAGAATCTGCTGGAGGTATTTTAGCCACCTAATTAATTTTCAATAAATGCTTCCAATAGGTAATTTGCTTCTGGCCAAATATAAATCAACTGGAGACAAATAGGGTTAAAATTAGAAATGTGTGATGGGGACAATGTTTATGGACAAAATAACCTGGCACTCCTAGAAATAACTTGCTGACAGTAATAGAAAATTAGACCACACAGATGTTAACAAAACCTGAACATTGTGTTATCACGTGGCTCCAGTAGCGTTTCTCCAGCTGGACACACAACTGGCTCCTATGTATGGGTCTCACCACACAAGGCCTGCTTATCCTTAACCTTCCCTTGGCATGGATTTGGCATAGCATCACCTCAGTCCTCCTCCGTCTGGCATGCTTCCTAAGGTGCTTTTTCTCTGTTCTCTTTTGCAAAAATGGACCACTTGAATTATTGCCCACTTGAAACCTCTACAAAGCCTCAGAGATGCTCCAGCTTGTACAAATATTCTCTGCAGAGCTCCAGGCTTTTACGTTCTCTAGTCTTAGTGGTCATATTTTCAGAGGCACATAGTATCTGAAACATGATGAATAAAGTTTTCTAATTTTGATAATTTATAATGGTACTAATCTGCATCAGCTTCTGAGAGAAATATACAGGTTTTAAAAAAACCCACTCAATTATTACATATTTGCTTTTTTAGGTTTCCTCACCCCTCTCACATGCTCTTCGCTCAGAGCTTTCTAATTCTATGAGAAATCCCCTTGTCTTCTCCTCTAGAAAATGAAGTCAGTGCCTGTCCTTCCCTAAAAGACCTGTCAAGAGATTTTTTATATAACTTCCAGTCTCCCATGCTGGGTGGCCCTTACACAGGTCTGTCAAATAGCCAAGGTCCCCCATCAGGCAACACGCTGTGTAAGTCTCTTCCTGCCCTTAAATTCAAACTATAAAATGTTAGTTTGACCTGGGCAGGAGGAGACTCTTTATCCATGGAAACTTTCATATGAGAAAAGGATTGTTAAGGTTTGGTGCATCTTTATTATGGGTCTTAAGTCACTTACCATTATAATTTAGAATAAATTAGACAGCTTGGTTCAGAGAAAATGACAGGATTGGTGTTACTTGCTACTGAGTGTGTCTGTGAGCTGTGGATACTGGAAGAGCCTTCAGAAGAGATAACCAGCTGCTGTACAAAGAGGGAAATGTCTCAAAGCTGGCATTCATGGGAAGGCCAGCAGCAGTACTAAGAAGAAATGGTGCAGTTGCAGTGACATTGCTGGCCTGAAAAACAGGCCACAGAAAACTATGTGGTATGGGACATGACAAACATTGGCTGCTATTAACTAAACATAAGGACAGGTGACCTTTGGGGGCATATGATTACCCTTCTAGAAGGAAGTTTGCTTAAGTCTTTAGCACTATCTGAAAGCAAAAGTCAATGACACAGGCCTGTAACTTCTATAAACTTCTCTAAACATAAAGGTGACAAAGCAATCTATGACAATTCTCCTGGCATTGTCCTAGTCTCTGTTACTGGAAAGATCCTCACATGGTCTCAGCATTTCCCTAAGTTTTAGTGGATTTAGGTCTGGTCATGTTCTATAGATAGGATCTCTGTCGACTTCAGGGAGAGGTCTCGGGAGCAAATTTGTTGGTTGATCTAACAATAGCTTTTAACACTGTAAAATCATGAGGGGGTCTGGAAAATGTTGTTCATCTTTTTGAAGTCCCACAAAGTTTATTTCTGTCACTTTATTTTTCTGTGATGGCCAGGGTATGGAAAAAGGCAACATATCAGACTCCATTCCTGTCTCAAGCAGCCCCAGAGAAGGTTGTGTGCTGGCTCCCACGCTGGTTTCCTTCTTTTTCTTGGCTGTGCTGGCAGAGGCATTTTGCTGACATTGGGAGAGGAATATTTATTTAGTTCTATACCAATGGAAAGTTTCTCCATCTGCAGTGCTGCTCATCAGAGATCTTCTTTTTTCAAATGACTTAATGCTGGTAACCTCTTCAGTTGAAGGCACTGGCTTAAGCAGCGACCATTTTGCTGAGCAGCCAGTTGAGTGGGTTTCATGACAGAAGACAGGATGTACATGTCCATCCTGTTCCTGCTCCTCTCCAGTCTGGGAGAGCTTTGCTGGTTAGTAAGAATGCTGTCACAGAGGCTGATGATGAGATTAGCCATTGCATGCCTTTGTATTTTGGCTGTGGTCACACCTCTGTAGAACAACATTGTGAAACTAAGAAGTAATAACAACGTCTGTCAAAATGTCCAGTTTGTACTCTTCTTTCCTGGTTATAAGACATGGATAATATACTGGTGCTACATTAAAATATCTAACCTATAGACCTTATATGCTTTGGTTTGGCCTATTTGTCAGATTAGACGGTGAGGTAAAATACTGAATATGCAAATCCTTGCATATTGACAATTTTTTTCTCATTGAGAGTTGAAAATGCCTGGACACCTTACTATATGGCTTCAAAATTCTTAAGGAAATGCTTTATTATCAACAAAATGAAACCAGCTTTTCCCATTTTGCTGGAATAATGTAAATGCAGATGGAAAGTGAGCTGGCTTGAGCCCCCTGAGGAGGCAGCAGCCCACAGCAGAGCAGGGTGGTGGCAACAGTGCTGTAAGCATCTTTGAAAGAAATTGTGAATGGTACAAAAAAAGAGAACCATTCCTTGATAATTACACTTATTCCACATCCAGCTATTCTTAAGACTTTTGCACAGCTCCAGTTTCCAACATACCTGTCCAAGATGCGTGTTTTCTGGATTCATGTATACTGAAATCAGCATGAGTTTTCATCACTTTTGATGAGATAACAAGAAGGCTAGGTAAGAGCTGAATGCAACAGAATTGTGTGGCTTGACACAGAATCCCATTATAAGCAGATATTTTAGTTGGGTTCCCCAGAGCGATGTTCTAAAGTAGTTTAAAAATGGATAAAGGAAATAACTGGCTAGAAAAGATTTTGTAGAGATGAGGACAGATCCTCAGCTGGCATAAATTTCTGTAGCTCTGCTGAAATCACTGGAGCCAGGCCTTATACTAGCTGGTGTTTCAGCCCGTAAAGTTGTCCTTTTAATTCCATCATTAATTATGAACTGTATTTTTAAAATTCATAATCAGACAAATAATTCTGTACTTACTATTGCGACTAATGCATTTAAGGCTTGCAGGAAGAGGGAAGACCAATATGAGAGCATTATCCCTCAGGCAAGAGAATGATTCTATAAGGCATTTTAAGCATATTTTTCTGCTATATCATGGAGCAGATTGATTAATTAACCCTGAATAACATTTAATAATCAAGACTCAGGCAATCAAAGATTGCTTGAATTAAGGAATTCTGATTTTATGAGCTGTCTACCTACAATAGCAAATTATGTTCCCTAACTGTGTCTAAGATGAAGTTAATTATGACTTCTTTGCACTGCTAGAAAAACTGATGGTCATAACATCAGAGACATGAATCAGTTTTGGATAGTACAGTCCTCACTTTTGGAGAAGAACAATCTTTCTATACCTAGAATTCTATTAAGATAAAAGATAGCAAGTTTTCCTTAAGCTTGGTACTACCCAGTAGTACAAACTAGTTAATAAGGGACTTAGAAATTGCTGGAAAGACTTTATTTTTGAGTTTATGGACATTCGATACAGTGCTGAATCCATATATTGCCTTTAACTCTAAAAAGCGTAACAAAACTACATTTTCTGCATTAACCTAGATGTATTTAATTAGCAGTAAAGCACAAGGCTGGGAGCCAGGAGGTCTGGTTTGTAACTGCTGTGGGGAACCTTTGCAAGTCTTGCCGTGCCTGTCACCTGGGAATAAAACTCTCACCAGGGAAGGTTTGCCATAGGAACTTAATTTACTGATGTTTTTAAAACACTTTAAAGGACTGAAATGGGAGGCACAGGAGAAATGAGAATTGTGCAGAACTATTGTGCATCCTAGTACCCTGGTAACTGTTAGTGATGGACACATTTCATAAAGCTTACAGAATAGCTTAGGTGATAGCCATGTATTTGGGTACATATCAAACATAAAGGCTGTTCCTGCTGAAATCAATAGAAGCCCCGTACTAAACCTAATGAAAGCAAGACCAGTCCTCATTCTGGGTCTGTGTCAAAAAATGGTGCAACAACACGTTGTTGTAAAATTTTCTCAGCAGTACTGCCTTTATCACATTGAACTATAAAGTGCAAAGGAAGAGGGAAGTAAGAAATGTATCTCTTTTAATTAAATGGAATTTTATTTATAATCTCAAGACGGGCTTTTCTTGAATGTTGTGCACATATTTGTTTTACATTACTGTTGCCAAATTTCTTGAGCTACTGCCAGTCATAATTCATTTGAGCTCTCATGTCATGATTAAACACATTGAGTGAATGAATGAAGATGGAAATGCCAGTCTATATAAATCACAGCAGACTGCCAGTTGTTCTCCATTTGCTTCCTCCTCTTTGTCCCCTCCCCGCCCCCCCCCCGATCCATGTTGTTTCCTGTTTGCTTCACTCAGACAGAGATGTGGCCTGATCCTGCCCTTCTTAGCACTTAGTTTATAAAAGCCTCTCTCTTGTTCTGCTGAGTAGCCCCTGTTTCTGGGGAAAGCCTGAGTGAGCCCCGCTGTAGTACACAGGTGAGTCAAATCCAATGGCCTCCATTCAAATTGCAGGGACATGTCCACATCAATGTGAAAAACCACCTGAAAAAAGCTCAGCTTGACATTTCAGCCTTCGGTTACATGAGAAATACCATTAGTTTACATATATCTGTTCTCATGTGTCTACCCCAACGATGGCTCCTAGCCCAGTCCAAAGAGTCTTTAACCTCATAGCTAATGGAGAAAAATGGTCAGAAAGCTGGTGCTACATTTCAGCACTGGTTGATGAAGATAAAGAACCATGCTCTGGCCTGCCGGCAGCTGTTCCTTTCTTTGGAAGAAGGTCACAAAAATGATAAGCTAAACACTGAAAAAATGGTAAATCACTCAAGGAAAACTAAATCTATTTTGTTTTGTACCAGAGTGTTTCATTATAATCATAAACTATAAGGTGTTAAAGGGGTTAACAGGCTCTCAACTCATTGTCAACTAATTATCTTTAAGGTGTTGTCATCACATACTAATCGCTGGGTTAATGCCAGTTCCACCACTGGGAGGTGCCCAACCCCAGGGTGACCTTCTCTCACCTAACAGATGCTTACTTCATTAACTTCAACCATCGCTTGCACAAAAAAAAGCTTTTAGGAACTTTCATCTTTTTAAAAGGGCAGGGAAAAAACCCTAATAAACTGGTAGCCTGGTTAGCAGTAGGGGATAGCTTTAGCTTAAGGCACCATGGGTGGCTAAAACGTATGAGAAACAGATGTAAGGCCTTTGGTGATAGGTCTGCACTTTCTATTTATTGACAAATGAAACAGGCAATAGAAGGCAATTAAAAGCCAATGATTGCATGCAAACAGTCCAAACCATAACAGCAGAGAGGAAAGAAAAGCAGCAACACTGTACAGCTCAGCTCGTTCAGAGCCAAGTGACATTGATTTGGGAAGCAAAACTGTGATTTCTTTGTAAAGAAAATGTTTTGAGTTTAAAGCTGAAGAGGCTTGATGGTTGTTCTTGCTTTTGTATTCGTTTTTTTCCCAAGTGCTGCCTGGTTACAAGGCACTTTCCATCTGTTTGACTCTGGTTTTCTTTCTGGGGTTAAAAGAGGAGGTTTCATATTGGTTTTAATTGATGGATCGAATAAGAAAGATAATCAAATGTGAATAGGCAGCAAAGGGACGGATCTTTCTTGCTGTGACTGAATGTGTCAGTGATTTGACATCAAACTGCAAGTTTGATAACCTCTTTACATTTTAACGTTTTCTTAAGAGGCATTTGAGACCTGGACATGAAAAGATTAATTCAAATGCCTGTACTCAGCTTCTCTAAAGAGAGAGATTTATCGGTTTTTTTACTAATCTTTTGTCCTCAGGAAATAAGCTTGCAAGATAATTTATCTCCTAGAGAACTCGAGGAGTGTGTGTTCTGCATGTAGGCTGACCTCCTGATCCCAGAAGGTACAGATAGGTAATGAAGGAAAGAGGAGATCTTCTTTGTAGGCATTTTAACAACCATTTTATACTCAGAGCTGGGATAACACCTACTTTTCACTTAATATGATGAAGGTGCAAATCCATAGGCCTAATTTAAATGCGTCTTTATTCTGCAAACTATAATTTTGCACCAGAGGCAAGGGGAAAACCAGCTCACCCTCCCAGAATGATGTTACGGCCGAGCAGAATCTCATTAAAAATCAATTCCTCATGTCCATAAAACAAGTTTATTTTATCTTGTGGGAGCCTGCCGTTAGCACTCACACAGTCCTATTGTGTGGAATTCTTGCCTCTAGTTGTATGCCAAACTGCACAGTGTACCATTAACGAGTTTCAATTTTATGCTAAGCTTTTCAATATTTTTGGTGTCATTTACTGCAGATTATTTTGCCAGCATGTGGTGTCTTATAACATATGTTATTAATAGTGATGACATGTTTAGGTTCTGAACGTTTAAACAAGACCTCCAATATTTACATTTATAAAAGCGGGAAATGATGAGAGCGGGACTGTGATTGGCCACCCTGGGCTCCAGCTGTGCAGGTATTCGTCCTAACCCTTGCAGGTCAAGGCTTGCTAGCCAACTGTTACAAAAACATAATGCAAAACACATTTTATAAGCACCACAAGACAAGTCAATACATGTTAATTCTCTGTTAATCTGCCCTTTTTGCAGAGGGCAGTAGGAAGCACGCGTGTTGGTCCCTGTGCTTTCCCATACCCCATACACCTATGGTTGGCAGGGGGGACTGCCATGGGGCTCAGGTGCCCTAACGAGTTACCTCAGTTTAACACCGCAGCTAAGCAGTACTTCTCCACTGGGGCCATGTAACAAAACCGAGGTAAAATACATTCAATTACATCTCTATAAGAGAGGTTTGAGTTAAAGCATTTTATGTCTTACCTGACACAGATTAAGAATATGCACATACTCAGTAACTACAGTTTTGTTGACCTGTGGTAATTTAAACTGCTGTAACTTGAGTGTCTCTGGGCCTTTCATCTACAAGGCATTTACATCTCTATCTGTCTGTGTTCTCTTTGAAAAATAGTATTTGGAATTTTTAGGCACTGTTTAATAAACAATGATCTCAGTAATTTAGAAATGCCACTTTTGAAAGCTGGGAAGAAAACATGATATGTTCAAAGTATCACTAATCTTGCATGTGTGTATGAGGGGGGGAGCAGAGGTGCTGCACTCCTAAGTACTGGACGTAATTAGGATGATTAGTCAAGGTTGACTACAGTGTAAATTATAGGGAGCAAAGAATGGTGCTTGAGTGATGCTAGGAAATGATTCATGTCTAGAAAGGATAAATACAGACTCTTAAATGAATTATCATATAATGTGTTTTGTAATAGCAGCAGAAAAAGTCTCATTTTGTACTTCTGGTGCATTTAAAATTCCAGGGCTAGGATTTTCAAAAGGACACTCCAGTTTTATTTAGGCAACCAACAACTATTGACTTGCTTGCTTGACTAAGCTTCCCTTAGACATTCCAGTGACACCAGTGGAGGTTTTTGCTTCACAAAAAAGTGCAGGCATGGAAAACTGCAGCTTAAAGTGATGTCTCCTGTGAACAACGCAGAGTTGCTGTGTTTGTAACAGGCAGGTGTAGGCAGCAGAGAAGTGACGGTCACAAATGTGACTATGGGCCAAGATATCCAATTTCCCATACGTTTAACAGAACTAGGCATGGGCAGGAGACCTCTTGGGAGAAAGCGACCATTTTTCATTCTTTATTTGTACATTGCTTGGCACAATAGCAACCTTCAGGGCATCATCTGTTTATTCAAAACATTGAATAAATACAATGTATTGAGTAAGCAATGAGCTGATGTTTCCTTCTGATCAGACAATTATGTCAGGTTTGCAAATGCCTTGTTTTGTACATGCCCTCTTTACTAGAATGAAACAGAATGTATTGCACTCAGAAATCACATGCAAACCCTTCACGCATTAAAATCACATTCCTGTTTGCTGTATAAGCCCTAGCAACATAGGAATGTCGCTATGTATCTTCTGTCCAGTTGAGAGCAATGATATGTATGTATAAAGTGGCCTTGAAAACCGATAATCTTTATACTACATTGGTTTTTGAAGTTTCACTACCTAGAAAATATCTGTGGACCTTTTTATATCCCACTGTTGTCTAGTGGATGAGGGTGGCAAGTAAAGAACTGAGCGACTGTTATGCTTTATATAACAGTGATGTTATTTTCTGTAATCTCAAATACTTGAATTAAAATACAGATAATAAAAAATACAACATGACCTCATGCTGGTATCTCTGAAATGGATGGTCACAGAGCACAGCTAGGATCTTTGTGACACGTCACTTCTCTGGATCACCAGGGAGTCCAAGTTCCTTAAACTTCTCTGGGCACAGGAGATGTTATGGTTAGCCAATTTATCTTATTTTCCCATTATTTTGAATTGGAATTTCACAATAAATAAACCCAGAGATAAAATATAGCTGAAACTATCCTTATGGCTAGGTATAAGGAAACAAAAAAAATTACTTAATGCATCACATTTTTCAAAACCCTGTATTTTTGGCTTCCATTTACCCGAGAAAAGTTTTGAAATTTTTAGGGACTTTCAACCAAATGAGACAAAAAGGAAGAAGATTCACAGAGGATTCTTAAAAAATGCAGATCCATAAAAACCTGTAGGGTGTGTGTGTAAAAGGGAAAGATGCAATTAATGCCTTCCCCCCCCAGCCCACGAAAGGCTGCAGCACAGCCTCTGCTGTATTAATAGAAATGGAAACTACATGAGAAAGAGTCATCTGACAACCCCAAGAAGAGGAGAAGCCTCTGCTGGAGTTCATGCTGTATTAGACACAGGATGATCCAAGCATGAGACAGCCACAGGAAACCAGGTTTCACAAGTTATGCAGCTCACAGAAGCCCTTCGTCTTAGAACCTCACCCCCAGAAATTACTATTCAGTTTGAATTCAGCATCATAAGAAAATGCCTGTGAATTGGAATACTTGCACTGCATTCAGAACACTTCAGAGTGTTTTTGTTTCGGAGACTTGTTTTTATGAGTTCCACAAAGTTCCCTCAAAGGTTACATACAGGAGAAATAATTTGTTCTTAAATTTTGAAAGTCAAGAAGAATCACCCATATTTTCTTTTCTTTTTAGTAGTTAATGAATTTCAAAGTAATAGTCACTGGAGCCTTTCAAGGCAAATGAACAAGTCAGGCATGCATCTCCTGCTGGCTTTCAGTGGGAACTCAACAATTCACTGTCATATTTTTACTTTAAAAATCTCCCCCACCGGTACACAAGTATTCATTTAGGCAGGACTGATTTTGTATAGAAGGAAGTGCCAGAACATTAATACAACTCGCAAATAACGGAGGGCTCAGCTGGGTGGTGAACTAGGTCCTGTCTCACCATGCCACAGCGCTCTCGCAACAGCTAATCCTGGATTTGGGCATCCAGCACTAGGAGTGCAAACTTGAAAAATGCAGCTGGTGACTTTTTGCTTTATTTTTATTTATCTCCTCTTCTTAAAAGTCTCCAGGCTGGTTGGAATTTCACAGCAAGGCCCCCTGCAGACAGTAGGAGCATAGTAGTTGGTTAGAGTCGGAAAATTTTGGAGAACTAGAATGATCTGATCTTCATCATTGATCTTCTTAGTTCATACTGCCTCAGTAAGGCATCCCTTAAAGGTCACTCATGAAACTTTGTATTTTCAAGAGCCCTCGGCTTTCTCCAGTTCATCTGGTAACTGGGGGTGGCACCGTGCTGTACTGGCCACAGGCGAGTCGGGGACAGGGAGCGTGGCACAGACTGGAGAGTGCCAGCTGCTGCCGGGGCCGTGAGCACTGAGGTGGCTCTGCGGTGGCCTTTTGTCAGTGGGAGCTCTGTCCTGGCTGTAACCCCAGCATAGGATCCGTTACCTTTTCCTTGAAATAGGAGTTACTGGTACAGCAGCTGACCAGCCTCAAGACCAGTGGTTTTCTTCCTCCTTGCCTAAAACTGCCCTTTGCTAGGGCTCTAACCTTGCAGTTTGGTGCTTTGGTGACAAGGGACGGTGGAAGCACACAGAAACTCAGGTTTTGCAGCAGGTTCTAAATTCAGTTACTGCTTCCAAGTCATTGCCATAATCAACACCCAAAACCATACGGATTCAGATGCATTTCCCTGCTTTCCTCGGTTTTGTGTGCTCTTTGGGATCAAGGCAAAGTTCTTGCAGGTCTGGCTTTTTCTCACTCTTAACTGCCTGCATCTTCTCTTCAGGACCTGAGAGCATTTTCCGCTCCTTTCTGGCTGGATTACTTTATCTCAGCTGGTCTTGAAATTAACAAATACCCTTCTGTTATAAAAGCATTCCCCCATCTCCTGTTTCCTGCACATGGTGCTTTTCCCTGAATGTACAGTCCCTTTGGTCTCTTCGTTTTCAGTTCCATGCCACTGCTTTCTGCTATACCCTCCCCTCTCAGGTGGCCCCCAGCAGTCTCTGAAGTGATCAAAGTCCCTATCTGATGTTCTCCTCCCTCCCTGTCCCTTATGTGTTCATCAGCCTTATTCCGTTATTAATAAATGAGGTAGTAGCCTTCTCTTTGTCCACGGCTATTGCAGTTGAATAGGCTATTGGCAACGTTTAGAGACTCCTTTTTTTATGAGCCCTATGCAAAGGCACAAAAGTTTCTCTCATCACCTCCTGTGGATTCTGGGACACTGTAAGCCAAGAAAGAAAAAGATTGCCTGCTCAGAATGGATTTTGTAGCCTCTCAAGACACGCAGAGGGAGTACCCTGTAGCAAGCAGAATTCACAAGCTGTATGTGGAGAGATTGCCCAAATTGTCACTTAAGTTAACATGAATTTTTATAGCCTTTCCCTAGGAACATACATTACTTTAACAAAATAAAAAGACTTTCCCCTTATCAAGCATTATTCTTTTACATTTACAGTTTGCCTGACATACAGGAGTAATATTCCATGGTTTGCTACAACTTACAAGTTTATGACCCTTCTGTGGCAGATCAGACTAAACATAATTCATTCACAGCTACTTAGCGTTCTGGGAAATAAACCCCTGAACTTAAATAACTATAGTGTGACCTCTGTAAAATATTATTTATGGGTTAAGAACTATTATTATGTACATATCGAGATGTGCCAAAGGTTATAAAACAAACACTAGTCAGCAAACTGCACTGTTTACTGGCCTAGTCACTCATGGCTTGCTTTCTGGTTACAGTCCTACAAATATCTGTAAATGGAGAAAACTCTTGCTTGGCTGCCTTGGTAGTTAGAATGAAGCTGATGCTGTGGACCACTAAGGATTCAATAACAAATAATTCTCTGTCATAAACAGAATGCCAAAATATAGCTAAGCAATCCAGTTGAAATACATGTTGTATTTCACCAAAAAACCATGGATTGCCACAAGGGTGCAGCCACTGTCCAAATCAGCAGGGAAACGACAGCCATTCATCTGCTGTTCATTTTGTGTATCAGTTGATCAAATGCAAGGAGAAAGCTCCAAGCATGTATGTAAGGCTTCCAAAAGGGAATGTCAGGTTCTGGTTTTGATATCTATCAGCTCACAAGGGCCTGGGGGAGCATGTGAGCGTGCATTCATTGCGCTGCTTGTTCGTGTGTAATGTATAATCCACCTACATCAGAACACATCTTGTGCACATGGCTTCTAAAATGTTTTACGGGCAGAGCTGTATAGACACATGCATCAGAAATGTTCACATTAGCCAAACCCACATAATAGAATTTTATGTGAGAAATCTGTCATAGTTTATTCCNCAAAAAAAAAAGGTTTGAATGATAAATGAACCCCCAACTCTCTCTGGACAGGTTTTGTAACAGTCACATTTAATGTTGCAGGACAGATCCTTACATCCTTTTTTCAGACAGGAAAGTTCCCCAGCAATGTCGACGGGGTTTCAGTAATTTCTGCGGTAAAGACAGATACAAGTACCTGCGTACAGGTTTTCCTGGCTCTCAAATCAGGTCCAGTAGCACTCAGCTCACAAAAATCCCTTCCATCCAACTTGCTCTTTAGATATCAGGGATGCTTTCAGGCATGTAAGGTAGATGCTAAGTAATTAGTACCGGTAAGCAAATAATTTTTCAGCCCTCTGTAGAAAACTTTTTTCTGTTATTAACTTGGGTTTTTTTCCTTTTCTCCTTTTGCTACCAAAATGCTGCGTAAGAGAGCTGGTACCAAAATAGCAAACAGCCCTGTGTTTAGGGCAATCCCTAGAGATGTTGAAGACCCAAGTTCAAGTCCTTTTGGAGACTTAGGATTTACACCTGGTGTGCCACGTCCCATGAGAGTGCCTTGTCTGCTGACCTGTCTAGAACGCTGACCAAAATCTCATCCTGGGCTGACCCGACTTTCCCTCTGGGAGATGGGTGAAAACAAGCCCCTTTCCCATTAGAGGGCTTTGTTTCAGTGGAATGTTTCGATCCATTTTGCTCAACAATTCTCTTCTGCCCTACCAGTTAATGAGTCTACTGTGTTTGCTGTGTGGGACCTCATGCTGTTGGGCGTCTTGACATTTCCTTCATAATTTGATGCCTATACATCAGTGACAGCAACTCCAAATATTCACATAAATGGCCATTTTCATTGTTTTGAGGCTGTTGAAAGATCCCAGTTCAGTAGAAAGCAAACCAGGTCTTGCACCAATACGTAGCAGAATGAGGGTAGGGAGTTTGCTCACTGTAGCCAAGAGTTGTCATTTCTCATGGAAGTGAGATGCAGTTGCCTGAATTTCAGGACAATACCCCTGGATGAATCTGGATGAAGAATACACTGTTAGCATAGCCAGTTATGTGAGCCAAACTGCTTCCTAAGTCCTTCTGAGCTTCCCTTAGAATACGGCAGGTGCACACTTAGCCACCAGTCTCCAGGGATATACTGGAGATACTGGAACAGGCAGAGCTTGAAGTGCTGGGTGTATTTTCCATCAACATGAAAATAGGTGGCATTTCCAAATATTTTCATTCTTTTCACTAGGTCACAGTTTAGGTTAATGTTTACTCACGCTAGGTCTTTCCTGTGACCTGCTGTAGTTTAGCTGAAGCTGGACTGCAGGGGACCTAGCTTGCAGAGGAGCTGTGCATCCAGGTTTGTAACCTAGCTGGAAAACCCAAACCACAGTGAAACCAGGGCATGCTGTGAACATACAGCATTTGAGATAGTGTGAGCCAAGAAGGAGGACCCTGGTAGGGAAGCTGGGTGACCTCGGTCCTACTCCTGGCTCTGTCCCATCTGTAGAGTAGTCTCTGGCCACCACGTTTTCCCTCTTTGGTCTGGTTTCCTTGTGTGCTTATGCCTTGTTTGTTTTGACTGCAAGTTATGTGGGACAAGCTGTGTTCTTCTTGCTAGGTGTGTGTCCAGTTCCCAGCACAGGGCAGTCCCGTGCCTATTTGACTCCCCTCAGGCACTGCTACAATGCAAACAGTATTAGAGATCTGAACATTTTTGGTCTTATCTCTTTAATAAGATTGAATATGTATTTTAAACCTCAGCTCCTGCAGGCCTCCTGGTTTCTTTTCATTTACTGCCCAGAGTCATTTTGGGCTTTGATTGCACAGGAGGCTTTAACATTTACGTCCTTGGAAGAGGCTGGAGCTGTTAGCTGAAAGCACAGCCGTACACTGCACGGTGTGGTCCCAGCCTGCCCAGGGGGCTGCTCTAACTAAACAGAATCAAATTAAAGTGCATCATAAAATTACAGCATGCTTTTCTGTAAAGTTTGGCTTTTGCCTTCCTGGGCCTGGCCTTCAGGTTTCAGGAGGAGCAGCTCTCAGCAGAGCTCCCTGTGGCACCACGGTGGGGTGAGGGGACCCTCTAGCGGAACAGGCACCAGCAGCAGTGAAATGCCACGGCTGCTGGCAGAGGGCAGGGATACCCTACCTTCCCAGGAGCTTTTATAGCGCCGATGAGGAATTAGGGGAAATGAAATGCTAATGCTGGCCCCTGCCCATCTGTGCTCTTCGCCCTGTGCAAGGGTGACAGAGTGTAGGTGGGTTTGGGAGTGATGTCTAAAGGGAGACGTGTGCTGCCTTAATCCTTCCAAAACAAGGGCTTTGCAGTTCCCAGGCCTGATGGGAATAGTGCAGTGCAAAGAGGGACACAACTTCGTAAGTATTTCCTCCTGTCTGCCCGTAGCGCTGGCATGGTGGGACCCTCAAGGCTTGCTCTCCAGGCTTATGGGATCATGCAGGCTGAACCTGACACTTGCACAGTCGGTTGTCGTCAGACTGGCTGGCCCTGGTGGGAAAACTGCTGCTGCTGTCAGTGGAAGGGGTAGGCCTTCCAAAAATGAATTTCCCCCATCATGGGAGGCAAAGGAGTTCTTTGGCATCCCAGTTTTTGCAGTCTTTCCCTCTGCAAAGGGACCTAGAGCATCACAGAGCTCAGCTTTCAGGCTTCTGTACATCAGTGCCACACCACAGAGATAAATTAGTCTGGCTGATTTCTGTCCAGTGGGGGATCTGGCATGTTGTTTACATTCAGACCTCAGCAGTCTGCAGTCTAGTTTGACTCTCTTTTCACTCCCAAACGTCACTCTTTTGGAAGGGCTGACTTTTTTAAGCAATGCAAGGGCATTGGCAACACAGCTGGTTTCTCGAATGATTAGGAAAATGTTTAGAATATATAATGACAGCACAACGTGCATGCAAAAGGATGCTCCCATGCTGCAAATGCCTAAGCTCCCTTCCCTTACATAGCATTGTTCTTCTCTTGCCTTATGGCTGGCAGCACTTCACTATCTGTTACTTGGTTTGAAAACAAAAGGGGTAGCTCCATCTAGAGGTCTTTGGTAAGGAGAAGAAAACCCGGGTTTCATAGCTCCGCACCTTAGTTTCCATCTGATGCAGCATTGTGTGGGGGGGGTTGCTTTCTCTTGTCGGTGTGGCTATAGCTTCTGGTTTCTAAAGTTTTATGAGGTGTAAGATTTTGGAGCAAGGCCTTGAAGTTTTAGAACAATCCTGACAAATTCTTGTATTTTCCCTGCTTATTATTCAGAGCGAGATGTAGCTCAGCAAGAGCATCCATATGTGTACAGTTTTTTGCCTGTGTGCACAGGTTGAGGCTTCCAAGCAGAAATGGGATGGACAGGGAGGTCCTGATTACTGTTTCTCCCTGTTTCTTCAGAGACATCTCTGAATTTTGAAGCGTGAGAGAGGACAGCACTTGAGCCTACACTGGTATTTAGTGGCTGGGTCTATGCTTTAATTCAAAAGAAGGGGAGAGTATCACTGTGGTAACCACCAAGGAGCGGGGATGGGGACATGCAGGTAACTTTTCCTCATAGGTATGCATCAATGGAGGTGTTGTTTTAAGTAATTAGGAACCTAACGGTTTGTCTCAATGCGTACTTGGGATGGCATCTTGGTATCACAGAGTTCTTATGATTTACTAAGATTTTTCAAGATACACATCATATTTTCTTCCTATTAGTAATGATTAAAGCAGAAACATAGAGATACATCTGATGCACAGCATATCCCAGAGTGCAGGCCTGCCACAGCACTGCGATTGTATGCTGGGGAACGTTTTAGGATTTGGTTCTGAACCAAAAGGAGAATTCCCTGTAATGGACTGAAGAATAAAAATTGATATTCCTTATGTAGACTTTAATGGTTAATAAAGCCCAATACCTCCTATGTGTTTCTTTTTCTTCTAGTCACCTAGTCCAGGTGATTACTCCCTTCTCTCTTTGAGCATTCTTCATCAGCACTATATTCTCAATAGTACACTCACCTCAGTATACTTTTAACTCCATTCATTCTAACCCTTTCCTGATGGCTTTTCAAATTCCACCTGCTCTATAGGTATTAAAGATGGTAGCTCTTGTGGCTACCAGAAAATGTACACATAAACAGGAATTATTCGTGAGCTCCTGCATTTCAGTGGAACAGAGCTCAACGCTTGAAGACAAGAATGTGCAGTTCTCGGCAGATGGGACTTTTTTTTTAATGAGAAAAAGGAATTTAATGAGAGACATAGCAGGAAACTGAAAGATCAAGCTAAGTCTTGACCAAGAAAAGAACTTTGAAGGCTTGCTGATCCTTTGTCAGTGTTAAAGGAGTCAACTCAGGAAGGTATTATTAGCTAATATAATGAGTCTGCAACATGTAGGTTTTTTTTCCCCCTCTCCTCTTTAGCCTGCGTACTGTTAAACAGTATCTACTATTGTTTTAGCACAGGTCATAGTTCAGTCTTTTGAAGGATACTTAAATAAAATACAAAGTTAAACTACTAAGGAAAAGAACACCATGCTTCTTTAGGTATAATATTCATATTAGATAAACATTTCTGGAGAACACTGCAGTGGTTTTATTTACCAAGCTCTCCGTCATTTGCTGTTTCACCTATTTCAGTTTCAGGCTCTCCCATGAGGACCGGGTAGGTGGACACAATTCATGCTGGTTTCTCACAGAGATTATTCCTCACTCAGTGCCGGCAGACGGGGGTGTTGCTTTGTCTCCTCAGGATCAGAGCATGGCAGCTCTTGGAGCTGCCTGACAAACTTCTCCGAATCTCCTCAGCAATGCAGCCCCCAGCTCTCCATAGCCAGCAGAATTCCTCACAGAGACATCCTGCCAGCACCTGCACGAGGTCTAGCGCAGCTTGCAGTCTATCCTGTTGATCCAAAGGCACGCAAGCTTTATTTGGTACCTGCTTCCTGGAACTATCTTTTTTCCAGGATAACTTGGCATCTTTTACATGAGAGATGCTCATCTGTGCCTGATTGGGTCTGTGCTGCAGAGTTGAGGGAACAACAGGTTTGAAAGCTGAGTGCTTGTCCCCACTAAAAACTTTCTTCTCTGATTGGGAACACTGGGGCTAAGTCTCCTTGATCTGAAATAAAGCTACATACTGTTGCAGCGACAAACCCTGGCCTAACTCTCCCCTCTGAATCTTAACATAATTCCCTAATTCACTTTCTTTTAAAATAAGCGGAATGGGAAGCTCTTACCGCGTGTATCTAGGGCTCATCAGCTTGGCTTAGGCAGCAGCTCCTGACCAGAGCAGTATGAAGAGTATAAACAAAAGTATCTCACAGATGGAAGGATCACCCTGTTGGTCTGCTGTGGCTGGGTGCGCTGGCAAAACATAATGTGCTGTGTCAGGATCTCCTCCTTTGCTGAGCTGACACCCAGATCCTTGGAGAAAGAAAAATGATCCAGTGAAAGCAAGAAGAAGGAGTAAGATGCTGCATGAAGTGCACAGTGACTTTGTTAGAAAGACCCATTTCTGCAAGAGGAGCTTAAGGGAGAAGGAGAGGAAAGAGGAGAGGGAGGTTGGTACACAGACACAGTACCCCATGTCAGAGCGGTGAACGGAGTGCTCAGCTTTTTCGTGAGAGGGGTCTAGATCACAGCTGTAGCGCCTACTTTCTGTATGTAAAACAAGGACTGTGGGGTCTCCTCTGTTTGAACAGTCCTGCTGTTCTTGGAAAAACCTGGTATTTGCTATGTTTTGAGCTGTACCAGGAGCTGTAAGAGGCAGAGATGCTCTTTTTATTCTGCCTTGTTACTGCACGGTAAGGAGAATGCATATGCACCCAACGGTCTGGGGCCATTCCTGGCAAGGCTCCGCTGACGTCAGCTTAATGCCAAAACGTGCACATCCTTGACCTTCTTAAATACTTCTGAATTTCTTGTCCAACTGGTTTTGTTGCACAATATGTTAGCACGTGCTAGCTTGGGAAAGAGGGAAGGAAGGAAGTTGTTATCAGAAGCTGATAGGAGGGAAGTTGTACCAGAAGTGCCTCTTTTATAGGCAGGAGCAGATAAGCTGATTCTCTTTCAGTCCCCAACACCACAACACTACGTATCCCCATGCACATACCACGTGAGACACAGGCATGGGCATACAGAATAGGCTTTAATCTCTGCCCCAGAGATAATAGATACACTTTCTAATCACCTGTGCTGGTTGTACAAACTAGCCTGTTCTTAGCAAAATCTCTCACCCTTTTCCTCTCGATGCTGTGTTGGATCCATTGGCTGCCATAGCTCCAAATGGGTTTGCAGACAGCACTGGGCTGATGTAATTTGGCCAAATGTGCACTCCATGACCATCCTCTCACCATTTTGTGTGTAAGCAAACCATGATAAGACCCTATTTCACAAGCCAAATGAGAAGAGGATACCACATTGTGAATCACTTTATTTGGGGGGAGTGTGGCCTTTCTTCAAACAGTTAAACACCAGTTGGTATCACGTGTGCCACTCGTGCATTGTTTGACCCAAGCTTTAGTGAACAGGCGGGATCATTTATTCCAGGGGTACCCTTGTGCCTCTGTAGGAGGAGAGAAGAACTTACAAGTACTGTCAATAACTGCAGTGCAGTAGAAAAAGACCAATAGCTCAGAAACTGAGTTATTTCAATCTCATTAAATATACCCATCGCCACAGAGGGTAAACCATAGTCGCTTCACATATCTCTACCTCTGAAGTACTGATAGGTGTCTTGCAACCCCAGTCAGGTCTAACACTGATTGCTGGAAGATCCTGTTTCCCAAGAGCACTAACAACACCTTTCTCTGTGTCTCCTCCCTCGTTTGTGTATCATGGCATTGCAGGTTGAAGAAAACTGCTCAGACTGCTTGATGAAAGCCACTCTTGTGACAAGCCATTGCCAGTCCTTCATGAAAATTTGACACTAGTATTGTTTTCCCATTGCTTTGAACTGAATCAGGGTGAAGAAAGCAGAGCGAGTAAAGAGTGCCTCAGGGTCTTCAGCATTCAGAATGTGGAAGCTCTTTCTGGGTAATATTCCTCACGTACAAGCGTCTGCAAGATTGTGGCTCTAAGTTTATGTCATAGAATCATAGCATCATAGAGTGTGTTGGGTTGGAAGGGACCTCTAAAGGCCATCTGGTCCAACCCCCTGCAGTGAGCAGGGACATCTTCAACGAGATCAGGTTGCTCAGAGCCTCATCCAGCCTGGCCTTGAATGTCTCCAGGGATGGGGCCTCCACCCCCTCTCTGGGCAGCCTCTTCCAGTGTCTCACCACCCACAGTGTAAAGAACTTCTTCCCAATGTCTGATCTAACCCTGCCCTGCTCTAGTTTAAAGCCATTGCCCCTCGTCCTGTCACTACATGCCCTTGCAAACAACCCCTCCCCATCCTTCCTGCAGGCCCCCTTCAGGGACTGGAAGGGGCTCTAAGGTCTCCCCGAAGCCTTCTCCTCTCCAGGCTGAACAACCCCAACTCTCTCAGTCTGTCCTCACAGCAGAGGGGCTCCAGCCCTTGGATCATCTTTGTGGGCCTCCTCTGGACGTGCTCCAACAGGTCCATGTCCTTCTTATGCTGAGGGCTCCAGAGCTGGACACAGTACTCAGTTTACAGTATTTGTAAAGAGTTTTCAGTATTTTAAGCCACAAGGCCAGAAGAGACCTCTACAATTATCTGGACTAAACATCTATGCAAGACAGAGAGAGATCACCCTTACTTGATGCATCAGTCCCAACAAAGATGAAGTAAAAGATATTTTTAAACTTGAATGTTGGATTTCAGTGAATTAGAGGGAGAGAACCATGAATGAAGTAGAAGATTTTACAGCCTCCTACATACGCATTAATGTATCTTTTACTTAAAGCCCATTATAGACGTGGGTGGAAGCTGCTGCCCAACAAAAAGTTACAGAAAAATCAGAAAAGCAGAGGCCACTTTAGGAGCCTGGTACCTTGGAGCTCTCTTCTTTTAAAGGAGAGCTTCGTTTGGCAAGGGGGGGCTGGCAGGAGGGGCTGGCGTGGAAACCGAGTGCCTACATGGATGGCTTGAACCCATTTCTGAGTGTGTCGGTCATGTTTGGGAATAAGCGAGCAGCTAAATTATAAATAATAGGGCAAGACTTCTGGGAAAGAAATAAACCCCAGTAAACCAAAACAATCAGTTTGTTCTCCTGTGTTTCCTGTACAAGTAATAAAATCTAATAACTGACTTGCTGTTAACAGTTAATGACCACTGCATTTGTTAATGGACCCAGACAAATGAGAGCAGTTTAATACAACAAACAGGCCATTAGTTGTATTAATGGCTGGCTTGTAGGAGTTAGTGCTCTTATAAACCATATTCTGCAGTTTATAATACCAGCACTTTATAAAATGACCTGGTGTTTTCCAAAAAAATAAAAAATAATAAGGATCGAGTGAGCTCCAGTTTAGTCACGGAAGGTAAGTATGCATGCTAACTAAGAAAAGCTGATATTAGGCTAAATCTCTTTTTCTAGCTTGCACTGGAATAAATCAGGAGCAACAGCAGACATACAAGCCAGGGCTGATTCTTGTATAGCTTAAATCAGTGGCAGCTTTGCTTTTGCCTTCAGTGAGTTTTGGATTGATCCCATAATTATTATCATTAGAGAGGAATTTCATCTTCCCCCCTGCCCCCGCCCACAAATGATTCCACACATGGGATATTCAGTTTTTAGCAGCTGTCGTTATTTAGAGGTTTAACAAGCACTCTTATAGAAAGAACTATAAAAGGGAAGTTGTATAAATAGACTAAAATTAATAGAGGAACCAAATAGAGTTAGTTCCTGCTTCACTAGCCTCTACAGCTCTTTTAATTTTTGTGTTTTTAAAGTGTATTTAACTGTAGTTCTATTTACAAGAAATGTCAGTAGCATTTTTTCAATGGTAGTTGTGAAAGCCAAAGTTTTTCCATCACTTTACAGACTCACTTCTGAATGTAACCAGTGTCTGGTAGAAAATTAAAGTGGAGCAATTTAAGCATTTGCCCTTAACTCGCCAAATGGGCACGATACTAAATTATTGCAGAATTATAGGTTACTGGTGAAGGGAATAATGCACACTTTGGTAGGAAAAAAGAAGTGGAGACTTTTACGTGCTGCATGAATGGACTCTAATTTGTGCGTAGTGTGAGATGAGGCCAGGCTTAAATCATAAACTTACAACAGGGCTTAGCCACGCTCTTTGTCTTTGCTTGTGGAGCTGAATTGCAGGTTTTCCAGATAGACTCCCAAAACCATAAGAGAGAACTTGCATAAAATTATCCTTAAGGTTACTGTGACCTCAAAGAAGAATGCAAGAGTAAACTCGGAGAGTTGTTCCCGTCTTTGCCCATTCATCCACCTGCAGGGAAGCTGCCTAGGCCACTCTAAAGAGGTGTCACTCCTGAGTTTTCTCACTTAGATGTGGAAATTAAAACCCAGAGGAACATCATAGGCACACTGGGTCCCTCCTAGATTCATCATACCTCAGCCACGCTGTTCCAAAGAGTGGCCAGTAACTGAGGCTTCAGAGTAAGACATAAGATGCTTAAGCAGAAAGGGTAAGAGAAATGCAGAGTGGTTGTTCCTCTGTTGAATCCTCTCAGCTGGTCATTTGTCGTTTAAGAAGTTTCTGGGCCAGGGTTTATCTCATGGTCAGTAGCCACTAGTAAGTCCATCCTCCGTAAATATCTAGCCCTTTATGAGGCTATTTGTATTTCTGGCATCCATTTTTGGCAATGAATTCTATATTGTATCTATGCATTCTGTGAAAAGGTGTCTGCTTCTGTGTGTTTTAAACCTGCTACTTCATAATTTCAGTGAGTGCCCTTTAGGTCTTGTCTGGAAAAGACTGATAATTCCTTTCCCATTCATCCAGCTCATATGGTTTATGATTGTACAGATCTCCCTCACATTTTCCCCTTCAGTCAGTCTTTCCCAGATCCAGAAATCTTAAGCTATGCTCTCTCTCTCTCTCCATTTCCAACCCTGTTTCATGCCTTTGATCGCCTTTGTCATTTTTTTCTGTGCCTTTTCTAGTTCTGCTCTGCATTTTTGAGATGGAGGGAGAAGCAGACTGGCACACAGTATAAATGGTACGGGTGTATTGTGTATACAGTGGCTGAGTGATGGTTTTGACTTTGTTCTCAGTTCTAATAATTACTAATAATCTGTCTTTTTGATATTTGGTGAGCACTAAGCTGTTTTTTCCAGGAGGTTCTCCGCCACTACAGTAAAATTTTCTCCTAGACTGGTAGAAGGTTAGTAAGATTGCCTATTACCTGTTTGTTCATCCTATAATTTACCTATTACTCTGATTGCATTGCTTCTTGTGCTTTACTTTGTATTTGTTGCCACCACATGCCATCTACGGTGGTGCTGCTCAGGCACAACATCAAGAGATCTGTTCATTCTTCTCGGTCGGTTTCTTGAACAACTGTGTGTCATCTGCTGACGGCTCAGGAAACCATGCAGCTTGGCAGGTAGCGCTGGGAAGAGCTCAGCCTCCCCGAACACTTGAGGGCACAAAATGAATCACCTTGCCATGCCTGGAGCCTGGTCTTCTGCTGGGGAAGAGAAGCCGTGCTGCTGCAGGCCTGCCTGGCACCGAGAGCTGTGCAGGGAGGTTCAGTGCAGCCATCACCAGATGGTGCTGCTGCATGCAGCCTTGCAAGGTCACCGTGTGCAGGGAGGTTTTGATTCTTGGAAGAAACTACCGACCTGGGGATGTTTTCCTGCTGCGTGGATGCCTGGAGAGTAGGCAGGGGATGTTCTGACTTTATGTCACTAGTCAGTTGTCTTTGAGAACAGGGCATTTGGGCTTTGGCTGGGAGTTCAGAATAGGGGTGTGTTGAGATGCTGTTTCAGATGATCTGTTCCGGACTGGTTCAAGTGGATAAACAAAATTAATTAGATTCGCATCATATGAGTCCACGAGATTGATTTTTTCTTACAAGGGAAAAATGGCTAGCAACAGGTACCGCTGCTCATCGGGAATATTTATCACTATAGCTCACCTGTTTTTTCCATAAGTTTTACAATACTTGCTGTTTTTTTTTAAAGGCCTAGGTCTGGGAACCATATTATCACATGAGAATCCAAAGAACCACTGCACAGAAAAAGTTCCTTTATGTTCCCTTTCCTATTGCTATTATCTGTGAAACTACAGTGCCACAAAGTACTTTACCCTGTGTGATTAAGGGGAGGAAATGGCACCGTCTGAACCTTTAGCAGATTTTGGTCTTCTCCCTGTTTGTGCCAGTAAATATGTGAACTGATCATTACCACAAATAAGTTGC
Source organism: Rhinoptilus africanus (assembly GCA_013400135.1). Taxonomy (NCBI): domain Eukaryota; kingdom Metazoa; phylum Chordata; class Aves; order Charadriiformes; family Glareolidae; genus Rhinoptilus; species Rhinoptilus africanus. Next base: position 368,176 of record VXBO01001777.1, on the reverse strand, counting down.
TTGGGAAGGCTTTTATCTCTGCTTCTTCAGAAAACTGAGGAAAAAAAGACAAATTTTGACAGTATTATAGCAGTTTGGAATTGTAATTCATGTTTCTCTATTAACTATAGTCATATGAACTCTATAGAGTTCTTCTGAACGTAAGTTGATATTCAGCCTTCTCAAAAGGGTTTATCTGCACTTTTGGGGGAGCCTCCAGAGGCTTTAATTTCCGTAAGGCAAATAGATCCAGCCCAAGAAACTTAGAAGCAACCTGGACATGCTGCACTAAACCAAACTGTTCTTTTAAAATCAACATTCTTAATTGCTATTGCGCTGAACTCTTTGAAGGCCTCTAAGCAAAGTAAAATCTATGTTTGACGATTTGGAGTTTAAAGAGGGAGTGCTCCAGCCTTTATGAAGCCTTCAGCCTCATCTCGGGGGCGTTCACGCTGGGTGCTTTGACGTTCAAGCTGTCTTTAGGACTCGTCTGCAGCCATTACAGAGAGTCCTGGTGAAATCTTCCAAGAACTGTGCATTGCCCATGGTGGTGAGAATGGGTTCTGTCCTGACACGTCGACTCCGAGGGACAGCGCATGATTAGGAAGGACAGAAGTGATGGAGGGGCAAAATGACAAATAGTTATGCTCTTGAGAAGGCAAATGAGGGGCTTTTTTTATGGTGTCAAGAAAGAACAGTGTTGAATCAATAAATTATAGTGATAGCAGATATACAGCTATAAAAGAAATGTCAGCTATAAAAAGAAATTATACAGCTGATAAAAGAAATGTTTATTTCTGACCCACTCGCTGATGAGGCATGGAGGAATCCAAGAAGGTATAAAGATTAAAACCAGGATACCTGTAGGGAAAAGGAAACTACCCAAAATGATCATAGCTAACACTAAAATGCATTTCAGAAGGACATCAGCAATTTCTAAGATTGTCTGTGTTCTTCCCCAGGATGACCTGTCCTAGCCACGCTCAAAAATTCTTAAACACTTTTTATCTCCAGCTAATAGTGATAAATTGAGGAACTTAAAAGCCTTGCAAGGAGACTTGTCAAAAGTCTGATTTAAGGTCTATGAGTTTTTCTGGCAGAACTGCTGCTTCCACGTGAGGAATCACATTACCGAACCTGTTCCACCTGCTCTCTCCCAAGGCGGCAACAGGAGCCCTGCTCTGTCTGAGGCTGGAAGGAGCCTTGGCTTGGTGCTCCTGCAAACCGTGGTGCATCTGGAAGGAGACAAGGGAGGAGGGAAAAGAGGAAGAGGCGTGGGAAGCCAGAGGCGGTCTGCTAGGGAATGGATGAAGGGCTTAAGAGAGAGGAATAGGCTGGAAAATGAAAAAAAAAAAAGAACAAAATGAAAGAAACACGCACGCACACACAAAAAGAAGCTGCGCGCTCTCAGCCCGCCTTGGCACCATCCCACAGTGGTGGGGGAACCTTCAGATGGCCACATCTGCTGCTGCGGGGCTTGCAGTCTAGTTCGGACAGCGCTGCCCAAAGAGTATAACCAGGAAAGCGGGATTTCACTGTTCCCCTGCCCAGCCCACACTGTTTCAGTGTGAACTTCGGAAAGTAATTAGAAGCATTTAGATTCTGACTTTATTAAGCGCCACGAAAAAAACAAAAGAAATCCACCCGAACCAAACCCTGCACACCGAGGGCCAACAACGTTAATCGTCGGCAGTTAATCCCAAGTGGCAGAGTGGCACCACTGAACTTTTCAACAGCAAAATCAACACATCTTTGCGTTCGCTGGGCGCGTTCTTCGAGCTAAACGCACGGCTCCAGCGCGGCCACGCCGTTAAAGGCCCGCTGTAACAGAGAAGGGACAGGGTGGCTGAGATGAGGCTGCGCTGCTCTCCCCGGTGCGCCCGGCTGCGCCCTCGGCCCTTCCCCGGGAGGCGGGAAGGGGGGGGTGTGTGNGCGGGGCTGGCTGCCGGCCCGGCTCCGCGGGAGAGGGGTCCGGCTCTTCTCCGGGCTGCCGGGCGCCCCGGGGGGGCGGCCATGTCCGGAGCCATGAAGTTCAACGGGTACCTGAAGGTGCGGATTGGGGAGGCGGTGGGCCTGCAGCCCACCCGCTGGTCCCTCCGGCACTCGCTCTTCCGCAAGGGCTACCAGCTCTTGGACCCTTATGTCACCGTCAGTGTGGACCAGGTGCGGGTTGGGCAGACCAGCACCAAACAGAAGACCAACAAACCCACCTACAATGAGGAGTTCTCCGCCACGGTTACCGACGGCCATCAGATCGAGCTGTCCGTCTTCCACGACACCCCCATCGGCTACGATGACTTTGTGGCCAACTGCACCTTGCACTTCCAGGACCTCTTGCGTTCCGCGGGCCCCAGCGACAGCTTCGAGGGCTGGGTGAGTAGACGAGTCAAGGAGGAGCTGAAGCTGGGCTCCCCTCTCAATGAATGGAGGTGCTCGAAGGGTAATTGTACAGCTGGGGCTTGTCCCTGCACGCCCGTGCTGCAGATGCACACAGCCCGGCGTTGTACACAGGTATACATCCATGCCCCTGCGCTTTAGGCTTGCTTAGACTGCTGTTTCAGCTGACACGTTTTGGGACCCCAAGAACAAAAAGCCTCAGCTGATGTAGCTTGAGGGTCAAGACCCCGTCGCTAAGGGCTGTGAAGCCCAAACAAGCTGCCCAGGGAGGTGGTGGAGTCTCCGTCTCTGGAGACATTCAAAACCCGCCTGGACGCGTTCCTGTGTAACCTGCTCTAAGGTGGCCCTGCTCTGGCAGGGGGGTTGGACTAGATGATCTACTAAGGTCCCTTCCAACCCTAGGATTCTATGATTCTATGATTCTATGAAGCGTCTCCTCTTTGTAGACTAGGAGGGAGAAGACTTGCACTACGTGACACAGAGTACACCTGCAGACTCACACCGTCATGCACCTTCCTTCTCTTGCTCAGTGCACAGGGACATACTTGGATAGCTGGGGTTGGAGGTACTCCTGCTCAGATGTACACATGCTTGCACAATTGTTTGATATGTGCATTCAAATTTCTTTGACTTAACAGGATGGCAGGACTAGTCTTGTGTCTGTTGTTTACACCACTGTGCTGGCTGAACACAGTTTCACTTACAGCTAATTCCAGGTTATTTCCAAGTAGATGTCACTTTTATCCAGCCTAGAGAACCTCATGTCTTATTCCTAATGGTAAGTGAAAGGAATAGTACAGGCTCTGAAGTTGTGCGTCTGCTTCCAGCACTGTAAAAGAGGAGGGAGTGTCTGTATTGATCCAGACAGTAGTTTGCTTCTAAGTGTTAGGTTAAAAAAGATAGGAAAAAAAAAAAAGAAGGTATTTCTTGTGGGTAGAGAAGGTGCAGAAGAGCTGAGAATTTCCGAGGTTTAAGATAGGTGTTAACTTTCTGAGTCCAGGAAGTTCAGCACGTGTGGTCAGGTAACCGCCACAATAAATTCAGAGGTGGAGGAAAGAGAGCTGGCACTGGAGAGAACAGATAGGCATCTTGATTGTGTTGCTGGGGAGAATGCTGGTGCTTTCTGCTCTCAGCTGGTGTCTGTGGCTGAGGTGTGATGCTGCACCTCTGGGGTGATTACAGGGACATACCAGTTGCAGGACTGATTAATATGTGTATTGGTACTATTTTTTATTTTTTTTTAACGGCATACTTAAGTACCCTATGGTTTGGCCTAAAGCTCAGGCACTAGAGGTGCTCTCTGTCAGACAATCACTGTGAGGCAGAGGAATCCAAGCCAGCCTCAAACATGTTAGCTCGGATACTGCTCCTGACAGCATGGCCAGAGCAGGGTTCATGGGGCTTTGCTGCGTGGTGTGTGCCCAGCTTCCCAGGCTAGTCGTGCTGCTGGAGAGAAACTGCGCCGGAGATGTGTGGTAAAGCCAGGGCAAAGGAGTGAGCTCAGGATAGAGAGCTGTGGTTTTGAGGGTTTTCTTCATGTTTGGTTTGCTGGGGGTGTTTCGTCTTTGCTGTTGAAAGAGTCCCTATCCTCTCGGGAGCCTGGCATCCCGCTCGCACTGGGTCTGGCTACACGTGGGATTGGACTGCTCTGCTGCAAAGGTGGTGGCCTTATTTACATTACTGAAATATCTGGAATAATACTGCCTCCGGTGTGGATGCATGCATGTCCAGGCGCCCACTGTTTCTTCCCTTTCATCCATCCTGCAGTGCTGATTTGTAGGACAGATGCAGTCTGTGGCCTGAAATGCTTGTTTGGTCTTTGGTGAGGGAAAAGTTTCTTAACCCTACTGGATAGGCACGTGTTTTGTGAACTCCTGTACCTGTGAGTTGATGGGTGCAATGGAGTGGGAAACCAGTGAGTTTTTTAAGTAGACTGATGTAAACTGACAGAGGCTAAGAGCGGCTGCTCTTTTTATTTAATGTCTAAAAATTACAACTGGGGTGGGTTTAGTGTGGAGTGAGCAAGCGTTGATCTTCTGTTCCCTTTCTCCTTTTCCCTCTCTTTTGACTTGCTTTGTTAGCATCTCCTGTAGCATGCAGCCAGGATCACATGATGACAGGGAGCAGCATCTTGCCCTGATAATTTAATATGTCTTGATAAATCCAGCAAGGCTGTCACGGGGTTTTTTGTAATCATAAGGGAAGGAAATCCTGCTTTGTACTAACCCAAGGTCCATGAACTGCTGGCACGATACAAGACACCACAAGGGATTTGCAGATGATCTGCAACACCTCTACTCTGAAATACTTCGTACTGCCCTTTTTCCATCCCCAAATCAAAAGCACATATAGGCAAGTGAATGGAATGAAGGGAAGATTGGTGAATCCTCAACGTTTAACGTGGCTTATAATTATTTGGCTGTGTATGGTTTTTCATTTTGATTTGAAATAGAATTTCTTGTGTTCCCTTTTCAGAGACAAGGACAACAATCTACTGGTAAACTCCAAACATTCCTTGGATTGATAACAGCAAAATAGGGCAGGGCAGCTTGGCTGCCTTTGCTCCCTGAGAGCTCTCCTCTGGAGAGCTGAGCTGCTGGGAATCACCTGGGACAGTAGCTCAGCTCATGTGCGGGCCTGAAGGTTTTCGTGTGAGCTCTTAGGCTTGTGCTGCTCTGTTTATAAATGTGGATTTTCTCCTGCTGAAAAAAAGAGAAAAGTGACGAGTTGTAACATTGGTCACTGCCTCTTGTGAGAACTGTAGGAAGTGTTGGCAAGAGGCGAGTAGGAGCAGTTGGTGTGTAAGCACTGGTGCTTCCCAGGTACTTGCAGGTACATCACTGCGATTATGACCCCAAACACTTATGCAGATGAGTAAGTGTGTGGACATGAACTGTCTCATCAGTAATGCTTATGCACCTGAGTCACCCCACTGGGTATGGAACAGAGTTCTCTGTTCCTGCTTTGCATTTAAATCCAGGTTCCAGAAACTCTTCAAAACTGACCCTTTTTCTTCTAACCGCTTTGATTGTTTTCTGAAGTCTTTCTAGTAAACACATTAGCATGGTCTGGATATTTTTTAATTTGCTATCAGTTGTTAAATAGATTTGACTAATTTTACACAGATGAAATCTATAAAAGCTTATTAACTTCAACATCCTTCTCTCTGTTTCCCATTTCTTATATTTACTTGTCAAGTTGCAGAGCAGTAATTTTTGTTAATATTGTCAATTAAATGCCATCTTGCCTTCAGAGTGCTTTAATGTAGTTAAAACCGGGAGCGATCTCTCCAGTACTGTGTTCTTTCTGGTAGGCATTTTCCTGTGTGGGTGTGAAATTGTGCAAACCTGAATGGTCGCATTTTACACCGGTGCGCATGACCCTGCCAGGTGCAGCGCGGTGGAGAATTAAGCTGGCTGCTATCCTAAAGCTGTTACGACTTACATCAGGGTTGAAACTTGTCTTCTAAAGCATTTAATTTTGCACCAGCAAGTGCTAAGATCTTTTCGCTTGGCATATACATCTTTAAAAGGTAGTATCTCTTCTTTAACCGTCTCTGAGTGTGATACAGGAAGCAGTCGTGTCAGTGAAACAACATAAATAATTTTGAGTACTGACTCGTAACTGAAAGGCGAGATGTTTACAATACATTCCTATGAGTTTTATGTAGGAGCTGAAGTAATTTTTAAGCTTGGGTAAACACTCTTTACAGGTACTGAATTGCATTGTTACTAGGGAATGATTTAATTATGATTGTAAAAGTTGTTAGTCCCTGGGTATGGATGTCGTAATTTCTAGAACTTTAACAAGGAGTTAAAATTAAACCTTGATCTTGAAGTAGCAAATTATCAAAGTATACTAAAGGAAACTAGATAACAGATGGACTATAAGATTAATGAGCCAATCGCAACTTCCTGATGAGTTTGTTACCATTTGCTCATGTGTGCAGGAAGAGATTAAGACAAATAATACTCATGCATTCCTTAACTTCAGCTCTTTCATCTGTATCCTTTCCTATGATTTTTTTTTTCTTAAGGCAATGAGAATTGTGTTTTATCCACATTTATATGCAATTGTATTTACTGAACATTAAATTGAAGAGTTAAAGGAGAATGCAGCATCTTCGCCAGAGCATCATGACCTTGGCAAAGGGCCAGGGGTGCCACACGTCAAGTCAAATACGATATGGTTCCTTCTTGTCTTGGCTCCCAGTTGACTGCAGAGTGTTCTCCAGGTGGGCAAAACTTGCATCAGGAAGGCAAAAATACTTCATAGCTGTTGACGGAGGATTTTGTGATGCAGTATTTTGTGTCTGCATCAGCCTGTGCCCAGCTGTAGAGCAGGAATAAATGGTATCTCCTTCCATAGGTCAGTGTGAAGCTGAGATAAAGAGCAGTAGCAGTCTGCCCGTATGACTTCTGTTTCCATGCACGTGACAAGCATAGTGCAGATCTCCAGTCTGTATGAAAGTCATGCTGCACACTAATTGCAAGCTAGGCTTGAGTAAGCTCCTTTGCTATTTCTTGGTAAGTTTTAAGTTGTTTCTGTAATTATTATTACTGATATGCTGTTATAATGTTGAATGGGAATAGTGGAGAGAAACACCCACTGCAGAAGGGAAAATGGTTTGTGAAAGCTACCAGAACTTTGGCTTCTCTTTCTTTCCTTTAGCATACAGTTGTCCTTTAGCCCTACAAACAAACCCTTCAAAATGCCAGCAGAGTCCTGTGCACTGAGGCTACCTGAGAGTGCCCTGCAGCCTAGAACGAAGGCTGTAATAATAAAGAAAGGAAAAAATATTGCTATTTGTCAAGTATTAGATAATCCTGGGGTGCGTGATGCTAATAACAGTTTTACTGATGAAGGCAGATGAGAACGACTAGAGCTGACTGTGTCACTAAGAGCTGCATGTTTACTGCCCTGTTTCAGTATCAGAAGGTGAGCTAGTTTGGAGTCCTATTTCTTGCTTGTCCACGAGCTCCTCCCCAATAGATTGCCTTTCTGGCAACTGTGATTATCCTTGGAGAACATAGGCATTTTGCTTAAGAGTGTGTTAGGCTGGAAAGATGTGGTCAAAGCTTGAGAAGAGCCAGTTTCCAGTGGTCAGAGCCACTGAGTTCCCAGTAGGGGTCTGTGGGACTGGAGTTCATGCCCTGGCTTTGAACTGGGTATAGCAGGAGATGAGTTTGGCTGTCCTTCATGCCGCTGGGTGACTGGTGCTGCTGCGGTACTGGCTTTCTTGTGTGTTCCTCAGTTTGTTTTTCCACAGCTGTGTCTTGAGAAATGTCGCTTTGATGCTGCTGGAGTTGGGAAGGGCTCTGGGAATGCGGGAGAGCAGCTGCTGAGCCGAAAGCTCAATCCAAACCTTACTGAAAGGTACCCGGCCCCCCTGGCTCCGTGGCATGGTGGGCATGTAGGTTTCCAGCTGGAGCCTGCTCTGCTCTCAACACGGTTGGCTTGTCAGCCCGCTTTGGCTCTCCAGCTTGGTGGCAGCTTCTCGGTGTGGCATGGAGCGGGTGGCTGGGAGAGGCCCCAGCTCGTAGTCACACAAGGTTTTCTGGAGTAGTTTGTCAAAGCTCGTGCTGGTGTGGTTGCTGGGGTGCCGGGCTGACTTTGCTAGGGTTAGCTTTCGATTTTTGCTGCTGCACGTTGCTCAGCTGGTGGTGTTGCCACTGAACTACTTGCGAGCTCTGGTTAGAGGGATTGGGGCAGGCCAAAGACTGATGCCTACGTCTCCTTCGGCAGCGTTAGCCATGGCAGGACCAGCTCCTGAGGGTGTTTGTGGACCCGCACCCTCAGCCCTGGGGTTGTTCTTTTTGGAGAGGCTGTGTGCGGAGGAGGAGGAGGAGGAGGGGCCAGCGAGGTGAACGCAGCACAAGTGAGCCCAGCAGCCCGGGAAGCTCTGTCCCCAGCCCTCCTCTCTGTGTGCCGTGGGCCTCACCTCAGTCTGTTCACGTTTTATATTCGGCTTTTACCGCACGTCTTTCTGTAAAAATGCATTTCGTCCAGGCTGTCTTAGGCTTTCTGTTTGGAGTATTTTCTGAGTAATGATTTGGTTTCTGGCCATTTTGAGCTTATAGGCAATAAAACCCACAGAAAAGATTGTCAAGGGGGCCATTTAAGCTATTGAAATGCCATTAGAAAGTCTACTGATTTACAGTGTAATTCAATATGAAAGCATATCCCTTAATGAAGTGAATAAGACTCCCACCCTTTCTTTGGAAACTATTAAAGCTCGTTTGATGTTTTAGGCTTGATTGTAGCTATTGTGCTTTGCTAATACAATCAAGAAATCGGGGACCTTTTGTGTAACCATGGAGAAAAAGATGAACAGAAGAGTTACCAAGTGAAATGAGCTGCTGACAGCTTTTGTAAAGGATTCTGGATCAGGCATCGCGCCTTCTTGCCTCCCAAATCTCAGCCTATTTAGGCACGCTGTTAATATATGTCAAACCATGCTGGAGACTTAATTTCTTCTGGAGACAGTGAGCAATCTTTGTTCTAATTGCTTATTCCACCCCTGTGTTGTTTGTGGGGCCATGCAGTGAACCAGGCTGGAGTCATGTCCTGGTGGAGCTCACCAGGCAGTTGTTGATGCTGGTACAAGAAGCCCTGGCTGGTTGCGAGGGAAAGACTTGCTTTATAATTATATCAAAGATAGCAAATGTATGTCTAAAACAAAGTGCATCCTGAAGCGTCCAATTAATGTTGCTAAGCCACTCAGGGTAAGCCAGACAAATGACTTGAATTTCTGCAATGCCAATGAGATTTTTTTTTTTTTCTAATTCTTTGATATCATGAGATGTTCTCATCGTTCAGGGAAGTAAATTGCTGAGGAAACCATCCTGCTTTATTTTAAAAGCCAGAACCATGAACAGATGCAAGCCAGGTTTTGTTGCGTTAGCGTGATGCTGTGTGAGAGCAGCAATTGCTGTTCCTCAGCAATTCTGGTGCTACTGATATTTGGCACTAAAGTCTCAGTGTCTGTGCTGGGCCCAAGGTGATGGAAAAAACTGCTTTTTTACTGCCTGTGCAAGACTCTGTGTGCCCTTGTGCCCTTGTTACACTGGACCAGAGGCATCTAATCAATGACAAGATCTATCCCAAGGGCCTGCCAGAGCAGTTTTACCGGCTGACAGCCCGCTCCCTGCTTTGTTTTTTCCTGGGGCTCCTCAGATGTGGGGCAGGGGACAGGTTGCAGGCAGAAGAGCCGCCAGCTTGTTTTCGCCCTGGTGGGACCCGCTGCATCTCCAGAAAGCCTCATGCTCTCTAGCCCACTGGTGATCCGTGTCCCGATGGAGGGATGCGGCCCTCAAGGCAGAGAGTTGCATCCACTGCAGAGAGGGGATGTCTGTGTCTTATCTGTGTGACAGATGGATGCCACATCCAGGGTTACCTCTGAGTGCCACCCTGCGAACCGACGAAGCTCAGCTGGGGAAGGGTGGCAGCTCTGGGCTGCACAGGCACAGGGTGTTTGGGACTTCAGGCCTGGGATAAGGTTTCAGCTTGTCCGTTGGCCCTCCTTGTCGCTGGATGGGAATTCCCATGCTCCATTGCAGAGTGTAGACCTGCCCTTCAGGTCGGCGCAGCCGGCACTGGAGTAAGAGCGTGCTGCTGTGACTGTAGTTACCCACGAGCTTTGTCAATACAAAAAAATGTTGGCAGGGGAGGAGGGAGGGGAGTGTAAACCTGTAGATGACATTACATAAAGAATTTTTCTTGGTGATCACCTGCCAAGTTTCGTAAGTATTGAGTTTCATGAGTGAGTTGATTGTATTTGTATCAGTGATACAGTGGCAGCTCTCCAGACTCCTTCCAGGAGAGGTCTCCTTGCTGTTGAACAGACAGCAGATGAAGTAGTGGTGCAGAAACAGAAGTTGGGCAGCTTTGGTAGCTGACTTCAGCTTGTGAGATGAGGGATAGATTATTTATTGTATTTTTTTAACCAACATGACAATGCTGTGTAGGCTTTTGACATTTTTTTTTTCTTTTTATTGCAATACAGATATTTCTGTCAAAAGGAGGAGGAGAAAATGTCCACACAAGACATTTCTAAACATGTGATTTGGTGTAGGAGTATTACATGTCTGCTGTGCATTTAAAAAAAACAAATTGATAAAATCATTTGCAGTGTGAAATCACTTGACAGATCAGCAGAGCTCTGTAGCCTCTCAGATGGAGACCAGTGAGGGAGAGGATGTGAGGAACAGGCTGTGTATCTGTGCTGTCCCAGGACATTACACCTAACAGAATTATGCTGGACAGATAGGTCTGGCGATGTGCCTCTAGGGACTGAGGAGAGGTTTGAGATGGTAGTTCCATATCTGAACACTGAGGTGTTTTTCCTGCCTTTGTCTTGTATCTTTAGGATCAGCCATCCTCAGAGGCAGGATTTTGACTTTTCTGCTGGTCCGATTTGGTCTGAAAAAACAGGTCATACCTTCCTACAGCGCTTCTGGTTTTTAGCCCTCTCTCTGGCTTGCTCTGTGGTTTCTGTTTTACCTTTGCTTGTTTCTTATTTTTTTCTTAGGTCTTTGTCATTACCCTCCATTTTAGCATAGTACTGAATTTTGTGTTTTTCTCTTGAGTAAATTTAATTTTACTCTGTCATGTAAGCAAGACATCACTTGTAAAGTCCTCATACGCATCTTCACTTGCCTCAGTATCTTAAACCTCCTATGGTAGCAATGGACTATTAGTTTGGGAATCCTTTTATTGGTTTTGGATAGAAAATATTTGCCATCATTCACAGTGCTGTAGTAGGTTCAAGCAGGGACCAGTCATAACTATGCTGAGTGCTGTAGGTATGACTCAGAGAGAGATGTGCACCGTCAGAAAGATCATTTAGGGTTGTGCTGGTTCACTGGAGCTGTCTGACTCTACTGTCTGGATAGGAAAGAGGGTGACAGTTCTACTATGACAGTAAAAATCAGCATGGGATGTCTGTACTCCTGTGATTTATCTGACAAAATAGTTGCAAACAAATTCTGTCTCTGATAGCACTGGAGTTGGCTTGTCTACGTGCGAGTTAATTTCTAGAGTGACTCTTTCCACTTGGGCTGGTCAGTGTGCTCATCCTGTACTAAATGTATTCAATTCTGGGCTAAGTTCCTTCAGAATAACGAAGGTTGTCTAGATCAAGAACAACTAAGGAAAAACTCGCTTATCCTGTTTGAATTCCTGCTTTGTCCTGCATTTATTTTTTCCTTGGTAAACAAGGTCATAGCTTTTTGGTTTTTTCCCCAGGATTGAAGAGCAGAGAGAAAATATGCTGTTCTAAAGTGGTGAAATCTGGGGATTGATTTACTGAATGTTTTCTTCTCTCTCATATCCTTTATTTCTTTTCAAATTTAAATGCTTTAAATCTGAAGAAGAGAGGGAGAAACCTCTCATGCAGTGGGGCCCAGTTCTTATCCTTCCCTCACATGTAAACTCTGGCACACTCCATGAGAATCTGCTCTCCATACTTTACTTCTTTCTGGCATCTATTTTTAATAACATCAACATGAAAGTTGTCTTCATCCTTTCTTATTGGTTGTTAAATATCAGTCTGAAAAGTTTACCTGCATCTTCTCGGAGATTTTGGCAGAGTAGGAGCCTGGTGCCTGCCTCTGCTTTTGCTTGCAGGGTTTACATTGGATTCCCAATGGCATCAATGGAGTTACGCTGCCAGCTTTGCACTGGTCTCACTGGGAGACGAGTTGGACATGTTTCTTTCCTCCTTCTTGCGTGCAACAAGCATTTATAGTGATGGTTGGGTTGTACATTATTTATTGAGCGTCGTGAGTGCTCATAGAGCTCGGAGAAAGGGGAAGGGATTGGTTTCTGTGCAATGAGTTTATTATCTAGGTCATTCACAGACTGAAGCATCTAACATTAATATATTCAATGAAAATTTATTCTGTAAGGCAGTTTGCTCCTGAGCCTGGGAGAAAATATAACCATGTGAGGAAAATGTTCCTTTGCAGTCCAAGTCCATGGTGGGATTTCTTGTCAAAGCTACTCATTTGGAACACACTATTTAATACTAAAGCTATGGTAGTGTCAAATGTGTGGGGTGATCCTCCATCTCCTAACAGGGCTTTGTGGGACTATGGCTGTTGATAACCAGTTTGCAAGATGGAGCCACACACCTTTCACTTTATTATCTGTTTACTTAATAACAGTAAAAAGTCTAGTGTGGGAGCTTTGGGTACTCCCACAAGAATTGCTCACAAGACCGGCTTGGGAAGGAGGGTGACTTGTAGGAGATGACCCTACAGTCAGTATCCTTTCTTAGAAATTTCAGCCTCTTGTTTCTGATGGGGATTCGTGATGTGGCATCTTACAGACCTATGCTAAGAAAAAATGCTGGTTTATTAAGTCTTCCTTAACGTAGTGGGATGTGATTGTGGTGGTTTAGTAGCTACTATACAAGCAACTAAGCTGTTATTGGTTTGGAGGGGAGTAAAACTGGGTAGAAACACAGCTGAGCTGGGATAACTCCTCTCAAAAATTAGCCCCTATTACAATAACCCCATCAGTACTTAATCATAGTATCTCATTTTGACCACATTTTCCAATAATTATCTCAAGTAACATTTACCCTGCCTTGCCAAAAAAGATGATAAAGTTTTTCCCCATCTGCTTGATTCTAGGAAGGGAAGTGTTTTGCTTTCCTTTGCAAAATCTTGCTGAATGGTTTTTGGCATGAGCTGAGAAGAGCATCAAGTTCATTGTGCTCATGTCCAAGAAAGGAGCATGTTCTAGCTGCCCTGGGGCTTGTCATCATCTTGGGGTGACAGTATTGGAAAGGAGAGCAAACTCTTGGATTCTGGAGTGTCTGGCAGGCTCAGGAATAAAGCATCAAAAATTCGGGCTATGCTGCACATCCTCACAGAACGATTTTCAGCCCCTTGTAGAAAAAAAATATACTCACGTGCTAGTATGGATGGAAACCCTTTTCATCTGGGTGAATGCTTACAAAGTCTTCCAGACTAGGAATGGGGTTTGCATTTAATTATGATGGAGCAGTTTTTCGGCAGGCCTGGGGCTGGTGAGCTCTGTCAGTTTGCACAGGGCAGGTCTGGGAGGATTCCCAGCAGGGTTTTGTCCTCCTCTGCCCCATGGGCAGTTGCTGTGCAGCGGGGGAGGCAGACTGCTTCCTGCTGGTGTCTCTGCTGCTCGCCCACCCCATTTCACAGCCGAGCTTGCTAAATAAGACCTCAGTCAAAGGCCAAATGAGTTAATGCGGTGGGCTGTGAGCTGTGGTTTTTGAGTCGTGCGAAAGCAGCGTCCATTCTGCTGCCTTTGCAGAGGAGTGGTGACGTCCGGAAGAAAAGCTGGGGGGGAAATTTCGGGGGGGCTGGGGACAGTTAATCTCCTTTTGATCAATGCTGGCTACCAAGATGGCTTTTCTCTTTATTTCGTGTCTACTGAAGAACTTGGCTAATGATTTATCAGTTCATAATCAACCCTGTGCTCTTCCCAGCAGTTAACTGCAGCCACTGCTGGACGTGTACAAAACCCCATTCTGGTGTTACCTAAGCTCCACCAAAAAAGGGGTGTTGAAAGCTGTGGTTTTTAGCTCATCTTGGGTCAGCGGTTGCTGCGTGTGGCTGCGCCTCTGCAGGAGTGCAGGGTGTTAATGCTTGCGGTGTAGAAATGCCTGTGAATGCGTGCGTGCTGTGGGGCAGACAGGACACAACGCACACTCATTTCAGTTCTCGCTTAGCACTGTGTGTAAGGGGGAGAAATCCCTTTGACTGGTTGTGTTCCCTCTGGTTACTGCTTTCTTGGGTAAAACTCTTAGAAATGGGTAGTTTAGAACATCAGAATTTTAGAAGAATCTTAAAATGGAGAACTGAAACTGTATCCAAAATCATCAGGTGGTTCATTTTAGAATTGCACTCTTCTGATTTTGTCAAGAATAAGATTGTAGGGTCTGGATGGATTTCTTCAAAGAGGAATAATGATCATTCAAGTAGTCACATGTTTTGGCTTATGTGGATGCAATCTCAGAAGGTTTCTGATGTGTCCTTGCAAGTTTGTCATTTCCCTTTGTCGTAGAGAAAGGAGTGTTTATGATTAATATGAGGTCAGTGGATTTATTTCTATATATAAATAAGCTTACTGCAAAGAGACTTGCCTCAGCAATGGATATGCAGCACTCATTGTTTTTGAGCAATGCACTTCTTATTTTAGTAACATTTTGGAAGTGCCTGTTCCTGTTTTGAACATGAATGTTAGATGAGAAGAGAGTAACTGAGGCTTGCTGGTTTTAAACAACCTTTGGCGCCCCTGTGCTTGGCTCTCCTAAAAGATTGTTTTGAAAGAATCTTTCTGACCTCAAAAAAGCTCATCAACATTTTCTCTGTAGAAGTCTCGTGGTTCATTTCTAGGTTGACTAAACAGTCTCCTTATGTTAATAGTCCTGGGCATATGAAATTTTAGTTGCAGAGAAATGAGGGTTTGTTTTCCTGTAATTATGTCAGCTGCACAAAAATACTCTTCATATGATAATATAAATATGATAATTTTTTCACTGTCAATGATAAGAACGGGACCTTTTGTTTTTCTTTTAAATATTTTTTAGCCAGTAAATGGGTAGTTGCAAAAGTCTTTACACCTATAGTATTTATTCTTACTCCATCTCTAACAATATTAAGCAACTGTTTCCACAGGAACGATGCTCTTTACAATAGATAGTGTTGTGGCTTGCTTCAAAGCCACAGTTAGAACATGTAGGTGTTTGAAGAGTACCAGATCTTTCCATCTCTCGCTGTGAATTTTCCAGTGGGTCATTACTTGTTCAGACTTTCTATCTCAGTATCTGAAACCACCCCAGTGCTTCATATTACTGTGTGTGGTAGTCTCCCAGAAGCCTTTCAAGTGCTGCTTGGCTGCAAGAGGAATCTTTTAGATTCCTAAGAAGCCAAAACTGATGGTGCAGCAGCGGTAAGGATCTAGTCAGCAGCTCCAATGCAGCTAGTTTAGGTTCTAACTCTTCCCTTCTCTAATCTTATCTAGGTCTCTTTCATTATCATGTATGTTAGGAGGTGAACAGCATTAGGCATTTTATTATCCGTCTTAGGGGACGGTGTTTGTAATGGTTCATTTCATTGGATGTGTGGCAGTTATTAGAGAGACTGTATCTCTTTCATTTTCTTCCCCCCAAGGTCGTTACTGAGCCTCCTGCTTGTACGGAGGAGAGGAATTATTTGACTGGCTTCTTGGCTTTGTATTACAGGGCTCTGGAAACCTTAAAGAAGGCAAGTTATTTGATTTTATTTTGAAAGGAGATAAATACTGTCCAAGGGATTTCTGTCCTCAGCTGGTGAAAGCTCTCTGGTTAAGGTTATAAGACTAAAATTGATGTGACTTTTTCTGGAGTGAGTAAAATTTTGCTTTGGGAATTAAGGTAGCCTGTCTCTCCTCAGCAAGGGCTGTTTGTCGATGGGAAGAGGAGCATAAGGTCCACATTAGCACTGCCACCCAGGTAGGGAAGTACTTTTCTCCAGAAGGGAATTCATACCTTTAAACATATTAGCTAGTGGGCTGGAGTTAAAAGCACGTATGTTTGTAATATAAAGCACATGTAACTATCTGTGGCACAGAAAAAATGCCAGACCTTCCATTCACAAGGAAACTGAATATTTATCAAGGAGGGAGCATGACAGCAATTGTCCTAAATGTGATGGCCTTGTAAGAGCCTGTCCTGCTCTTGGCTTACCTAGAATTGCCATGTGCTTGGACTTGCAATGACTCCAACAAAAGCTCTGTTTGAAGAGAAGAACATTTTTCTGCAGCTTTGTGGGTGATGTTGAGCTTTGAATGGGAAAGGTGGTCAGCATCAAGTTATGTTCTCGATTGACATATGAGCAAAGCCACTCCAGCCATGTTCTGACCCTCTCCCCAGCCCTCCCCTCCCTTTTTTTTTCTTTTTATCCAAGGTATGTCTTGGCCATATTGGTTGAGAAGTGCTTCCTTGTCTTGAGACCATGCTTTGGAAAGGGAAAAAGAAATATTGAAAAGGGGAAATACGTGACAACATGCTGTTGGTAGATGCCAGCAAGCTGCGTGTCAGCTTGCAGTTGCACGCAAAACCAAGAAGTGCCTCCTCCTTCAGATGGAGGCAGATGGCTGGGTCAGCTGAACAGCATATCCCAGTGACACGGCACCTCGTCACCCGTCCGGTGGCCTGGAGGAGGCGGGTGCTTTTCGGCTCCTTCCCGTCTCAGCTCAATTGCTGGAGTCACAGCTATGACTTTATGATCACAAGTGGGTAGTGAGATCATCTTTCTCGTGAGGTAGATGAGGGACACTAATCACAGACTTGTTGGGACTAAAAATTGCTTGGTCTTGAGCTGTCTGTCTGTTTTTGCAGTGCTTGGCTTCAGGATTTAAGTACTTCCCCCTCCCTTTCCCAGTTCTTTCTGCACAAGTATACAACACAGGGTTCTTCACTATAAAGAACCCCATCGACACACCCTATTTTAACTGTTGTTTTACAGAAATATTTTTATTGTACTCCCCCCCCCCAAAAAAAAAAACCCAACAACAACCCAGACCAAAAAACAAACTCGCAAACGAAAACCACTGTACAAGTAGGACATGATCTGACTTGGCAAAGCAAATGTTGACAATGGCATGTCCTTTCTGGGTGTTGTCAGCTGTGTACTGGATCCCAACCTACATTCTTTTTGCTGCATGAAGACTTGACTGTGACTCCCAGCGCTGGACCTCATGGGATTAGAGCGGAGACGTGAGCAGTAACATCTGGACACCAGGAGCAAGCATCATACCTTCAGGAATGCTGGGGGAGTGCATGTCTTGGCACTCCTTTTTTTTGTACCTTTAGAAACATCTAATTGACTATGCACCCAGAAACTGCTACTGCTTTTACATGATATTCTGGGATGTGTGTACCAGAGATGTTAAACAATCCCATAAGCTGTTGGCAGGGAATGGGAGAGGGCTTTTAACCTTCTCCATCTTTCCCTGTGTCCCAGGCAGATTCTCTTCTGTGAGACACCACCCATATTTGATAGTTTGCTTTTCTTCCTTCTGTCTCAAATTATTTGACAGATCATCTTGCAACATGGAGTGTGAGAGGAGATGTGGTGGATTAATACTGGCTGGATATAAATGTTAGTCCTTAATATTTTCAGTGTTAAGAAACTGCAAGATGAGGAAGTGAGACAGGGAAGAAAGAAGTCACTGTGATTAGTTCAAGATCTGGAAAGAATGGTCAGAGCATAGGTGCTTAGGCTTCTCCATGGTGTTACAGCCCATGCCAGGATTTGAGCTGCAAAAGTTGCTGTAATTCCTTTTTGGATCCTCATGAAGAATGAGTAATGCAGTGAAGGCTTTAAATGGGGATATCCATGATGGGAGCTGTAGTTCTAAAGACTGGCATGCCATTGAGGCATGTTATTTGAAATCTTATGTCTTGTCAGAAATATTGCTGATAACTTGATTTTGCACATAAATTAATCTAGTGTGATGTTTACAGGGGTGGTGGTGTCATGTCCGTCCAGCCCCCTCTGATCTCATATATGCAACTCCTTTTGTACGTCTCATTGCCCTTAGGAGAGATGCAGCAGCACCGCTGTGGGAACACGATACCAGGGGTGCAACCAGGGGGTGGCAGCCTGTGTGGGAAGCTTCCCTGGGTGAAAGCAAGCACCGTGGGCCTGCCTGGCATGGAGGTTTCCCTACCGTCCATGTTCCTCCGGTGTAGTGCTACCGCAGCTTTGTAAGTCAGGCTGAAATAGGAGAGCGATGATCAGGACCGATGGCTGTTGGCCCCTTGTGCAGCAAACAAAACATTTGCCACTGAACAGCGTAGTGTTGACTCCTCTATTAACTACAGATCTTTTTGACACTTGGTGTCGAAGGGAAGAGGGTAGGTGCCTGCAAGTCAAGCCCTCTGCAGAGCTTTTGCTTTGCATTTGAATCTCTGTGTCGGGGAACCCCAGCTTCCTGCTGCCCAGCTGCAGGCATTGGGATGCTTATTGAATCTCACTCTATGATCCTTTTTTTATTTTACAGCACCCGCTAGTAGTGATAAAGCATCATAAATAGCTAGACTTCTCCAGCAGATTGCCTTTTGCTATATCACCAGGACTTAACTTTTCAACTGTTATTAAAAAGATGGGATTTGACTCTTCAAAAGTGAGTCTCTGACAGAAATGGTTGGAATTGCAGAAAGTTGTGACCTTTCCCCTTTCTACCTGGGGTGTTCAGAAATCAGATGGATTATATCCGGAGGACTAAGGGATTTTAATGGTTCATTATCTCATCAGCTGTGGCCTGTTTTTAGAAAGAAGAAAGAGCTATTGGACAAAAATGGAAAAGCAGCAGTACACCCCATGAATTATATGTGTAGGAAGATATTTTAGAAACAGTGACGCACCTAATGGAAACTTGAATGAGAAGAATTTCACAGAAGTTTAAGATTATGCAATAAAACAAGAAAATATGTTCCAGCACTGAATACTGGAGAACAGCACAGATATGTAAATGAGCAAGGTGTTGGGGAGACAACTGCAGAGGGGTTCTCTGCACAGTATTGCAGCTGGTTTAGGGGTCCGCAATTCCTTGGGTTGGATCCATGAACTGGATATTGAGGGCCCTGTCTGACATTGTACAACCCAGTGGATTTCCCCCGAGTTACACAGCACTCTCCGTCTGTGGCTATGCAGTGATGGTTACTGGGCAACTACCAAGAGTGCCTTGAACACAGAACCTCAGACCGTGATGCAGACTTTGCTGCTTAATATAAAGTCGTGAATGATTCATAATCCTGCCTAGATTTGTTAATAAGGTTAATTAAAACTGCAGGTGAATACTGTGCCTTGGAAGACTTCTCAAGACCGGGAGCATCATTATTGCTTCTCTGCCCAATCTTTTTGTTTCTCCTTCTGTATTTCTGCCTGGTGCCTGTTCAGTTCCTCTCCTGGCAAACCTCAGGTCTCCGGCGTGCGCTGGCTGGTGCATGGACTACCTGGGCTCGCTCCCTCCCTGGCTCTTTTCTTGTAGGGGGACATTGCACCAGTGCTCAACTCAATTATGTCAGTGTTTTACTTTGGGGAAACTCCGCTCACTGTCTCATTGCTGTGGCCCTTGGAGTGTTTCCAAATGGGAAGTGCAACCAACTTGCCTGCTTGGCACCCATCAGTGATTTATTTATTTCTTACTGTAAACAGCAAAACTGGCACAACTTCCTGGTTTTTCTGCCAAGTGATATTGTTAATGCATGTGACAGAGAGTGCATTTGTTGATCATCTCCAGAACCTGGAGACAGAAAATGGCATTTCCTGCATTGTGCGCTCAGTGAAAGGCCTAAAACATGAGCTGTTGGCATCATCCCTATGCAACTCATGTGTCCAGACTGCAATAGCTAAAGTGATGTCCCAGGGCTCTGTAGCTGTTGAAAGATTTTTGTGTTGTTGGTAACAACTGGTTGTTGAGGTTTATTGACCTGTTGTTACTCTTCATTGAACGGCAATAGAAGATTTTTGTTTGGTTTGTTTGTCAAAGCACCTAAGTCCTCTCGAGAGCAGAGACCTTGTCCCACTTTCAGCCTCTTTTACCTGCAATTGCATATCTAGGTGTTTGCAGGCAGATTTCCATACATTGGATATGCGATGCCAATAGCCTGATACCAGCTACCAAATGTGTGCATGAGTGTATGTGGTTTAATCAGGTGTTCAAAACAGCTCAAAATGAAGCCCTGCAGGGCTACAAAGATGCTGAGGGGACTGGAACACCTCTCTTATGATGATAGACTAAGGGAATTAGGTCTCTTTAGCCTGGAAAAGAGGCGTCTGAGGGGGGACCTGATCAACACTTATAAATACTGACAGGGGGGTGTCAGGAGGATGGGGCCAGGCTCTTTTCAGTAGTGCCCAGTGATAGGACAAGGGGGAACGGGCACAAACTTGAGCACGGGAAGTTCCACCTAAACCTGAGGAGGAACTTCTTTCCCTTGAGGGTGGCAGAGCCCTGGCCCAGGCTGCCCAGGGAGGTGGTGGAGTCTCCGTCTCTGGAGACATCCCAAACCCGCCTGGAGGCGTTCCTGTGCCCCCTGCTCTGGGTGACCCTGCTCTGGCAGGGGGTGGGACTGGGGGATCTCCAGAGGGACCTGCCAACCCTGTGATTCTGTGATTCTGTGATTTGCCATCCTTTAATTTAGTGGTCCTGCATTGATGGCAGCATGTGGCTGTTAGGGAATGAAAGTAATCTGTGATTACCTCCCCATCCCTTAAAACAAAGAAACGAAAAAATAGCTGTAGGAGGAAGGCAAGAGGAGCTGGGAGGAAAATCCAGTGATGGACTGGACATAGTGGTGTTTGGCATGGTGTTAGAAAGCAAGATGTATGTTTAATAATTTGCGTGCAGCGGAGCTAGAGCTCTGCTCATATGTGTACGTGGTCAGGAAAGGCAGAATGCGTCCTGCCCACGCGATTTGGGTTTCACAGGGGCTATGGTTGTACAGGCTGTGGGAGGGGGCCTGGGAGGCGCATGGAGGTGCCGAGAGGCCCCCAGACAGTGGCGTCCTGCCCCTGCCCTCTGCAGTCCCTGCTCTCTGGCTTGCAGAGGCTGTTCGGGGAGGTACAGAGTGGCCTTTGCTCTCTGCCTGCCGTGTCCCGTGGCCACCATGTAGAGCCACTAGAGCAAATGAGATGCCTTTAGTCGGACAGCTGGGAAAGTGGAGCAGAGCAGCCCGCACCTTGATGTCTCCTGGGTGCGAGGTTGGTTCAGAGCCGGCTTTGCCGCCTTGCTCCTATCTGTTCCCCAAGGCTTTGCTCAAAAGGGGAGACCTTGGCCTGCCAGGGCTCTGTCTCCCAGTAGTGCTGCTCCACCAGCTTACCCGCTCTGGCCGCACGGAGGCTCTGGGGCAGCGGTGGCTCGCTGCAGGAGCCGTGTAGGACGGGAAGCCACACGCCAGCATGGCTGTGCCCTGGCAACTGCAGCACACCACTGGGAGCTGCTGACAGCGAGTGGGACCCCCCTCCGCCCCTGACCCACGGGCCTGGCTGGGGAGGGCTGACCACAAACTGCCCCCTTGCATCAAGAGGGGAAGGCTCTGAGGCAGGAGTTTCGGCGCCTGCTGTGCTGGGTGTGGGCACTTTGCAGTCTCGCCCCACAATTGGCATGTTCTGTGCCCTCAGAAATTGTCCCCTTGCTGCCAGGGTCTGGTCATCCATCATGTTTTCTCCTCAGCCTGTTTGCCACCCTAGTCGTTTCTAGCCCCATGCTTTTCTTGGGGTTGTGGGTGACAGCTCTCCTCTGTTGTAGGCTCCAGTGTTTGCGTGGGCCTCTTAGAGTCTCCTGTGTCGCCCATTTCATTTTGGGTTTCACTCAGATTTCTGAAGGAACGTGTTCTTGCTCAGCAGTGGTACTATTGGCATAAATGCCCGGTCTTTGAGAAACTTCAGTGCTGTGGGACTGATCAACAGGCAGTTGGATTCCCTCCCCCTGCCACCTAACTCAGGAAAAGGAGATGAGAAATCCCTTCAGAGTGGAGTAGTTGTTCTTCTTTGAAAATATAAGGAGAACAAAATATAATAGTCCCTGAACCAATTGTGTCTCCCTCTCACTTTTTAACTTTGTAACCCTACAATTTTTTTCAAATATACTAAAGAGCAGCCACCTTCAGTTATTACTTGTAAATCATTCATTGTTTCAGAGGTTGGATTTCTCAAAAGCAATATAAGTTGGTGTAACTCCAGTAGGAGCAGGCTGTGGCTCATGGTTTTGAAAATTTTATTTTATTGAAGGTTTGAAACCTCCTTTTTTATCTATATTTTATTTGTAGGCATTTTTTTTGGCAGGAATTTTCACGGGATAGATAAAGCTTGTTGCAGCCCTTGCTCTTCCTACCTGAGCAAATCTTCTGTGAAGGTGGGTAGTCTCTTGGATGAAACCAGGCTAAAATTGATTAAAGGATCCAGCATTGGCTAAGAATTATTAGTTATGCAGGATTGTTCATGGCTGACGCACAGCTTATAATTGTGCAGCTTGACTGAAAACAAAAGTAATATTTTAAATAGCTGTCCTGGAACAAAAAATGAGAATGACAATATTAGGGTAGTAGCTGGAATAACTGGTTTATAGGAGCTACTTTCTATCCATTTGTGGGTTTACCTCCAGAGTGTTAAACATACAGCAGTAATAGTTGTTGGAAAGGTTTCCCTTTCCCCCTGAAACTTTGACAGTTTACCATCACTTGCAGGAAGCAGGAGTTTTGAGCCTTTTGTCCCCTACCAGAGGGTGGTCAGGCTGACCTCCAAGGGACCAGGTAGCATCTCTAGGTCTAATAGTCCATCCGCTGCAGCAGTGAGCTGCGAGGGCTCCAGTGGCTCTGTGAATTCAGCGCAGTGCGTGGACCTAGCTGGAGGTGGGACTGGCAGCCTTCTGCAGTGCTGTGTCACCCTGTGCTCACTCTTGCTTTTGAGACCTGGCATCAAAATTAAATCTCGGTGGGAGCAGGGAGATGCTGCTGTTTGGCAGCACCAGATTCAAAGCTCGGGTGGAACAAGAGCTTGAGTTGCTGCCATTGACCAAATGGCATCTCCTAGGGCCTCACCTGCACACAGCTTGCCACGGGTTGTTGAGAAACTGTGGTGGAAATTACTGCCCAAAGCCCTTGCCAGCCTTTGCAGGAATGAGAAGATACTTGGCACCCCCCAGCCTTTTTTTATTTTTTAAAATTTTTTTTTTAGGCACGCTGATTTGAATCTTAAAAATTGCATGCTGTGCATTTGTAGGAAAAATTCTTTAATCTGTTGGTCTGGAAATGCAAAATCCTCTTTGTACTAGAGAGCCTTAAGGATTTTTCAAAGGTGCTTGACTTGATAGACAGGTGTCTGTCAGCCTCTAAATGTACAAGAGGGACTGATTAATCCAGACACCGTGTATTTGTCTGAGACAGCTGCTACTTGACCTGTCCAACAAAGGCATGCTTAGGTGGAGGTGCTGCCTTATTAAAATACAGAAAGATCTGACATTCCATAAGCATGATCTGTTAGGAGCTTAAACAAGAAAAATTAAAAGAAATAACTAGAGGCATGTGAAAAACCACCTTTAGCCTAACCCAGACTTTCAGCTCTTTTGAATGAACAAGAGCCTTGGGAATTGCCTCTACAAATGACTGATTATATATGCAGTTCTGTTAATTAAATTTGAAAATTGTGTAGGAAGTAAAAAGATATAACTACTTGTTTAATTAAGGTAATTAAGTCCCCAGGTAGCTTTTATATTTGCTTTATTCACTGCAAGTGTCTGGCTTGTTCTGCTTTTGAAGCCATGTCAGCGCTGTCATGGCTCAGAAAAAGGTTTTACTTCTAGGATGTTTACTAGTTGTGCCTGTGGGGAAGAAAGGACGTGGAGCAGCAGTGGAAGAAAGGATGTTCTGGGCTCCAGGGTAAATGTCTTTTTGTGTCTGATCCAAAGACAATAAAAAGAGTCCCACTGATTTCAGTGTACTTCAGATCAGTCTTCCCAGACTGAACTATCTGTTGTAGGGAGGAAAAAAGTGTTCTGGTCTGGTGCTTGCAAGAATTAATATTGATGCTAGGTGCGGCGTTGAAGATGTCTCTTCATCCTGGAGGACCACCTTGTCTCGATTTTGGAAAGCGAGTAACTCGCAGGCAGGCAGCCACCCTTTGGTTCTGCCTCTTCCCATCCGTGGTGAGTTTTCACAGAGGCATGCCAGGCTCTCTCAGCGGCCGACTGACTATTCCTGCTCTTCAAGTTCAGTGGATGCTTCAGCTGGGTGTTAATATGTTGCCCGAGAGATTATCCTCCTTCTGAATTTGTTTTCCAAACCTCTTCCAGTGATGAATCACGCACGACAAGTTTTTATTATATGTGTGAAGGCATATGATTAAGGAGCCCTGTTTTGGTCTCCCCACATCTGTTCACTACCGAACTAGCTTTTTTTTGTAATGCAGAGAAAGGGAGTAAATAACACCTGTATAGTTGTCGGGAACAATGTTGTACAGACCTTTTCTGGAGGTGTGCGAGGTGGTTGACTGGGGCCCCTCCTTGTGGGAAACTGATCCCTTGCAGCTCCCTTTGAAGTCAAGTGGAGCTGCACGATCTCAGCAAGTTCAGGCATGGGGCACCCTGTGAATGGTTTGAATTAGGAGTGAAGTCCTCCTCGGTCCTGTGTTCAGCCTGGCTGCCAAAGTGTTGCATCTCACAGTGGAAGCGTAATGAAACCGCGTCTGAACTCATCGGTCCTTACCTGCTCATTTCCAGCTTGCTTGCCAAAATCCTCCAGCGCTTGTTTTCTCTTAGGTACGCCTGTGAAGTTCAACAGAAGTTAAACTGAATGCTTAGCTCTGGGCCAAAATCCTATGTTGTTCTTAAAGACACAAAGGGGGTTCCTGAGCTCTCCAACACTTGATCTTATCCACCCTTTGTGCTATGGAGGACTGCACTGTCCTCCATTCCCTTAAACTAGAAGAGAGCGGCGCTTGAAGGCTTTACTACACTGATAAGCACACTTTCCTCTTTCAGGCAGAAAGTCAATGTTTTTCCTCCCAGTTGTTCTCTAGGGGACCAGGCTGAGGATGAAAGTGCCGGGGAGAGGTGGGGGTGGTTACTGTCTACAGCTATGTGCACCAAAGGTGTCGTGCTGCATGCCACCGGTTCAGTTCCACGTGTTTGGAGATCAGCGTACCTCACAGCATTCGCAATATCATGCGTGCGTAAAAATTCAGAGTTCTCATTTGCTTCCCCCAAAAACATTCCCCACTGTGGTGCATCTCCTGCTCTGATACTAAACCTTCCCGGCAGAATTCTGTGATACCATTAAAAAAGTTACCCTGTGCCAAATAGATCTTGGCATTAGGAAACTTTTCACTGTACTTATTACTCTTTGAATATAGTTGACAAATACATACAGATGGTTACGTTCTTGTATCACTTGCCTCCTAAAGTACTGTATGGGGGTTCCCCCTTAGCATCATCAGTGCTGCCTTCAGGCTGTTGAGTTTCTCAGGGTCTCTCCTGCTTTCTTTGAGAAGTAAGATCAGCATCAGCTGCATTGTTGACCCAAACTGATTGCATGGTCTGCTTTGGACTCTAATTTAAATTCTGTGGAGAATAATACTGTAAAAACATAGGTTTTTACATGCTGGGAAGAAGAGAAAGAAAAGAAGTGAGAAGCAAAACCTGGCGAATGTGTGTTTCTTGTGTTACATTCACACTGCTGTTGTGAGGCTGGGTCCCAAGAGTGTCCGCTGATGCTGGCAGGTAGTGACATCGCCGGAGACTTGCCTGTGCGCAGTAGGGCCTGGGCCGCCAGCCAGCTGTCCCTGGATAGGGCTATCCCTTCCATGGCTGGAGGGCTAGTCCTTTGGCAGCTGCTTCCCTTTGAAGTGCTCGAATCTTATTAAATAACAGAGCGTAGTGAGAAGTACTCTCAGTCTGTGCAAGTAGGTGCTGGTGATAGAAGTTCTTCAGTGGCTGAAGAGATTGAAGGAGGGCTTATATCAGGAGTTCTTCCTCCTGAGGGAGAAGTAGGGTACCACACTCCTCGTTTGTGGGTATCTGTTTTCAGAGCGTTATGGGCATATTTCTGCGCACCCAAGTGTGGCTGCAGTTCCTTGCTGGCTTGGTAAAGCTACGCTGCAGCGAGTGCTCTTTTTGTAGCTGCAGTGCAAAGTGTGAAGGCACTAATGAAGGTGTAAAGCAGGGGCAGGAACATGGGGAACGGAGCCGGAAGGATGGCTGAGGTTAGCCCCAAGGCCTGGGCTTAGCAAGCTGCCTGCTGTGCATGCCGGCTCGGCATGTGAGCATCTGTCTGGCTGCTCAGGCATCGCCGGTTGTGGTCCAGTAGGTGTGAGGAGCTTGCAGGAGGTAACTGCCGCCAGCACACGGCCCCTCCACATCATATGGCCGTGGTATGGGGGGGTCCGTGCGATGGCGAGAGGAAGCACGTCCCGTAAGGTGGGTGTTGCTGTCCTAGAGCTGCTCCATTGTGTGATCTCAGGCAGGATCGCAGGAGGGCAGGTCTGCGGTCAGATATTTTCCTTTCGGTTTTCTAGGGCAGAGATGATCTTTTTGTTTCGGGCACTTTCTATGTATCTGGGAGTTGATCTCAGATATTGCGTAGGCTGCTACTTAACTGGTCAAATTTCATTTTTAAAGGAGGTCAGAGCAGGCCCAAAAGGCAGCTTTATATCAGTGGTCTATTAATTTTAATTATTTAATTTATTTATTTAATTTCATTGTATCTTGTCTTTTGTTGTTGCTGTTGATTTAAGACCAGAGGGACTATTACGACTGTCTGGTTTAACCTTGTATAAGACAAGATTTTACCATTGGTCCTGCATCCAGTGGGATTCCAGTGATCCAAAGATGTTCTACTTCTGCAGCTCCTGGCATGCTGGGACTTCAGTCCTCATTTTGGAGACTTTCAGCTGTAGTGTTTAATTAGATCATGCGAACGCGTGCCATGAAAAGATCTTGAGTCTAGCTAGATCCTCTCTATTGGGTGCTGTGGTATAATATGAGCACGGCAGGATAGTTAGTGTAGGGTCTTCAGTGGTCTTTAATCTTGGAGTCGGGTGAGAGATTGTTTTATAACTCTCAGAAATCTTCTGCTGTTACTTTCAAAATGATTTTGTTTCTGCTTTGTGACACTGTGCTACCCTGGGCAGGGGAATCCCATTTGCACATGTGGAGAACAAGGTGTGTCACACCGTTTGGATCAATTTTTGTTTGTGCCCTGTGTTGAAAGTGGAAGATGCTTTTGTTACATCTCCTGATCTCAGCCCAACTGCTTGTATTTCAACAAACCTTTGTTTTTAAGACTAAACGTACCACAAAAGACCACATATGCCAGAAGAAATGAGGAAAGATCCTCTTTGTGAATGTGAAAGCAGTAGTCTATCATTGTCTGTGGAGACTGGCAGAGAAATGATATGAACTGAAGAGTGATTTTTGAAACCTAAGTAAGGATTTTCCGATAAAATCTGAATCCTTGATACCCCATAAATCAATTTGGGTGACTGTATATGTATATATACTATAGATATATTTTTGAAAGAACCATTTCTTTACAAAGCTGCATGTTTCCCCAGTGAACTGAAATTTAGGCAAAAATGGTGAAGAGTATTGCTGGAGTTGATGTTTATTAGGGGAATGTCTTCCATATTAATGGAGTCAGAGGGCTGTTCAAACACAGCTTCCTTAAGCCAGAGTAGTAAGCAACCTAAGCAAACACAATAATATTGAGCCAAAGCTAAATACTGAATTTAAATTCTCACTGTGAAATTGATTCATTTTGTGGGGCTTTTTTGTTTGGTTGTTTTGTTGTTGGTTTTTTTTTTTAGTGAAAAATATAGTGTCCATAAAATCAACATTTTGATAGGATTTTCCCAAGCAGTTCTGGCTTCCCTGTTTTATATCCCATTGATAGAGATGTGTCGCTTTTGGACTGTAGCTGGAGTCAGGTGAATAGGATGTTCTCTCATCCTTTCTCTGAAAATATTTACTCTACTCATCCTAGCAAATTCCGAGTAGCTTAAAAACAATTTCTGCACTTCTGCAACAAAGTGTAGGCTAGGGAAATGTAAAGGGATGATGTATGCTGTCTCTGATTCCCCCTCAATTACCCCAAAAGGTTGTTTTCTCTTGGCTCTTGTTGATGAAGCTGTAGTTAGCATCCCTAGGAGTGGAGAAGCAGGCAGAAAACACTGCCATACTTTAACTCTGCAGAGTCAGTCTGGCTTGGGTACCTTCTTTCCCTGTTTACTGTCCTGTCCATTTGTAGTATGGATGTCTGGTTCTTCCATTAGATACGTAGAGTTCAGCTTTCTCTTTTACCTATGCCTTAATGTTATTCCCTTAAAAGGACCGGTTGGTGCGTGGCAAACCACAGGCAAACATTGTCTGGATTAGTGGTGGTCCCTATGCTGTTGCTCTGGGAGCTTGGGCTTATTGTTCACCTGAAGGATGTGGTATGCGTTAACACTGGCGAGGAATCAAAGTGTTGTCAGGATATACTGTGTGTTACCTGAGACAAAAGAAGGAGCTTGGGCTTGTCCTCCTTTCTTGCAGGGCCAGGAAATATTTTTCTACTCCGCAGTGCGTACTGAGGTGTATTAAATTCTGGGCACCTCTGCAATGAAACTTAGCGCTGCTGATTTAGATGTCTTGTTTCTATTTCTGCCAGACCCAGGAAAGGTGGCTGTTCGAGAGCAGACGGAGTTTGAACCGTTGTTTTTAGTCATTCCTCCAGAGAGCTCTATTTTCAGAAATTTTGTTCTGTGCAGGTTATTGATACCCACGAGGTGTGAAGCTTCTCTTTGACAATTTTAACATTGCAATTTGGGAGTGTATGAGGGTTGTCCTTTTTTTTCCTTTTTTTAAAGTGAGATTTGTGTGCGACAGCCTGACTCAAACTTCAGGGAATCAAGCTGTGATATTTTTTGCTAAAAAACTAGCTAGTGAACAAAAAAAAAACCACCAAAAGCAAGACCTTAATTAAAAATGCAACTGAAAATAAGAAAGCTACCAACCAAAAAGTAAATACATTCTTCCAAGGTCAGGTTGACCGATACTGGGATTGAATCTCTGATCCCTAAACTTATATTCTGTATTGCTATCTAATTTAGATTAAATGTCAACAAGTCCTTAGGTAACAGCATTAACAGTTTCCTGTTTACTATGGTTTAAGGCCAAAAGGTGATTTATGTAAGAAATCAGCATTTACCCCAGCACTGATGGGATTTTGAGAGAGTGAAACAATTTCAATAGGATAAAATGTAATAGGGAGGAAATATCTGTATAATTCACCAAACAGATATACATGGATCTTTGCAGAGAATTGTGTATGTTTAATGTTACTCCCGCTTCATTTATCTGACAAACTGGAACACTATTAACCTTTTTTTTTTTTCCTTTAATCTTTGTTTCCTCTAGCAGGGTTTAAATTGTTCAGCATTTCTAGGAAAAAGAAGGAATCAAGTTCCTTATTTTTTATAGAGCCTTAAATGCTGAACAATTTGAGCCATGGATGCTTGATTTTTTTTTTTTAAAACTAAGAGGGTGCATGAGAAGACATATAGAGTTTCAGATATTATCAAAAGGTGGCAAGATTTGCCATGTGAAATCCTGGGAAGAGTTTTTGCCTTGAAAACCAATCTTCTAACATCTCCTTTGCTTTTTCAGGTGGATTTGGAGCCAGAAGGCAAAGTGTTTGTCGTCATAACTCTTACAGGCAGTTTCACGGAAGGTAAGGGGATTATTTTGGCTGGACATTACGAGCTGGACTCTGGTGTACACTGTTGCCATCAGTTACCAAGCAGTATATAAGAAAATGGCATACTTCACATGGGCCACGTGCTGTTGTGCACTGAGATTTCTTGAGTGATGGGGGAAATCTGGAAGGTGCTGTTTGTAATGGGTCACGCTGTGTGTGCCCTCTGCTCTGCTGTTGGACGCAGGGAGCCCATTCGTGCTTGATCTGGTTTATTTATCTGAAGTTGTCCTTCAAATGGATTGTTTTCGTCACTCGTACTTTTCACCTGGGTGCCTCTTGAAGGGCAAGCTAAGGAGCATGTAGAGCACGTCTAAAATAGAACGTTTGAAACATCTGGGTAATTTTTATTCCATAATGATTCCCATCTACTTCATGTGTATTTCTGTTCCCCAAGTTCCCTTTGTGTGGGAAACTTAAGTTTTTAAGTGCGACAACTGCCCTGAAAAAGCATCTAGGTGTAATTTTTTTCTGTAACTATCTTGTATAGTGTGGTGGTTTTAATTTCCCTGTTGTTTACTGTGATACCAGCTATGAGTGTGGATGTGAGCTCTGCTGGAGGAACCCAGGCAATCTGGGGTGGGGCTCAGAAAAAGGTTATTTTCTCCAGACCTACAACATGATTTTTACTTGTTTTAGCTGTGACCTTAAATTTCATTTGTTGGGGTGTGTTTTCTGTACAGAAGCCAAGAATGGAGGCAAGATCTGCTCTGCTGTCTGTTACCTGCAGTCTGGCAGAGCTGGATTTTTAATGCTTTCTCTTGTTGTGCCCCAGAAATGGATTGCTTGGCACAAAGGCTGTGCTGGAGGCTGCAGCACAGACAGCCCACCCTGCTCTGTCGTGGATGCGAGGAGGGTGCAAGCTGGGGGGGTGTTTGCTTCCAGGGTCGCCAGGGAGCTACGGTCTCCTGCCTAGCAGTGTCCCTAGCTCACACCTTGTGGTGGGTGCCCAGGCCTGTCAATGCCACTGCCTTTGTTTTTCACATTCAGGTTTGAATATAAGCTTGTGCTTTACTTTGGATGCTTTTGGGGAGCTGTCTTGCTCTTGCTGAGCCGTCAGCCTGATGTGTGCTGGGGCCCGGGCAGCTCCTTGGTGGGGAGCTGCTGCATCAGAGGAGCTGGTGAAGCTTTTGGTTTTCTTTGGGTGGTTTATACCCCAGGAGTGCTCTGCTCTTGGCACGGTAGCTGTGGCCTTTTAAAGCATTTGAGCCCAATCCAGTCTGTGATCAGCTAAGCCACACCTGAGGGCGCAGCAAGGGTTCTCAGGGAGATGGTTTCCACTGCCATAGCACCCCTAGCCCTATGGCATGGAAGCAGTGTCAGGGTTTGGAGACATCCTTCCCTCTGCACAACTGAGGCTGCTCTCACTCCTAGGGACCATGGGCAGGACATAATGCTTGCAGGAGGTATGTTAGAACAGAAAGCCTGTCTGGCTTTGAGTCCTAAAGGGATGTGTGGTCTTCATGGAGTGATGAAGGAGACAAGGAGTATCACACCCTGGCACTGCAGCAGGGCAGAGAGGACCAGAATTCCTGTTTCCAGTGAAGTTTACTTTCTGTGTGAAGCTGAGCAGGCCACATAGCATCACTGCAACTTTCGGTTCTCTGTCAAGTAGCAATGCATGCTTTCTCTGCCTGGATGTTAACTCCGGGGTTTAGGAATTGCTCTCACATTTATCTGTGTGTGAAATGTTAACAGATCATTTACCCTCTCTCCTCTAGGGAGATGTTCCCTACAACTGTGCTTTGACAGGGAGACATGAAGATTACTTTTTCAAATTAGTTTGGGAAAAGCTTTCTATTTGTAACCAGAGGACAGGGAGAGTGCTAAAGTGTGCCTGGGGGATGTGCGGGACTTTTTTGCAGGTCAAAGGCAGTGGCTGTTATGCAGCAGTAGGTGTGAACAGGACATGAGAAATTGGCTTTAATTGCTTGAGATACAGCCAATGATGGAGAGTTGCATTGATAGCAAGAAACTAGAGGGCTTTTACTAACCACCATGCCAGACTGTATCCACACACAAGCGTGTCATGCTTGGCCATTTAAAGCAGGGTTGAGCAGGGATGGTGGGCTTGAGCATAAATCCAAAGTGTGGTTCAAACTCATGCTGGTGGCTGAGCATTCAGACATATTGCTAAAAAGGGTCTCAAAGATGAGAGATGGAGAACTCAAATGTTTGTGCTGCTACTGCTTTACAAGGAAAATGGGAAACGTTGGAAATAGTTACTTCTTTTTCCTCTGTCACTATTGAGGATGTGTGGACTTACAGAACAGGAAGATCAAAGGCACCTCTTGGGACTAATCAGTCAAGAAAAACCCCGTATGTGGTCACATTTGGAGTTTCCAACATTAGGCATAATCCAGGGCAAGTCTGAGTGTGGATACTAACTCTCCCAATCATTGGGAAGTGGAGGCATCCATGAGGGAGGGGTTTCCATCTCAAAAATGGTGTGGTCTCTTTCATAACGTCATTCTATTTTCCCCTCTTTTTTGTTGGAAACCTGGAGGCTCAGAATTGTATGTGGAATTTAAGTTTTTGGAAAGAAATCTGAGATTAACTCACAACTTGAAAGCACAAAAAGTGGCTTCCTGCTTGTTTGCCCTGATCTGGAGCTGCTGTCCCATCCTCACTGCTAGTTGTGCCTAACATGGCAGGGATCACTTGAAGGCTGTGTGTGTCCCTGGATACCCAGAAAATCAAACATTAATTTGCATTAGACCCCAACACGGTAGAATGTAGACCCATGGACAGTTTCAAACAATGTGACGTTCAGGACTTTTGATCATTTTCTTGTGATTTATGAAGGGTTAAGTGTGCACGTCCGGTGCATTTCCTGCTGTAAGAAGGATCCAAAAACAGTGGCATGGTGCTGCAAAAAAAGACAGACTTCAGCAAGTAAAAAGAGCAACATGGTCATGTCTGTAGACCAACTTTTCAAGTCACTTGCAAGCTTTTTTAGCAGCTTTTGCTTCACTGCTTTCAGTGGACCATGGGGACAAAAGGATAACGCAGTGGAGTCAGTCTGAACTGCGGGGAGCATCTCCTCTTGAAAAGCCTCAGGAGAGTTCCACTAAGCAAAGATCGGAGGGTCAGTGCCTACTGCTGGTCCTCATGCTGCCAACGCGTGATCCATCTCAGAGAGCCTTTATGCCAGGCTAGTTGTTTTGTTTATGGAAATAGCCAAATTCATGGTCTCAGCTACTCCAGTAAAGTAAAAGCCCAAAAAGTGGCTAAAAAGAGGGAGAAAGGGGGAGGAGAAGGGAAAAACCCTCAAAACCCAAGCAAACCAAAAAGCCTGAGGTGTTGGATCCACCTGAGACTGAATTATTTTTTTGTCCTAGAAAGCTTACCCAAAATAGACAGTCCCAGTGGTGTTATCAGCGCATACTTTCTTTAGCTTCAGGAGTGGTTAGGTTTTTTGTTTGACCAAAAGTTATTTTGAGCAAAGGCTTAATTTGTTTTTGCTTACCTATGGTGGGGATGGGGGAGAAGGGTGGCACTCCTGCGAGGTGCACAGCGCGTCCGACAGAAGCGTTAGTGTACTGTCAGGATGAGGGCAGTATGGAAAATGTACAGCTGGAAAGAGGTTAGTCTTTGTAGGTTCCTATATGGCTGTTCTGTCCATCAGTGTTAACCTACTGTTTAGAGGCACGGAAATGTGCATGTTTCATGGGTGAAAAATACATGTAATTTTTCAGGAAGATAAAGGAATGAAGCAATAGGAAGCCAGGAAAGTCTAGTGAAATTATCCCTGCCTATCTTTATTTTCGTTGCTGAATGTATCTGTTGCTGTGCTAAGCTATATCTGATTATATTAACTCCCCTCATTCAGCTGACATTTCCTGTGTAAAGCGAACCAGAGCAAAATTAAAATGAAAATCTCCTTAATTCGGGAGGAGATTACCTTTCCAAGCATGACTGTGTCTCCACTGCTGGTGCTGGGTCCCGGTGGCCCTGCACGGAGCTGGGGTGGAGGGAAGCACCATCTCCTCCAGCCGTCTCCCGCGCTGACCCAAGGGATGTTTCACTCCAGGCTGTTCTATAGAGAAGGTGAGGACTGACTTCTGCCTGCCAAGTTTCAGGCAGTACTTTATCCCCCCACCTCCCTCCCTCAAAGGATTTTATTTAATCTTTCCTGGGTTTTCTTTATTTAACCTTGTCTGATAATGGGATTATTTTGGTTTGAAGTCATCAACATTACGGGTTTTTTTAAATTTCCTTATTCTTTTCAATCTGGATATTACTGTGTTTTTGTCGCTGATGGTGTCTTTAGCATTTCTTACCTCTCTCTGTGTCTCCTTGTCCCTTTCTCCTTTTAAAAAAACAAATGTGGCTTCTCTGAGAGATCTGTCTTTGTGATGGATGTGCCTCATCCAAGAACATGGGGCACACTTCCAGCGGAGGAGCAGGGATAGGCGCGGGGCGCTGTGTGCTGTGTGTGGGACCAGGCAAAGCTGTAGCTGTCGGTAGGCAGATCGGCTCTGCCCAGCCCTGGGGACCACAGGAGCTGTGGGTTACCTGACCTATTAGTGTCCTGCCACCTCCCTCCCTCCCTGTGATGACCCATGTGTGTGCCAGGATTTCTGAGATGATCCACTAGATCTCAGCTTTGTTTTAAGACTCCTTTAAAGGAAAATTTCTGCTTTATTGCTCTCTAAAACAGGTTGTGCTGCGTAGAGTGTAAAGTTCCCTAATATTGTTCCTCTTCTCCTAACTTTGGCCGTAACCATTTCCTAGTAGGCAACTTCTGAGTAGGATCTTCTTCGTCACCGCTCCTGGAAAGCACCTGGGAGCACCCTGTCAGGAAGACACCATCGACTGGGGGCCACTGTGGTTCTCCAGTACACTGTACCCGAGCACCCTTTCTCTGTGCTCTCCCAGGGTGTCGTCTATGTTGCCCTGGCTCTGGTTGACGTTGGCCTGGTGTCTCTGAGGAGACACTGTCTCTGGGGCTTGTGTTGTTCATAGCAAGTGACTCCGATGCTATCAGTGTGCCCCATCGGGTGTTGCACCGTTGGTGTCAGTGGCACGAATTCAAACCTGCTCTCCTCTGCTTGTCTGTCTTTGCTACTGAATGCCGGTTTCAGCTGCGAAAGGGCAAGCCATGAGTTACTTTCCTCTTGGGCAGAAGATGATTGGTTTGAAATAAAAAGCCTGTGAGAAGTTAGTAGAGATACTCAGGAGCAGGTCAGTCGTGCAGGGGTCAGGGTGTTTCGCTGCGGTGAGACCAGACTGGGCACCAAGGGGCCCCAAGTACATGTCTGCAGGGTGGCAATGCTGGAGTCCCAGAGCCGGCCGTGTCCTTCACGGCTTTGCCTGAGAGGTGTGTTGCTGTGCCCTCAGTTTGCCACCTTTCTTGCTATTCTTTTTAATTTCAAGCAAAGCTAATTAAATTAATAAAAAGTAATTATTTGACTGAATTAATGAATGAAGCAAGCCCTGTAGAAAATAATGCTTCTATTTTAGTGCTTCAAACTCCTGCAAGTTGCTGCTTTTTTTTTTTTTTTACACTGTCACTCAAAGTGATAATTCTAGCCTGGAAGTTCAATTTTAATTTCATCATTGTGAGGTAAGTAGTGGTTGTTTCTTTTCTTTCAGTGTCAGGAAAGACGAAGACAAATTTGAGTTCTGGGCAAGAAATAGAACGAGAATATTGAAAAGCCAAGTGACTTGGTGGAGCAGATATAGCACCCATTACGAAATAATTAATGTTGGTAGGCTTTGCAGCAGCAAGGAAGCCTGAACCTGCCTCTAGAGCAGGAAATACTTCTTTAGTTTGCAGCTATCGCATGTGTTTGGGATGGTTTGTTCTCAAGCGTGATGATTCTTAATCTTTTGCTGTCGTTTTTCTTAGCATACATTTTTCTAACATAAAGTGGTTTATATCTACAGAAATAACATTTCCTCAGACAAGCACCTGCAAATATCTGCAGTCTTAAAGTCTCAAATGGTGTAAGGCGTTGTGCTAAGAAGGTCCTTGCTCTGTGCTGTAATGTAGCTCCTCAGTCCTACAAACCTTCTATTTACAGATACGTTATTAAACTCTTGCACAAGAGGGAGAAAAAAGATGTTTAACGGTCCCCTCTAAACTGCAATAATGACTGTTTTTAGCCTGTGTTTTATAGTTAAGGGAATAATTATTGGAAACTAGGCACGAAAAATGCCCTGTTCTCATACCCTGGCTAGTTGGGCCACTCATCTATTTCAGGTTACTAGCCCATGCAGAATTTTAAGGCATGTAGTAGACATTGTCTAGAGAACTTCCTGATCTAAATTGGCAATATCAGTGCAGAACAGGATAAAGAAAATTTTGCTATCTTTGGTTCACAGTCTGAGAACATGGAAGTCTTTAATGTCTAGCCCAAAGCCTTCTGTGTCAGAGAGCAGCAGAAGATATGTTTTATCTATACCCCTGTATTTTTTTTCTAATGCCTACACTTTTCCCAGTGCTTTACACTTGTCACATTCGTGCATGCTGCAGGCAAGGGAGTTCCAGATGCGCTCCATGTTGATTAAGCTCTGCATTTCCAGCTGGAAATAGGTTAGAACAATATCAAGTCCTGTGGGGGAGAAAATAGACCCTAAATGAACCCTGGAGAAGACTGAGCCCTTGCGG
Organism: Rhinoptilus africanus; assembly: GCA_013400135.1. Classification (NCBI taxonomy): domain Eukaryota; kingdom Metazoa; phylum Chordata; class Aves; order Charadriiformes; family Glareolidae; genus Rhinoptilus; species Rhinoptilus africanus. Next base: position 331,922 of record VXBO01001777.1, on the reverse strand, counting down.
AGAGCAGGAATGTCATCCACAGATGCTGTTCATCGCTGCTTGGGAGGCAGGTGAACTTCAGTGGATCCCCAGCCTTGCTGGAAGATGTCAGTCAGGTTAAAAAGCAAAAGGCAATTCCAGAGGCTGATCTTGAAGTCCTCAGCAAGTATTGCTCTCCTGGAGGTCAGACTGCAAACCCAAAGCTCTGCACCCAAAGGGAGATGTGTCAGCCAAGCCAACAGGAGCAGGAACGGCTCTATCCTTGTCACGAAGCCTCTGTGAGTTAAGCACAAGATGTTAAAGTTTCTCAGCAACACTGAAGATCTTGGGACAGAATTTCAAAGTTGGAGAGACCATGAAGCACCTCTTGGATATCCTTTACAGAGGGAGGAACCTTTGGGCATTGTGAGAAATGTCCTTTGGGCTACAAGATGCCACTGGGACAAGGGGCTGTACTGCATCTTCCCAAGCGCTGCTTTTCATTTGCTCTGTTCAAGCTGAGAGTGGCATGAGAAGGGGTCACTGGAATGAGAGACAGCCCCACCTGCAAGATAGACAAAATGGATGAACTTGGGGATAATGAATAATTATAATTATTACTGTTTATGGTGGGAGGATAATGTGAGCATTTTATTTTTTTTTAAACTGAAGCCTTCAAAATTTACATATTGCGTTTCACATTTAAATATTGCAGAGAGATCCAAGTATTTTTGCACCCTGGCACTCTTATATCTCACATATGCCTCTCTTCCATTAAAAAAAAAAGAAAAAAAAAGAAATGGCAAGTGTGGTACATTCTGAATTTTCACAGAGAAAAAAGGATTTCAACAGGGGAAAGCAAACAAACCCCCCTGATGGCTGGAAGATTTAGGCCCTGGGAAATTAAGTGGTTTGCTCTGTGCTGTGGAGGGACCCTAATGCAGAGCTAGGAGGTGAACAGCACCTCAGCTTGCTACATATCCACAAGACCACCTTTATTTCTTGGAAAACAATCTGTTTGAGCTCTACAGCTATTGTAGTATGTCTAATGCTGAGACATCTTTGGCAGTAATTCATGGCTTGCCAAGATCTGCCAAATGCTTAGATATCCAGACGCTGTAAAAATGCAACAAACAGCAATATCAGGGTTAACTTTACTTCCTCAGTGGGCTGTGTTTTGTCTGGGCTCTGAAAGCAAGATATAAATATGCAAGCTTGCAATCTGCTCTGGGATTTTGGTGTTCCTGGCTGTAATGAGGAACAGAGATTTTTGCTTTATTTTAATGTGATTCCTGGAATAAATGACCGTGGTTCTCAGAGGAGCTTAAACCTATGTACTTGGCCTTGGAGGACAGCGCTGCGCTGGAGCGGGTGTTTGCAGCAAAGCGGGTTGGCAAACGTGGGCTGGAAGGAGCAGAGCACAACCCCTCTCCCTGGCTGCTGTGCCCTGCGCTGGGGGATGCTGTTTCATGGCCATCTCCCCCCGCACCCGCTGTGGTCAAGGGCACCTGGATAATACCCTGGACTCGGGCGAAGCGGGGAGGCCCCATACAGCAGCACACCTCATGGCTGCGCCCGGAGTGCCCTAGACCGCAGTCTGTGAGCTAGCTGACCCATGAAATAGGTGAACAACTGTCCAAAAGCCCCAGTATTTTACCTAGGGTCACCCCAGAAATCTGTAGCAGAAACCAGAGAGGAAAAAAAACCCAACAAACAACCCACACTTTTTTTTTTTTTAACATCATCTCCAACAACTATCAAATTAGGCTGTGTCCCATTTAATATCCAGGTCTGTCAACTCTGGCTGCTGGCGGAAACTCCGAATTTAGGTGGTACCACAACAGGCAAGGGCTTTCCTTGAGTCTAGGTGTCTGGAAGCCCGGCCTGTCAGGCATCCCGAAGTCCCTATCACCTGGATGTTGTACGGGGCAGTGCTGGATTTGTCATGTGAGTGTATCTGCTGGGCCTATCCACAGGAGAGGACGCATGAAGTAATAAGATGCTGTTGTGCCACAGTGCTTAGTTACCTCAATGTACCTGGAAGGCATTCATGCATTGCTAGTGCTTGCTGGGGGCGTGGGGAGGGAGGCAAGGCTCCCTCTGGCCCTGCAGACACAAGGAGGACCGGCGGCGTCAGTCTGCTGCGTGTTGGGGATGTTGTGGCAGTTGGTTGCTGCACCTCGACGGAGCGGGGCAGAGTGAAGCAAAATCTTGCTGACAGCCAAGCAGAGCGCAGTCTTCAGCCTTAGGCAAGCTGGCATGGAGCTTTAGGGAGCAGAGCCCGTCTTCCAGCGGTGCTTTCAGAGGTGAATCCTTATGCTCACAATTTATACACCCCTGTTTTGGGTTGCTCCTGAGTTGGCATAAAATGCCAGGTTTCCTGCTCTTCAGTCCCAGCTGGTTTTTTTTGTTTTCTGGAGTGCTTCAGAGAAATGATTCAGTTGTTTTCCAGAATGAGATGCTGAATCAAAATAGAGCTTTGTGTGAAGAGATCCTGATGTTGTTTTGCCAGGGCGACCTCAAGCTTGGCAGAGGAGAGAGAGGGAGGGCTGACAGCCTCTGCCATCTCTGTCTGCCTCCTGCTGTCTTTGGGAAAATCTACCCATTTGTGATCTTGCGGGAGAAACTGCATGAGATCAGCCTGTCTTTGAGGGCTGTGGACACTACCTGCACTGAGCAGGTTCCCACCTTGGTGACTGTTTCTCCTGGCAATGCTGATAGTGCTGGTAGTTGCAGATATGGGACCGAGGCAGTTTCATCATTAAGGGTGAATCTCTCTGTCTGGAAAGGGTGCTCTTGGGTTTCCCTTGGGCTGGCCTCGCACAGCCCAGTTCCGCACCAGCTGGCTGGGCTGGGGAGCTGAGCAAATCTGGAGCAGTGACGTGGGTTGGTTTTGAGACGGGTCAGTCCTCTGGTGGAGCTTGGTGCTGGCCTGGGGTGCTGTGGTGGGGCGGGAGGGGGATCCCCGGTGGTGGCACAGAGGAGGGAGGAAGGCAGGAGGCCTGGCTGAGCAGGAGTCCTGCTCTGCATGTCTGCTGGGACACAGGGCAAGGACAGCGAGTGGTGGAAACACTGGGGAAAGTCACTGGGAGAAGCCATAGAGCCGTAAGAGTCTGGAAGAAGGACAGAGAAGAAATACAAGGAGAGATAGAAGGAAGTAGGAAACTGGTCTAGGGAGTGGTGATGGGTGGGTATGGGCAGGAGCTGTAAGGAAGAAGGAGCTTAAAGAAGCTCAAAGAGTTAAAGAAGGTGAAAAGGGGAGAATATGGACTGACGGATGGTAGAGGAGCTGCAGAGGACAAGGGAAGGCTGCAGCAGATGTGACCAGCAAAGCCATTTCTTGCTAGCATCTGGAATGAAGTTTTTAATCCTAGAATCTTAGCTCTTTTCTGCCGTCTAGCTGTCAGACTTGTTGAGCAAGTGTGTCTGTCCGTCGCTAGGGCTGGATCTGCAGAGCAGAGCACAGTCCTTCTGTGGAGTGTTCCCCTATTAATGCTTCCCTTTGTCCCTGGAGCCGCGTGTTTGGGACCACAGCTGTGCTGGTGGCCCAGGGCCGTGGAGGGGAGAGGCTGCTCCACTTCCAGTGGACTGAACTTACCTCCAATGATAGTTTTTGTTTAGAAAACTTAAGAAATCATCTTAAAAACAAAAGCCTTTTCATTTGAAGGATGTCACTAATGTTACAAAAACAAACTCTCAAAAATCAGGAAATGCTGAATTTTTGTGTCTAAAATTTGCCCTTCCTATATGTTCATGATACAGACTTGCAGATCAGCAGCAACAATGGCAGAAAGACGTTTCGTCTCCAGCCTGCCCAGCTCAGAATTCTTAAATGGTGGGTGAGGAATCTGGGGCCACAGTGTGGTCCTACACGTGTTTTTACCTGCATTGTCTCTCCTCCTGTATTTCACCTGTGAATGTGGGGTAAGGTGAGGAAAAAGAAGTCCTTCAGGGAGAGGCTCCAGTGTGGCATCCCAAAGGGCTGGTGGTAACTTGCCCATCAGGGGCATTGCACACCTTAGCTATGGAGGCATCCCGTGTTCCTGCAGTGGGCACGGAGGGCTGGATCCAGCAGCTCACAGGGCTTTGAGCTGTGCTGTAAAGTGCAGAGCCTGCATGCTAGTGACACAGACCCTACAGAGGGCATAATGAAGTCTGGCTGATTTCCCCCCAGATTGCTTTCGTGCCCCACATTGTGCCAACACCGCTGTTTGTGGGGTGCACGGCAAACCAGATTTGGGACCTGCTCCGGCTGGAAAATGACTATGTGGAAGGGAGTGCTGAAGGAAGACAGGGTGCCATTTGAGGGGAAGAACTGCTTAAATCTGTGTAAAAGCATCAAACTGCAGGTTGGCTTTCATCTTGTGTCATTTGAGCCTAAACAAATTCCTTCCCCGTGTGTTCCTTCTCCATTGAGCAACTGGGAAAAAAGATGAAAGGAGGTACAGGTTTAGGTGTCTCTCACCAGCTGTTGGAGAAAGTTACTTTCTTCCTGCTCACCCACCTCTGCTTGTTGGTTAATTGAGAGGAGTGAGATGGGAGAGCCAGCAGGGAGGCAGAATATTTAATTATTATTGCTGCTCTTACACCTGGTGTGTTTTCTCACTTGTGAGAATAAAATTGGTAATGGCACCAGTGGCCATTACGGAGCTGGTGAAACTGTCAGGGTCCTTCCCTCTCTCTATGTACAAAGAGATCCTGAGCCAAGGCAAGCAACACCCTCTCCATGTGGCACCCAGCGCTTTTAAAGCTGTATTTGTATGCGTTTGGTACATCTGCTTTTGAAAACTCAGAAATGTATCTGAGAAATAGAGAAATATGTATTGGCAGCGTGAAAACCCTGTTGGGGAGGAGATGGGGAAGGGGATAGATCAGCTCTAGCGGTGTTAGCTGCATGGGGAGCTGTCGGGGACAGCTGTGTTTTCTGAATGCACTGTTCCTCCTGGCCTGCAGCCCTTGGGAAATCCCTCTGGGAAATGATAATAATCATCTGCTGGCAGTAGGAGGGGTGCGGTGCATGGCAGAGCAGGCACGGTCCGTGACATCTGTGGAAGTGTTTGAGGACGAGCTGCACAACGAAGCCAAGCGCGATTGCTAGCCCGGGCGCTTGAGCAGGGTATTTCCTTGCCGCATTACCAAGGTGGCAACTGTCTTGATGAGAAGAGTGTTGCCTTTTGGCAGGAATCTTCATGGTAGCAATAAGCTCGGAATACAAGAAGCTGAATTTATTTTTTTTGACAGATGCTTTTCCGCGGCAGCCTTGCTCAGCCCATGGTGTGTGGGAATCTGTGTGGGAGAGCGACATGGTAAACAACCTGCTTTGTAAGGCTGTTGCAATTGGAGAACGTGGAAATCTGAAGAGTACCAGGGATGGGCTGTGTAATCAGAGCTGAGTATGCAGCCAGACCACTTGGGCTGGGTCTGTGCGGCTGCCGGGTGACCAGTCGGCCAGGAGAATCCAGGTGCTGGAGGGAGGCGATTCGGGTGTTGGCCATCCTTCTGGGTGAGCACGGGGTCAGCGCAGGACTGGGGAAAGGCTGAGACGTTGCACGACAGCAGTTGAAGGCCCCGACAGCAGAAAAAGGGGAGTGTTTAAGTTGTCCTACTTAATTAGCTTTCCCAATGAATTTGTTCCTGTCTAGATTCCAGTTGAGCTTTGGGTTACAGTTTGCTTTCCCACTGAAAGGTGCAGTGCCCCTAGTGAGGAAGGCTTGAGGTTTTGTCCTAGGGATGGCTGCTGTGTTGAGTGCAGCGGTTGCCGTTTGTGGAATTGCTGCAAAACTTTGGGCCCCTCTGGATACAAGCTGCTTGATACTCTGATACTCGCATTTCATCCAGCTTTCTGTTGGTTTCTTTGGACATTTTGTCTCATGTTGCATAAAGAATATTTTCTTGGTGCATCTTCGAGACAGATGTTAAGCCCATGTCTCTGGAAAAGTTGCACTGCTTAAACATAAAGGCATGAATTACAAGCAGATTTAGCTGATTGTAAAACCTTGTATGGACACTCTTGTTTCAATACCAAAGCGGATGATTTTAATTCTTAAGCTGGCCACATTGCCCCAGCGAAGGATGTCCCCAGAGAATCTACTTAAAAATAGCTTTAAACTGCATCTGGTTAAAAATAGGTTTAACTTGGAGCTCGTGCTTCCCTGTGTGGGTAGGGCCTCCTAATAGCATGTTGTGATACCTACTACGGAGCCACCTACGAGCATGTGAGTTGCGGATGGTTACAACACGCAGGAGCCCCGAGGCTCTGGGAGCAGGGGAAGGTTCAGGATCTCCCTGCTGTTTGCCCAGCCTGCCAATTCTGCTTTTCTCAAGGATTTTGCGCAGGTGCTGGTAGCTTTAACCTGTAAATGCTGTCACTCTGTTAGTGCTATTTCTGCTCTGTAGCCAGCGTGGTTTGAAATCCTCTAAAACTTATGGTGCAGTGGGTTTCTGGTGCATGAATTAATCATGGAAAAGATCAAAGTTGCTTTGTTAGTTTTATTTTCCTGTTTTTAATGAATAATGTATTTAAATGGTTTCCTTCCCTAATAAATCACATCTCAACATTTTCCTCTTGAGTTTAATAGGTGGGAAGGACTAACAGGAGGTTTTACAATGGAAATTCACTTGCCAAAGCACAAGGAAATAATAATGATTATTATTGGCGAGGGGAGGAGGGAGAGGAATCAGTTCATTAAGGCTTTAATGAGCAACGCAGTAAGAAGTATGAGGTACTAGTATTATTTGCACATCTTAAAGTGAGGAGGAAGATTGTCCCCATCTTATGGTAAAATGAAGACTGCAAGCAGATGTGCCATTCTGCCTGCAGCTGAGGAGGGGAGGCAGTTATTACTACCTGTTTCTCACTGCTTGTGTAGGTCAACTTAAATTTTTAATAATAGGGATTTTTTTATTTTGTTTTTTTCTCTGTTGCCACCCTTACCTGAGATCAATGTGACAGGACGGGGTTATGGCGAGTTTGCAGATGGAGTCGTGCTGGTAGGTCTGGGGAGGGAGCAGTGGGGCTGGGGCATGGGTGTCTTCACCCAGCTCTGCTGCTGCTGGAAGACCATGTTTGATGACACCCAGAGGGAAGCACATATCTGCTGTCTTGCTAGATATGACCTGACTAATTTATCTTGCTTTTCCAAACTGCGTAACTGTGTATCTCATGCTGAGTGTGGGGCAGATACGAGCTGGCCTTCCAGTTACAGTGCCTGTCTGGGGCTCCAGAGGGCTGTTCAGTGCTCAGGTTTCTGTCTCCCTGAAGTCCCTCCTCTAATTCAAAATTAAATCCTTCTCTCCTGGCATCTCCTCTTTGTGCAAGCTGAGACAGTTCTCAGCTATTGTCACCCCAGCCTGGTCTCCCTTGCAGACAGAAATATCATGAGGTTACCATCTCCAAACAAATGCAAAAACTTGCAGAGATGGAATGATAAAATTGAGCGCAGGTAAAATCTTTCTTGCTCTTGGCAGAGAAACAAGCGCAGGGTGAAAAACGGGGCTGTCCCCTTCCTTCTCTCACAGTGGTGTATGGCTGTAAAGAGAAGGAGAGGCAAGTGCAGGGAAGTGGCTATCCCCGGCAAACACATCCTCCTTGGCAGCCAGCAGCTTTTCTGCAGCCCGTGGCCTGGAAAGCACAAATGGAGGGGCATGTAATGATCTTCGTTTGAGAACCTGGTCTCCTGTGGCATGGGGTTGCTCATGTTTGCTGAAGTCTTTTGTTATTCTCAGTATCCCATTTGTTCAGTTCATTGTTACTTATTGCAGAAATGAATGGAAATGCTTTTCCATTCATGTTTTTGAGCCTTGCACAACATGCTGCAGTGCCTTGCTTCATAGCTGTCAGTACCTCAAGCAGACTTCTAAAAAAATTTTCCCAGAAACAATTTGTAAAAGCAGATGTGGAGAACAATATTTTTGAGCTTCCCTGTGCGTGTCTGAAAACCTGTGTGGTAACCGTGATGAAAACTCTATGCAAAATAACCTGTGTGGTATTCATAACTGGTCTGCAGACTCAAAGCGGCAGCAGAATACTTGTTTTAAGAGTTTCTCAAGCTGCCACCTTCCTCCTCCCTCGTTCTCCCAGACCTTATGCAAACAGGTAAAAAGCAGCCATTCCTCCTTCAGCCCCAGCAGTAGGCTCTACCCTCTGCTCTGCAGCCCTCTCCCCACCCGCACGTGCGATGGCTCCCCAGCAGCAGCCACGTACTGGTCACTCCAGCTCTGTAGAGCTCTCCTCCTGTCCCTGGCACCGCTTCATACAAGTGCAAGAGACTGAGTGAAGAAAACTGATCTCCTGGGAAGGTCTTGGACCTCAGTTCCACAGTGGTGAGGTGAACAGTGAGGTTAGTGGTGATGGATGGAGCACAGCTGTAGCTGGTAAGCCTGGGAAACATGGAGATGTGTCCTCTCAGCTTTGCCGTCTCACCTACTGGTGCCACCAGAGCTTTGGTGTCATTGTGTCATTCTAGAAATAAGCCTGTGATGGGCTTTTGTAGCAATAGCTGGGTGCTGTCATGCTCACTAATACTGTTGTGTGAACTTCATCAGTCCTGTTCTTTTGCTGCCATACTGAAACATCATTGTTCAGCTTCAGTACTCAAATGCTGCTAATGACTTAGAACTGAGAGTAAAGGCTGAGATAAATTTATATCCTAGACCTGCCAGGAAAACAAGGAAGATGGATCTGCCCTATTTCAGCACTTGGACGAGCAACAGAGACCTTGTCTCGAGCGCAGAGCTCTGTGTGATTCCATGCAGGGATGAATACATGCAGGACTGCTGATAATGCTGTTTCATACAAGTGGGAAAACTCTTATTTTTCTTAGAGCATCGTTATTCCTGTTACATTGATGGGTTAGCATCTTAAAAGATGAACTGCCCGTTAACATGGGTTTTCCATCAAGTCCTAGTAGAAGATGACCTAGTCCTGCCAGCACTAGCTGTCTCTTTCTGTGTCTTCATACGAAACTTTACCTGTTTCAGAGGGGAAAACGGCAGCTGGATCAGACATAAGGCCCAGCCAGTTTTTGATGTGCCACATGTTTGCTTTGCAATGAGCCTCTCCTGGGTTTTGAACCAATCTGATTTCGTGTGCAGACTGGCAGAAGCAGCAGAAGGACAGAAACTTCGGTGGACATGAAGTGGAAGAGAAACCTCGTGTGGTTAACACGATCTCTGTGGATGTGGCTGTTTTCCAGCTGGCTGATTCATGCATCCAAGTGACTTTTGAGGGGAGCTGAAAGAGAAAACTTTGCAGTAATTAGGATGGCAAGGCTTTTAATCTTCAGCACTAATACTAGGGAAGCAGAACAGTCAGCAATGGAAATACCACTTTGGGTCATAGTCTGTAAAGTATTTTTCCTTTTCAGAGTCAGGCTCTCAGATGCTTCTTCAGTGCTGTGCTGTTTTTACAATGTTTTAATTAGTAAGGCTTCCTGTGGTTTTGACCATCCATGGGATTATGATGATAAAACTCCAGGTTAAAAGATACCAAGCCTTTGTCAGGGATTTTTGTCATAAGATACGTGTTTTACAGCTTGGAAAATAAACATCTTGGTTCATCTTGGTTTAGCCTGTGTTTATATTCAGTAGATGTGAGGAAGCCCACTGTTAGGTAAATATTGAGAGAACACCTACATACTTCATGCCGGAGGGTGTGGGTGTGGGTGTATTCATTTCCCCCCCATTTACTTGATTTGTTTTATATATTCTTTTCCTAAAACACCCACTACTAAAAATACCCACTTGTACTCACCGTTAGGGCATGGGTTTAGGGCAGCTGAGTGTTTAGCCTGATCTGAAATGGTGTTCTGCAGTACCTGGGAGAGGCGAGGGCGTCTGTCAATCTCCTGTCTTGCTTTTTACAGTCTAATAAGTCCAGTGGTTGGTCTCTGCTCCGCACTTGTCTATCACTCAGTGCAAAGGGATCTTGCTTGCAGTGCTCCCAGGGGAGTATAGGATAACCTGTGTACTGTTACTGCTACTCATAAAAAAGGTTTAATTAAGTTTTAATCTATTAGCTTTATTCCTTTAAGGCTTTTTACATTGCTTTTTTTGAATATCTTTAGTTCTTTCAAAGAAAAATCCCATCGATGCATGCAGAAGTAAACCACTGGAAGCTGTTGTGTACCCAAATGACGCTTGCCGAGCCGGTGTTATAGCAGTGGTTGGTAGCACGACACTGAGATTGATTTCCAATAGATGAGACCTAACAGGCTTTAACTACTTGAGGCAAATAGTTACACACACAACACTTCATTCTGCAGCTCTTCCTCTTGTTTTACTGCTGTAGGTGTCTTAATGCCACCACTATAAGGACTAAAATGAAATTACCCCCTGGAATAAAAACTGGCAGGGGGAGGTTGAGGAGAGAAAGGGGGAATCTCTGGCTGGGAAGGGCAGGATCAGGTGAGCTTGGGGGCAGGTAGGGCAATGAGGCTGCCGAGTGGGTGAGCAGTGTGCTAGTGTGTGCAGTTGTCCTCAGATGACTTCGTAGGTTATTTATTCTCTCTCCTTCTGTGTGCATAGTTTCCAGTGCCATAAACACGTGTTAGGCATGAGTGGAGAGGAGGGAAGGGGAAGAGGCTTTTTAGTGTTTAACTTTGTAGTTCCTTTTGCACATAGCCAGGCACAGGAAATACCCAATAGTTACAGGCATCCAAATTTAACCATGGATGTGGACAACTCCCTTTGAGCAATTACTTGCCTGCTTTTATAGCAGTATTTGGACATTTGAACCATTCGTTGTGGTTGCTGCTTTACCAGAGATTAGAGGGTTTTAAAATTCTCGGTCTCCTAGAGCGGTCTAGATCTGCTTTGTTTTGTAAGATGCTCTCTGCATGCAGAAGGAAAATCTATATTCTGTAAGAAACTGGTCAGAGTGCAAGACATGAGTGGGGAAAAAATGTTTGTGATGACTTTATGTCCTGTGACGCTAAAGGTGAGAGGCATGAGGAGCTGCAATGTTGGTCACCCTGTCCACTAGCACGGTTCCGTGCTGCGTTGATGGTTTCTACATGCAACCTCTATCCCGACGGCACCGGGGGCTCGGCAGATGCGGTGGGTGTGAGCTGAGGAACTGCCATCTTGGTGGCTGGTCGTTAGGAGGAAGGTAGTTTTGGTAGTGATATGTTCCACCATTTCAAAATCACTTGTGCCTTGTTGGCGTGTTGAACTTGCCCATCCCATGGTGTGGTGTGTGAGATGGATGAGCGCCCAAGCCCTCTAAAAGAGGGATGTATTCTCTGGAATATGGTTGTCTATGTCAATGCACTAGAGTGTGCGGTGGATGGTCTCCTGCAGCTATGCCCGAGTTATGGCTGAAATTGTGCTGTGCTCTCCTCCTTCTTTTTGCTTGAGGCAGCATCAGGAAATGGGAAGAGCAGAGCCCAAAAGAGCTGACTGTGAATGAAAAGTAATTCAGGTATTGCTGAAGTCAGTCTCCTGCTCAGTAATACTTAGATTTTTCATAATGTAATGTGAAGTGAATGTGAGCATGGGTAAGGATCACCTGGAAGATGTGCAGCATCTGGAGAAAGTAAGCAGGGTAATGCAGCAAAGTAGTGTGGGGAAAATGTGAAATTTGAGGAATGTTTTCAATGCAACTTATGCTTTTAGGAAGAAAAAAATACAAAAAACTTGTGGCATGTGTTTTAAGATGGAAGATGGAAGTTGTCATGCTGCATGAGATGTCCGTGTCTGGAGAACAGGAGATGGAATATAGCTCAGAAGAGAAGGCTTAAGGCTGGCCATGGATGTGACCCATCAGTGCAGGCAGCATGGACGTTTCCCCTACCTCCCATGAGAAAGCATTGCCTGTCATTTTTTAGTCTTCCTGAACCATTTCAAAATTGCAGTCTCTCTGAAGCCAGGCAAACCGCAGTGATGCACAGCAGTGTCCCACTCAGTGGCTTTGTGGGCTACCCTTGGGTGTCCCCTGTTCCTGGTGCAAGGGACTGGTTTGCTCTCGGCTGTGTGTGGGCTGCTTGCTGTGTGGGAGAGCACCAGGGGGGCAATTGCCACATGCTGGTACTTGAGGGGAACCATAACAAAACCAGAAACTACACGAGCTAAATTGGGAACATATTCTCTTAAACTCTGGTAAATGTGAGTGCATGAACTTAAAGGGCATCAGCTGCTGGGCTTCTAATGGAGCAAGCTGGTAACTGGATTGCTTCTTTAGGTGATTTACTTCCATGCTCACCACCCACTCACAAACCCTGCCCTTCCCTTTCCGTGCCTTGCTAGTTCTCTTGTATGTATTGAATGCCAAGACAGGATACTTTGCCAGTTGAGGTGTTTGGCCCTGATTTAGGAAAACACTTAAGCATATGCTTAAACCTAGATCAAGGAGGTGTGCTCTTGAATTTAAAAGTGGGCAAGTTCTATAATGCTGTAAGGGATATTTTAAATAATTCTCACATGAAGTTGCAGGAGGTTTGCGCTCGGTGAAGCAACTGGCTCTTGGCCTTGCTTTTGGGGAAGAGGGATGAACTGGTTGACCTTTTGAAGTTCTTCTCAGCCATGTTTCCAATGGTGGATAATGAGGCTATTGAAATTGTGCAATGATGATTGAACGTTTGGAAGGGAAACCTCAGCACATCAGCTCGCACTTCTGGAGATCAAATTGACATCTCATGTGTGGGAAAGAGGCAAATTATCTCCCAGCTGCAGGGTTCCTCCGTCTTGCTGTCATGTGTTCCTGGCTGCCCGCTGACAGAGGCAGGATGCCGAACTAGATGGACCAGTGTTCTGATTCAGTCTGGCAATTCCTGTGGTCCTCGGAGTCCTGTTGACTTCAGTGAAAATTAAACACATGTTCAAGCACTTCTCTAGAAAGGCAGGCTTTTCTGCGCCAGTCTCTCTGCCCAGCTGCTTGAAGCTCTGTAGTGAAGAGAGCAGGTTTCTGTTAAGGGCTTGGATCAGCCCTGCCACATCCTTTTTTTGTGTGTCTGTTTTAATGGGAATATCCTAATTTATAGTGTGTGCTTCCATTTTAAAAATAAATGTGAGCTGTCTTAAAGTCAAGTCATGCTCCATGTTGCAGTTACGCCATCAGATGGGAGGTTTCCATTAGTGCCTGTGGAGGGGTCGCACACACAAACATTGGGAGAACACCGCAGAAACCTTGAGTTTTATGGCTGGCTGTGCTTCTAAACCTGTGTGGCAAGAGTACCAGGAGGAATACATTGTAGGTTCCTCACAGCCCTTTGAAGTGGCTGGGTTAAGTAGGTTAAGTACTGACAGCATGGCTTCCCTTATCTCTGCTTCTACAAAGAGGACTGGGAGATTCGCCTGTGATGTGGGACTCTTCCGTTTCAAGCCTTGATCAAGTTGACAGCTTTTTCCCTCTACTCCCCCCCTTCCCCCCCTCAGCATTTAATCAATAAAGCCAGTTGAAAGCAGGGAGATGATTTGCCCGCTTTTTATGGGTACATGAAGTGGTGCGGTAACAGCTGTGTTTGGGTACGGCTGCCGATCCACTGCTCCAGGATGATCAGATGGGTGGGATACAGGAAGTGTCCCTTCCTGTGTCATGGCATCCGTGCGGGCTTGGCAATAGCTGGCGTTTGTCTTGCATCCAAGTCCAGACTCAAAACAAGAGTCCCGAGTACATACGCTGGTGCACGTTCTGCTCTAGCAGGCTCCAGTGTGTGTCCCTTGTTAGTTCTTTCCAAAGGAAAGGCCCTGCTAACTCGAAAACTGTGAATTTAATTTCTTTCTCTGAGGCGAGTGTGCCCCAGATGAGGCTTTGATCTGTGAAGCTCGGCTGAGTCTGACCTGCTCTGTGCCAGGATCCCAGCACAGCTGGCTGTGGTTTGCAAGTCGGATGCCTGCTGCTGTGTGGGAATGGCTTTCTTGATCTAGAGCTCAGTTCTGCCGTTTGAGGGTGACTTGTTTTGTGTAAAATGAACTTTGCTAGGACACTGTTATATGGCTGAATTAAATAAAAACAAAAATTAAATTAAGTTTTGAGACAATTCAGATTTGAATGCTAGCCGTTCCTGGGTCCCTGCTTCCCAGAACTTTAAAATATTATCCACCTTTTGGAAAACGAGCCCTTTAAAGAAAGCTGAGAGCGGCACATATTGAACAGTGCTTGAAAAAGTAGGCTGTGCCTTTTTGTCCAGTACAGGAAACAAAACTGTTACAAATGGTGATACCGAAGTGTAGCCTGAGAACAGTGAATGTGGACAAACCCTACTCACCGAGCGAGGCTCTGCTCTGGCTCGGCAAGCGGGGTGCGGGTCAGTTGCTTGCACATAGTCATGTTTTCAGGTATTATTATCCAAAAAGCTGTGAGTTACAACAGCTCATTAACCTTAAGCTTCTGGTCTCTTTATGGCTTGTGAATGAATGGATTACTGACATGTCTGAACATGGGAGAGGAGTGAGAGGAAGATGGGAAGAGGCAGTTATTTCTGCATGAAGAATGTAATTTTGAGTAAAGGGGCCTTTTGCAATTAACTTCCTTGCCTGTCCCAAATGCTACCCTCATTCTAGACAGTGGTCTCCTGACCTCTAAACCAGGGATGTCATTGTGGCCTTTGAAAGTATTTTGTGCTGTAGCAAAAACAGGAATAATAACTATGCATGATAATGTTTTATTGCTTTTTTTTATTCCTATCCTATGCACAGGGACCCTCCAGAGGGATCGAATTTTTAAGAACCTCACTCGGAAACGCCAATGGGCAATGCGAAGACGAGTGCATCAGGTGAACGGGCACAAATTCATGGCCACCTACCTGCGACAGCCAACGTACTGCTCACACTGCAGGGAGTTCATCTGGTAAGAACAGCTTGAACATGGTGGTGTGGTGCTTCCCATCCCTTCGCGTTTTGGGGACTGACATGCCACCCCCGATTCTGAGTCGGTCACACAGCACTTTACTAAGGGCCACTGATGTGATTCCCCTTGGCCATCAGGTTTAGCAGGGTAGAGTTATGTTACAAACTGGAGTCTACTGCAGAGAGACCAGAGATGATGTGTATATTGGATGCCGGAAACAAACTGGGATGGTGTGGGGATGAGGCAGTGTTCCTCACTTGTAAGCAAAGATGTTATTTCGGGGGGGGGGAGGGGAAAGTAACCCAGGCAATCTGAAGACCCCAGGTATTAACTTGAGTGGAGCTTTGAGATTACAGTGAGAAAAAACACTTGCTTGGAAGACTAGTGAAAATGCCTGAGAATAGAAAAGCCATCAGAGGTGTGAGGTGTGGGGTGAAACATGTGGGGGAGTAGGCAGAGCAGGGAGGAAAAACTTAAATATGTCTCAAAAGAGCACGGAGTGGGAGAGATAATAACAGGGCGTGGGCTGCTGGGATCTGTCTTAATAAGTGTGGTGTGTGTTGTAATAAAGTCAGGTATTTCAGAAACTAGAGTGAGGGGGAATATGGGGAATAACATGCATATGGACAGGGTACGCCATAAGCTGCAGCCCTTGTAGTGCTTTGTTACACTCTCACACCCCTGTGCTGAATTGCACCGTTGTTGCTGGGCAGTTTTGCCCTGGGGATCTGGTCATTTGTGATCCTCTTGCATTTCGGCTCTCTCTTCTGTAAATGATCTGCCAGAAGACTGGCTTTTGGATGTTAAATTATGCTCATATTTTGTTTTGAACAGGGGCGTGTTTGGGAAGCAGGGATACCAGTGCCAAGGTAAGGTGTTCTGCTCCTGCACGATGTGTGTGCAGGATGTGCTGTCTCAGGAGGAGTCTCCTGTGCTGCTGGGACATCCTGCAGTTACAAATGTCTCTGAAGTCACCACTCCTCTTTCTCTCCAGCCAGCCAAAACTGTGCTTTTGAGGAGGCGTCAGGCTGACAGCTTGCATGCACACAGGAGCAACCACCTACGTTTATGCAAACACCTAGGAGTCCGGTTGTTGTGTTTCACCCAGAGTTTTCCTCCTGTTCAGATCCATCGAGTTGCTGAGTATATGTAGCAGTCAGCTGGGCTTGAGAGATTAGGGTTCCTTCAGGACAGTGTCTGACTGGTATTGGGTCACAAAGTATCCTACTGGAATGGCCACGCTCTTCCTTTCTCCACCTATGTAGTTTAACAAAATGAAACTAGGGATGTGACCTCAAAGGGCAGCTTTGTGGGCTGGCACATCACTTTTGTCCGAATGCATATTTTGGCTGAATGGCTGTATTATAGACTTATGTGATGCTTGTTTGCACTTAATTATTAGTTTTCCTTTCCCTTTTTCTATGGTAAGATTTTATTTATTTATTTATTTATTTACTTGCCTCACAGGTATATGGCCACTCAGTATAACCTTCTAACACAGCCTGCTTCTTGTGCAATACAATAGAGCACTAGTGAAAGGAAGCTACATGTAAACAAAATGGATATCCTGCATAAAATTTCTGGGTGAAAGTGAATGTTACTGATAGACCCTTATAAGTGGAAGCTTGACTCAGCAACACACAGAATAGTGTGGGACCCTGCAACACATCTGCAATGTAGTTTCCATTACAAAAATCTTCTTACGTAGACAGCAGCTACGGCCCTTGATGGTGTCTACAGTACATGCTGTGTTATGGAGCGGAGGAATCTAAGTTCATTCCAGCCAAGCCAGCTTCAGACCTGGAGAGAACCCAACTCTGCTTTAGATGCAGACTAGCTAATTAGTCCAGACACGGTACCATTCTGCTCCAGTTATCCAAGCATTGCACTGAGCCTTAATGACAAACTAACCTGGGCAGGAGTCATTCGGGTGTCCAGTGTAAGAGACGGTATGGCACTGAGATGTAGGGATGGCTTTTGTCATCTCAGACCTGTGCATTGTTTGTGTATGTTGTGAGAAATGCTCTCAGCTGGATAATTTCAACAGCATTTTTTTAGTTCATTTGTGAAATTACACTGTTATTTCTGTGGGCATCACACGTATTTTATATAGGCAGCTGTTTCCTAGGCTGTATGAATGATCCAGTGCAGGATTTCTGTTGCAACGGGTTGGAGATGCATGTCCAGATCTGTTATGAGATTTTGGAAATCCCAGGCCACCGATTATTTTTCACCTCTTTACTGTGTCCTGATGATATAACCGAGTCTTAAAGAACCCAGCTTATGGGTTGATGTGTTCTGAGTCTTTCAACAGCCATTTTCAGCATGCCTCTTTTATTTCCTAGTATGCACCTGTGTTGTACACAAGCGCTGCCATCATCTAATTGTTACAGCTTGCACGTGCCAAAACAATACTAACAAGATCGATCTCAAGGTAAAGTCATGGTGGTTATTTTGGTTCATCATAATTTGTGAATCCTGAGGTTTTCTTGGTTGCTGGGGGTTGTCCTGTAATAAAATTTACTCTATGTTATCCTTGTTCGTAGATTTTAAAGTGAGGAAGAGTGATAGGGACAGATAGGGACATGCCTAAAGGTCATGCAATACCATCTGGTTGTTCTTCTGTTAATTTAGTAACTGCTTGGACTAGCAGATAGTTTAGGAAGGCATAGTGTCTGCATTGGAAGACAACAAGAAATAGCATATCCACTGTTTTACATGGTAGTTTTCTTTTATGATTAACTGTGTTGTCATCAAAATTTGGTGCCCAGTTCTTAATGTGCATTTCTCTGGCTTTAAAATCTAACCACTGGTCTTTGTTATGCCTCTTTTTTTGTTTCTGTTAATTTAAAGTGCTCATTTAGTCATTGCTCCACACCTTTACTCTATGAAATCATTTATGTTGTAATAAAGAACCCTTGCATAACTCGTGTTTTTGAAGGTTTTCTTTCCTTCTAGTTTTGGCTGTATTTGACAGGAGTAACATCCCCACCTAAAACTGCCCTGTACATTACATGTCTCATTGCTATAACTGGAAATTGTTTAACAACTGTTTGAGGAAAAGTCAACTGAAATATTTTTGATTGGGAGGTAGCTCTGCGTTGTGTGCCGTGCAGAAACTTCCTTTCCAGCGCAGATAAGCAGTTGCCTTTGCTCATTATGTCTTGTCTCCAAACTGCTGAGCTAGACTTAAAATGACCCCTTGCCAAGGCAGATGAAAATAAGTTAACGTGCCTCAGGGTAAAAGTGCAAGTTAAATAGTGAGTCTCCTCACGATTAGGATTATGAAGGGTTTATAACACATTTAAGGTACTTTAAAAGACAACAAAGATGAGGAGGCACTGCTCACTTTAAACTCAATGTTTCAGTCGCACCCCCGACTCTTCTTTGGGAAGCTGTGGGTTCCCCCTCAGTCTTCCAGGATCTGCATATTGAGAAACAAAGTAGAAAGTAATGAAGAGGCTAAATGGGCATTTGTTTCTTCAGCTGATGCAACATCTTCTAAGGTGTCTTTGAGATCTAAACGATTCACAATTGGAAAAGAACAAGGTTAAAAAGCGGATGGGAGCAAGCGATAAAGCGAAATGTGGGCCTGAAATGAAAGACTGTTAATAACAAGCAGGGTGAGAAGAGGAATGAGAATTTTAGGAGGAGCTGGGAAAACTATTCTATATTAAATTTAATAAAAACAACAGTTGGACCTAAAATTACATGTTTGCACATGGTATGCAAGTTGATGATTTGAAAATGGATTAGTTACAAGATGCTGTAGCTAGCGTAATTTATATGTGGCACTTCAGAGTGATAGGTTTGTGATGAGGTAATTTACTTCTAACTTGGCTTTAAGAATTTAAAATTGGTTAGGCAGCCCTCTTTAAAAGCTGCTCTGTGAGTTAGTCCAGCCTGCCCGGCAAAGAGACCAGAGCAGGCTCGCAGCAGGTGAGGTTGGTCACTCGATGTTCGCTTGCAATAAACATCAGTGAGGTGATGGATTGGGGCATTTTCTGAGTTGGAATGATTTTTGTAGTTTTGCACTTAAATGCCTGTATGTAAATGAACATCAGCAGATACTCATTTCTTAGTTTTAAATCTATGCTTTTCTTTTGGGCTCCTCAGGTGACCGAACAGAGGTTTGGAATCAACATTCCTCATAAGTTCAGCATCCACAACTACAAAGTCCCGACTTTCTGTGACCACTGTGGTTCTTTGCTCTGGGGGATCATGCGACAGGGCCTACAGTGTAAAAGTGAGCAGCTTCCTACTGTAGCCTTTTCACAAAATATATGTATTTTTAGACTCTTGATGCACTGTGTGGGCTTAATTTGTGCAACCTTCAAGAGAAAGCTGAGCAATGAATATTCATCTTTGCAAGAGTTAACAAAAACACTGATCTGCTTTTTTAACTCAGGCTTCCAGAAGGGCTCTACTTCGCACGCTCAGCACAGCTCTGTTAGTTAAAACTTGCATTATTGAAAATATTCTTGGGTATCGCTGCTTCCTGCGATCATTTTTCCCTTGACGTTGGAGGCTTTTCCTCAGTTACTGAGAGAAGGCAATGAAAAGGCATTCGAGGGGAAAAAAATGTCATTGCTTTAGGTTGACTGTCCTGTCTGTCACACTGTTAATTGACAACAAAGCATGTCCTGGTGTTACGTTTTTGTTTCAGTGACCCAGACTGTAAAATCATATGGGTAGCAAATAGTTTCCGTTTGCCTTCATCTCCCACAAGAGGGTGTATGTGTGTCCATGAATAAAAGCAAGAAAGACTTTAGTTTCCCACTGAACAATATAGCTTTAAAATTAGATACCTGGAAATGCAGGGGAAGTTTGTTGCAAATTCTGTGGCATTGTAAATCCTAGTTTTACCTGCAGGCACAGCTGCAGCGGTATTTATATACCTGACAAACATGTACTTCTGAATACCTTCAGGTGATGTGACATCCTACTTGGAGAGTTTGGGGTATATCGCTGATTTTTCAGGATTTTATTCTCTTACAAGAGTCCTAGTTTTGTTTCTGCCTAGATCAGTGGCAAAAATCCCTTTAGTTTAAAGACACAGAGTAGATGCAGATGGGTATGTTTCCTGAAGCAGAATTGCTAAATTATTTCTCAGCAATAAATCCCTCAAAGTTATTTTAATTGTTCCTTTGCTTTTGCTTTCCATCCCTACTATTGCCTCTGCCAGTCTGTAAAATGAACGTCCACATCCGATGCCAAGCAAATGTTGCACCGAACTGTGGGGTGAACTCAGCAGAGCTTGCTAAAACCTTAGCTTGCATGGGTCTGCAACCAGGAAGCATCTCCCCGAATTCGGTGAGTCTCTTTCTCGCTCTCCCCCTCCCCCTTAAAACATTCACAACTGAGTCTTTATATGGGTGCAGGAGAAGTCAGAGACTTCAGATGCTGTGGGGTGGTGGACTGCATGAGTCAGGTGTTACTGGCTGTGGCTTGTGGCAAAGACTTCACCTGGAGAATTGATGTCTTGTCTCCACCAGGGTAAACCTGGGTGTTTTAATCTATAGGTGTTGCTTTGTTGTATGCTTATGTTTCACAGTGGTGTGACTCCATTCACTCCTTTATCTGTTTGGCATGAATAAGAGGAGAGTAAGACTCTGGTCTTACTCTCTAGACCAGATCACTAGTCTAGTAACTAGTGATCAATACAGTTCATGCCACACCTTTTTCTACTTTTACCACAAGCACAAATGCTCTGTCTGCTTATGTGACTTGCGATAAAGCAAAGGAAGAGCTCGGCAAGAAGCCTAGATTCTCTTCCCAGCTTTGTCATTGTTTTTCTGAGTGATTTTGGGGAAAACATTTCACTCTTTGATACAGTTTCCCCAGCTAAAATCTGTGGTCCCTGTCAACACAACATCAGCTCTGATCTCTTGCTGTCTGAGGCAGAGTCCCAGTGAGATTGTTGCCAGGATTGGGACGTATGTGTACAGTTTCTGCTTGTCAGTATTTAAGGCATCCTAAAAATCCAGCTGTTGTATATCTGAGTCTATTCAGAGAGTTTAAAACATACTGTAAGAGCTTGAGTGAAAATGCCCATAAAGGGTAATGGAAATCAGAGCTCTCGTTTGATAAGTTTTCATCATATTTCCTTTAGTAGCAGTTTTGAAAAGTGAGTTTGCTTGAAACCACAATAACCTGTAATAAAATGTTGGTCTATTTATTTTTATTTGACCAAAAAGAAAATATTAAACCCCTCAAACATACTTTCCAGACCTGGTAAATCTTGTCATGCAGTTAGTCAGCGACATCGGTTGACCACATCATACTGTATCAGCCTAGCCTGCTCGTTAGGCTGTGCTGCCCCTTCTGAATTCAGTTGGTTTGTGGCAAATGAGACTTTCTTACCTTCTCTCCTCGTGCTGAGGCAGTTCAGGGGGGCAGTTATCCTGGGAGTTACAGCGGAACACAAGTCCCACACTCAGTTCTGTAAAAATCACCACTTGTTAGCATTTGTTTGCATAATCTGCACATCAAAAGGAGATGAAACCGGGAAAATAAAAATCTGTTCTTGGTTTTTAACAATCTCTTCTCGTTCTTTGTGAGATAAAGGCTCTAGGTAAGTGTTCAGACTGTGCTGTAAGCTTAAATCTGTTGGGAGTTTTGCCTCATTTGTCCTGAATGCTCTTGGTTCTTTCTTTCCCCATGGCTTCTGTGGAAGTGAGACAAGTCTGTGCAGGAGGAATTTTGCTTTACACCAAAGTAATCACAAGGTGGAGCTCAAGAAGTCCTTGTGACTGTTTGGGCTAATAAATTCGTGGTTTAAACGTGTACTCGTACCTAGAGAGCTGTGAACAGAGGGCAATGGAGGCTGACTTCTCTTTATACGCTGTACTAGAAATGTGTGCTGATACTGGCACAGTTCCTGAAAATGTAGACACCTCACTGCTGGTGTGGGGTGAACAGCCTTCCATTGAATTTACAGCGGTGGAGGAAGCAGCAGCCCAGCTGTGGGAAAGAAAAATATTTTGAAGTTTGGGTCCTACTGAACAAGGTTCTGATTAAGAGTCTTAAAATCAGATAGACACCTAAGGTATACAGCCCAGCTTCTAGGTCTCACCAGCACTTCGCATATTGCAGAAATTGTATAGTACTCCTTGCTCCGATGTTAGATTTGGATTTTCACACTCGTTGCTTTATTTTTCTGGGGAGTGGGAATGGAGAGGGGCAGGTTTGCCTCTTGAATCTGATGGGTAGTGGGTTTAAAACTTAAAATGCCCAGGTCGGGAACTGGTGGTGTTGACATCTCAGCACAGCTCAGTGAGGCTGGCTGGTCACATGTCACAGCTATACGAGGTGGTGGTATCAAGGTGCTTTCTGTTCCAGTGACCATGCAGTGCATCTGAACAGGTCCTAAATGCCCAGGTTGGTAAGCTGACTACTTGTGTACACCTGCAAGGCAAAAGTACAGTATCTATGCAGGCTGATACTTGTTCACTTCCCTCCACAGAAAGTGGTTTCAAGATCTACTTTGAGACATCAGGGAAAAGGAAGCCTGAAAGATGGCAACAACGTTGGTGAAAGTTCAGCAAGCAAACTTGGGATCCAAGATTTAACCTTCCTTCGTGTATTGGGAAAGGGCAGTTTTGGAAAGGTGAGAGTTATTCGTGGCATTTTTGGGGAAACCCACATTCCTTATTTAAGAAGCTCCACAGGAGATGAAGTTACTTCATAACATGTCACACGGGCTGTCCAGTGGGGTATGCTTTGTGCAGCAAGGCTTGTTACAGAGAGCAGGGAGAAAAGGAAGAGAAAGCAAGCTGACAGCAAAGTGAAGAATTGGATATCACAAAAAAACCCCAAACACGTTAGCAACCAAAGGAACAGCTGCATGCCAGGGCCCATACCAGAAATTGCAAGAGCGTGCATTAGCACTTGTTTGGGCAGCACTGGTTTCAAATGTAGTGAGAAGGGGATTTCGTTTCTTTGCTTTGCTACAAAGCCAATGTGAAATGGTGCATTTGAATTTGATAACTGAGGAGGGAAGTGGGAGAGATGGCACTACTCAGGGGGGTTGCTCTGGCACGGTGGATCAGCTTCGGCCACCTAGCCCCATGCCAGACGTTGGAGCAATGTGTGTGGGCATTTCTATCTGGAGAAGCCTGCTGCAGACAGCAGCCTATGTGTCACCAACTGTACACTGATGCCCATACTCGCAGGCTGACTCACTTGCGTCTACAAGCCTGGACATGAGATAACTGACCTTTCTAGTGTGAAAAGTTGCGAGAGGTTTTATGTTGCTTATAGACACTGAGGGCTCAGCCCTTGAGATTCACCCTCCCTTTTGGTTTAGGTGATGCTTGCCAAGATGAAAGAGAGTGGGCAGCTCTATGCAGTGAAGGTGTTGAAGAAAGACGTCATTCTCCAAGATGACGATGTTGAATGCACCATGACTGAGAAACGCATCCTTTCCTTGGCAAGGAACCACCCATTTCTCACCAAGCTCTACTGTTGCTTCCAGACTCCTGTAAGTATAGCCCAGACAGTACATAAGCCTTCTTCCTGACACTGGCTGGCATGTTCAGGACAGACACACTCTCCTGTGTATTTGCTCCCCAGCCTGGTATAAATGTCCACCTTAGACCAAGGAGAAACCTCTCTGCTCAAGGGTGAACAGAGCACCCTGCTATATTCCACCTCTAACATCTGATGGGCATTTAGGCATTTGGCAAACAAAATCCTGGCTTCTTCTAGCCTCCTTAACAAAATGGTAGTAACAGGGAAGCCTTTTGTTATGTCTTCCTTAGAAAGACCTCTGTGCTATTGGATGTTTCCAAATATGTGTGCACAAATGTCTACAGACCTGCAGTGTCCTCTGGTTGCTGTGGTATCTCAGGCCCTACTGTCCTGATACCTGAATTTTAACAGCACTGCATTTGCATTGAATTATCCACAAAGTTAATGAATTGTGCTTGGAAGCAGGCCTCCTGTATCTACCACCCTTTGTATATTGCTCAGAACGGAATGAAAGATCCATCTGGGGTTACTGGAAAGGATCTTACATGGGTGAACACTGAGTCAGATCTGTATACAGTTGGTATTTTTTCTTGTGTAGGTAAGTCAAATGATAGCATTGCTGTCACTTGTGTATGTGTACCTCAGTGGAGGACTGCACATGTGCTGCCTCTCCAGCTTAGAGCCTCCTGGTGTGTGCACATGGGTGGGAGCTTCATGCTGATGTGAGTGGTGGGGGGAAGGAGTGGCTGTGATGGAAGCAATGGCCACAGCCTTGTCCCAGCAAGCTAAGTTTGGGAGTCCCTGAGCTAAGCTGTTACTTAAGGACCAAAGCTCTTCCAAACTGCCTGGTCTCCTTTCCAGTTGCTTTTTGTCCATTGCTAAATGGTAATAGAGCTTGTTTTTCTCTTAGAAGAAGGAGGAGAAACTTGCCCTTTTAATTGTGGCTTCACTCCTCCTACATAAACCCAAAATACTAAAAAAAAAGAAAAACACAGACAGACAGACAAATGCATCCTGCCACCCACCCGTTTCTCTTCTCACTGGGGTGATGCAACAGCTAGCTATGGAGTTTAAGAATTGGGCTTGTTTAAGGTGGAGTCCTTGGGTAAACTCACATAATAGAAATGAGGTGGGTTTTTTGTTAGTTTTTTTTTTTATATATAGCTTACGCGGTTCACAGAGCAGCTGTGCTGTATAGCAGAAAGCAGAAACAAAACTTAAAGCTCATTGTTGTCACTGGTAACCAAGGAAACTGCTTTTTATTTCATAATATGAAGACCCAGGGCCCAAATTTTAAT
The DNA here is from genome assembly GCA_013400135.1 of Rhinoptilus africanus. Taxonomy (NCBI): domain Eukaryota; kingdom Metazoa; phylum Chordata; class Aves; order Charadriiformes; family Glareolidae; genus Rhinoptilus; species Rhinoptilus africanus. The sequence goes on along the minus strand of VXBO01001777.1, from coordinate 307,409 downwards.
GACTTTTCTGAAGTTCTCATGTAAAATATCAGAAATGTCCAGTTTTGATGTATGCTGTTTGAGGTCAGATGCAGGATAGCCGTGGGTTTTGCTACTTGTTGCTATGCTCTTTGCTATGGCTTTGCTTACTGAATTGCAATGTAGATGTGAAAACAGCAAGTGTGCTCCTGGGCTATGTAGAGTATTTTCCATCAACTTAGGGAAGATTTAACGTCACTGTGCTAGTACCGTCCATCATGTTCAAGAAATGAATGGAATCTGCTGTGGGTGCAGACAGGGTCTTCTGGGCTGATGAGGTAATTGCAGAGCCTTTTGCAAAGAGGAGAAGAAGGGAAGAACTCAGCCTGATTAGACTAGCAAATTGAATGCAAAAAGAGGATCTGATTGAGTCTGCAGATGTCGAACACTGAGGAGGGAAACAAAGCTGTCAAGATGCTGGCTAAGATTAAATGAATCTAGACTGGACATGGATACAGTTAGACTGGAAATGAAAAGGAGGTTGCTAAATAGTAGAGCAGCCTGGAACAGGAATTTCTGGACCAGCTTGTCATCAGAGGAGCGGAGGGAAGAACCCCTCAGCCCTTACTGCCCTGAATGCAGAGCTGGTCAGTCTCGGAAAGGCTGCCAAGGGAGTGGTCCTTGTCATAGCAGGACCCTGCTATTTCCAGTCTTTCCCACGTTCCTCTTTTACTTGAAGCCTACTTTGCTTCGTCACCTGGGTTGTCAGTAACAGAAAACCACCTCCCTCCTACAGTAAACAAAACCAAAAAGGGAAGCGTTTACAAAAGAAAAAGTAGATTTCAGACTAATGTGGTTCATTGCATCTTTTGCCCATATTCTGCACTCGGTGACACCCACTTCAATCCAGAATAACCAGATTTAAATTGCTTATAAAAGCATAATGAAATCTGTTTGCTATAGTAGAGAAATTATTGTAACAGCAGGGTATGCATTGGACAGAGCCCTCCGGCTTAACCAGGCTGAGACAACACCTAGGGTTACTGCTCCTCCTTTATATGGCATTGGGTTATCCCCTCCATTAACACAAACTTGGCAGAAAATACAATATATGTATATATATATATAAAAAAAAAAAAAAGAGTAACCACTTATTCAAAATGTTGGCCTATAGCCATATTTCCATATTTAAAAATGTTACTTATGTTTGGAGTTGGGGGCAGGGTTACACAAAACAGTACCTATTTTCACTTGCAATTACATGGAAACCACATCATGTGTATCATACTTAACAGCCCAAACTCTGAAAATGTATTAACGGTTCTTGTCATAAAAAGCAAAGCACAACTTTGGTCTCTGTGGCGATCCTGGATAAATAATGACTTACTGGGCCTGCTTTTAGGAATTTTTCAAGAACTAGTCATTTTGAGGCTTCTTACCATTTGTCAAAAAAAAGTCAGAGCCTGATCTCAAAAAATGCATCAAGACAGGCTGGGACTAACTGGCACGGCAGTAGCCCAGCTTGAGGGTACCCAGGCCTTATGGTGGGTGCAAAGTTCAGTGTGAGCCAGCAGGGTGGTCTTATTGCACGTAAGTTAAATTAGGTACTGGGCTGCTTCAGGAGCTCAAGGGAAGTCTTATCTTCTCTCCTTGGCAGTGGTGAGGCTGCACCTAGAACAGGAGTCCAGTTATGTCCGTCCCCTCATCCCCCCAGTTCAAGAGGAAATTGAGGAAACTGGAAAGGAAGGACCTTGGAAGCGCCTGAAATGCTGCAGCAGTTTGAGGGTTTGGCTGGGTCTAAAGCCACTGGAATTCAGACTCTTGGACGATATTCCACTCAAACGAGCAAACTCTTCCCCTGACTTAATCAGCCTAGGGGTGACTTAGACAGCCTCGGGCACGTCTGTGCTGCACAGTGCGATGTCGTGTAGTGCTGGTAATCTAGCATTCGCTGAGCTGGCACAAGTACCAGAACCAGCAATGCGTTACCTGAGTTAATCTATATCACTGCTACTTTTGCTTGCCTGTTTTAAAGCTAGCTGAGGTTTTTCTGTGCTTACACTAGCTGCTGATGGCTTTCAGAAAGGTTTTCTGTTCTCTTGTGCTGCCTCTGTGCTCAGTATGGTCCTAATTTAGTCTCAGTTGCAGCATAATTGATACCCGCTAGCAGGACTGCTTTATTTGCCCCGGGTGGCTGAGGCTGCCTGACCTCCACACAGCCTCCTTGCTCTGGCACAGAGAAATACTGCAGCCACTAGGTGGTAGGAGCTGCAAGGATTGTCTCTGCCTGGTATAGGTCACAGTTTTCAGAGCCTAAAGAGGAAATATTAGCTGCACAGCAGGCTGGCAGAGGCTGGACGTGGCCCTGTGCATGCCCAGCGTGGGGCTGGGCAGTTTTGGACTTGCACCTCCAGATTCCTTTCCTGTGAAAGGCAAAGAAGGAGTCCTGCTGGTCTTTTGCAGGGGAGGCAGTTTAAGTCCTGCTTGAGCTGCATCTGTGTGAGGTCTTCCTTGCTCAACGCATCTCTAGGTTTTAAATTATTATTATATTTTTGATTGAAAGCCTTGCCTTGGGAACTTTCCACCTTGCCTAAGCCATTTACCTCTGCTTTTTCTAGGGCCTTGGAATCATTCTTTAGTGTCAGAGAGGATTATGCTCCTACTGCAGTAATCTGTGAGTTGCTGACAGGTGCTAGGGTTGACCTACGGATAATCGTGGATCCTGCAGTAGGGGTCACAAGCAATGAAAAATGCCTGTTTCCCTTTACCTGACACTGGAGTCATCCAGCACCTCAACAATACTATCCTAGAACGGGTGAAAGAGGCTATATGTATAAGTAGCTAAATCAGTAATTTAATCCTGGGGAATGTGGATCCTGGAATGTTTTAATTAAAATGAGTTTGCTGTAAGTAGGTCCCGTCTTCTTTGGGTTTTAGGAACCATCCTTCCTGCACAGGTGGTTTGCTTTTAAATCCTTTTGTCTCTACTTGCATGCATGAGAATGAAAAGGTCTGAGGGAGATCAGCTTCCCATGCAAATAGTGTCAAATAGCGTCTGGGTTTTATGTTTATTGCCCTTATCCATTTTCTCATGACCAAAGGGTGCTTCCAGGGGACTGTCCCCCAGGCGATGCTGTTTCCAGCACTGTCCCTGCTAGCCTGATCGTTATATGGATTTGCTCTCCATGTGGCTCTGCTGACAGTTGCTGAGGCACAGAGCCTGCCTATGTTGTTCCAAAAATAGTGAGACACGAGAACTTGGCAGAGGGACGTGATTTTCTATAACGAGCGTCCTTCTGAGATAATAGCTAGCAGGGGTGCTATTGAAGCTGGTAGGGACTGGCCCAGGGACTCCAGGGCAGCCAGTCATTGAACTGGTCCCATTTTACGATGGCAGCCTGCTGTCCGGCACGCAGCTTTCCACCCCCTTTATGAGCTGTGGGCTGATGTCATGCTTTCAGCATGGAAAGAGAAGGTTTCTCCATGTCTCTGCTGGCTCTTGGGGCAGCCAGGCAGCTCTCTCAGGGTCAGCGTGGGCATCATGCTATGTATTGCACCTCCCAGAACTGTTAGCGCTAAACTGGAGCCTTTCATGGGGTGATAATTTTCAAGTAAGGGCCCACCAGCCAAAGTGGTGGGATTGAGCAACGGCAGCTGGCTGGCTGCTCACCCACCTTGTGGTCCCCAGATGCCACAAGAGAGGTCTAAGTGCCCTTGTACGTCCAGGAGAGTCCCTCAGTCGCGGTCCCTCCAGGGGATCTCCAGCATCAGCCTGGCTGTCCACCAGCTTCTCCACTGTCCCCATGTGGATAGAGCACAGGGCCCCCCAGGGCATAGCCTGGCATGGTGGAGGTGAGGAAGGCTGGAAAGGCAGCATCAGCCTTCCCGGGGCTCTGCTTAGATGAACAAGCATCCTGACACAGGCCTTGGAGCTTGCTGGTGGGTGGTAAGGAAGTGGTGAGCCCTCTGATGTTCTCTTTGAAAGGCGCTGAGAGGGAGCCCTCTGGGAGCAGAGAGGACAGCTTTGATCATCTCCCAGGCTCTAAACCCCCAGTCTTTCCTCTCTGGCATGTCGGGAAGGCACAACTCAGTATGTGCTGACACCCGACAGCCAAGCGCACTTCTTGCTTTTTGGCAAGCACTGAGACTTTTTCCTGTGCCCTTGAGCACTGAGGCCGTTGCTAGCCCCCGGACACTGCTGGAAGACCAGTACGTGCTTCGGTTTTGTTACTTCCAGCCAAAATCAAGTGGAGATGGTGATGGGAACATCCTGTCCATAGCCTGGTGTTTTCCAAAGGCCTTGGTACGGCCTTGCATGTCTTGTGGCTGTGAACACAGGCAAGAAAGGGAGGCACCCCGTGGGGGCTTGCTGCAGAGTCCTTCTGAAGTCAGGATTAAAGGAGGAGTTGTGCTTTTCCTGGTGCAGCGAGTTAGGCTGGGGGGGGGCTGTTGGACAGGGAGGTACAGGGGAGTTTCCTCTCTTCACCTTCGCTCTCCAGTGTGACTTCTGTGGGGGGGTGTGTGTGTGCCGCTGTGCCCTCACGTTGGCTTTGCGACCATGGGAGGGTGAGTTGGTTTCTGCCTAGCACCAAATAAAGGCAGACTAGTGAAAACTGTGTCTTTCTGTGGTTTTACGGTGTTCACATCCATCAAAAACCCATGACGTCTTTGCTGTCATGCTGGCCCAAGTTGCTGGTAAACCAGATGTGTGAGGTCTCCAGAGCCCAGTCTCAAAGGCTTGGCTTTCTCTGATGTGCACAGTAACACCTTGCAGTGGTCGCTTCATTGCAGGAACATACAGGGCCAGGGGTTGTTTTGTTATTTGTTTTTTTTTTAATTGTAGGCAGGCTGGTTTTACTTGCAGAAGGTGAAACAAGATCAGACTGACGCCTCTGATTTTATCTGTGAACTTTGCTGAGTGTCCGCACTTAAGCTGCGTGATGAGGTGATATGAACTGAAGTGAAAATACGAACCGAAGGGTTAGCTGCCATCATCGTGTTGTAGCCCCTGAGTTTAACTTTCCTGCCCCTGGTTATTGAGGGACTTTGGATACTTGCATTTTTATGAAGCTAAGAAGATGCCTGTCTTCACCTGCAGTGGCCTATGAGAGAGACTGTAACTGTTAGACAGAATTATCAAGCTTAGTGCAAGGCTAGCTGAAGGAGATGTTGTTGCTTATGGTTAGCTACAATACGTGAAACTAATATTTTTCTTTGGACTTAAAATCAAGGAACTTGTGGATAAAAAGGGGTCGAAGTGGAACCAAATCACAATCAGCCTGAGCGAGCAGATCCCAGTATTGGGGGGGGGGGAGCCAGTTGAAGCTCAGAGAAGAGGTGACTAGCTGAGGTGTGACCTAGCTGTTATTTAGTTTTCATTCTTTTTGAATCTGTATTGCTTTCCAGGGGATATTTAAGGTGAGAGGATGGATCCACAGAGACCTTATAGCAAGCCGTTTCCAAGTGGACATGGGGTGTTTTGGCACTCTTAATTTTCCTGAAGACCTTTGGCCGAGCATGTAAAGGTCTCTAGCCTTCTCCAACACAGTCTGAGGCCAGTAGATATTGCAGAGTTCAATATTTTTAAAAGCAGGCCGGAGTTGTCTCAAGTTGGTCGCTCCAAACTGGAAACAGCAATTCCAGTAGCTTTTTTCTGAACTTAGGGCTGTAAAAACAAGCATGGTCTTTACAGATCTGCTCTCTTCTGAGACACCATGATACCAGCAGCCAGATGAGGGGTGCAGATGTCCTATAAATCTTTTAGTAATGGGTGATGTCTATAGCTTGATATATTCTAGTTCCTTATTCCTCAATTTATTCCCCTCTAAGTTCAACCATCCCTTTGGTTTTTTGATCTTTCAGGTGGGAAGGACTGTTTGTGTAGCTTTCTGTGCCATTTTAAAAGGTTTGGAGGGGAAGATTTAATTTTATTTCATCTTTCAATTTGTTTTGCATTTTGCATTTTTTGAATATTTTGTTCTAGCTGGATTTTTTTTTTTAATTGGGATTACACAGGCATTTTCTTGTACGTGATTTAATTGGTTGACCTAGTATGTGGGATTATTTTTTTTCTAGTTGGTGCTTTTGTTTTGTTTCTAATGGAACAGATACAAATTAACAAGAGTGATAAAAATCATCATTTTGTGTATATGTTGAGTAAAAGTTTCGAGAGTCAGAAGATGAGCTAATCATGTAACCTTGCTGTGAATTAGACTGTCTTGTGGGGATGAGGAGGGAGGATGCAGGTATGGTTCACTTGCATATCCCAAAGGATGCATTGTTCCAGGGAAATGACTGAATTTGTGTGTTAGAAAAACTCTTCACCCTGTGAACTTGAAATTTCAGCCACGTGGTTAAGAAAACGGGGGCAGAAATTTGGAGAGTGTAGTTAGATTCACGATTAAGTTTTTTTTTTAATATTTTTTTTTGTGGAGCAGGTGGGAACCCACAACACCCATCAGCTCGCCCTGGGTTGTGGTTGTTGTTGTTCAGCTCTTCTGGAATGAGCTCAGCGTTAATACCGTGCTGCGCACACATGCGTGCGGGAGGCAGCCTTTACCCGGAGGGACCCCACAGAGTTTATTTATGCAAATGGCAAGAGCCAATTTGTTATTCTCTAGGCGGTGTTTATGTGCCTCGCTGCCATGGCACAGGAAGGCCTGTGTTGTGCCCACTATCAGCAGCATCAGACAGCAAAGCGCAGTTGTGAGTGATAAGTGGCGATATCTGCCCCGTTGCCATAGCTGTGACAATGACGCTAGTGGCTCTTTGTTAAAGGAGCTAAAAAATGAGCCCGGTGTGGGGAAGTGACCTGCGCTTCTCAGAAGCACACTCACCAGCTACCCAGCCTGGAGGAAATGCCGCATATGCCTTACCCCCTTTCCGAGTCAGATGAATTTTCACTGGCTAAAAACCACCCCAAAACCAGCAGAAGAAAGAAACCTTCCCTTTCTCAGCCTTTCAGAGGCAATGTGGTGCACAGTTGTCTCCCCCATCTTGATAGCCCCAGGGCTGAACGTGCCATCTGTGGCACGGTCCCTTGCCGTGACTTGATTTCTCCTAGGCAGAAGTGGTTACTGAGGCTGGCGTGTACTTCTGTAGCCACTGAAGCAGAGAGGTGAAACGGCGAACAGAGCACCAAAAATCATCTAGCAGATGGCTGCAAAACCTGCCGCCTTTCTGCGGCCGCCTTGTTCGTCTGGGAGTCTCGGGCCGTGGCGGCGAGCGGAGGGGCGGCAGGTGCCATGGCAGTCATCGCTGTGACCATGTTTGAGAAGTGTCACTAAGGCGTGCACGTGATTTCAGCTGAGCAAGCATGGCGCAGAGGTATTTCTTCTTTTCTGCTGGATGTAGTTATTCTGATTTGAAATCAAAGGACCAAATCTTCACCTAGCATAAGTTCAGTGTCTTGCTCCATCGCAGTCAGGTGAGCGTGGCTTTGACACCATCCAGAAATGTGGGGCTGAGCTCATTAGGTCTGCTTCAGCTCTTGTGCACACGTGTGTGTGCAAAGGTTGTTTCGGCAGTTCCCTCTTGGTGAGCCCAATCTTACGACACCTGCGATCCTCTCTGGTTTTGAAACACTGCCCTGTATAACCCCCCAGAACAGCCTGCCCTCCTGTAACCCTCTGAGCTGGGACCAGCAGGCAGATCATGAGGATGCGGTGCTGCCTTGGTCAAAGGGCTGGGTATGGAGAGAAGGCATTTCAGCGCAGAGCAGCGTCTGAGCCTGGTTCATCGTTGTAGTTCTCCTATGAAGATAAGTGTTGAGAAACAAACCTGTTCATTATTCCTCCTCCAGGTCCTGTGCTTTGCAGTGCCTTGACCCAGATATTTATGGCCACTTGCAGTGCTGGGGGAGTTGAACATGTGGCTTTCCAAAGCCCAGTACTGAGACGGCATGGTTTATTTGCACTCTCACAGCAAGACCTAAGGCAGATTGCTTTCTGTGGGGGATGTGGACTGCAAAGGGAGAACAGGAACATTGGGACGCTGAGAGAGCCTACCAGCCCTTGGAATTATCTTGTAATAATTTGCTTGCAAGCTTCCTAAGTCCTGCTACTGTTTTTGGAAACAAAAAAACTTTTGCTGGGAAGCCGTGACGCAGCTGTCTCTGTACAGAGGTAACTTTGAAAGCCTGCCTTCTGCTCTGCAAAGCATACTGCCAAAACAGTGAAAAGTGACTAATTTCTTGGGGAAACCCTTTGGCTTCAGTGAACTCAGATTGAGCCCAAGCTAATTTTCTAAAGAAGTTGTGTGCCTGAATTATTTCCAAAAAGATGAAATGCAAACTTAGCAGAATTCCTGAGCCATGCTGATTTTTAAATTTATTTATTTATTGCAGGGGGTGGGGGGGATTGGACCATTGCTCTAAATGGCATCTAACCAGGTCTCCATATCCTTCACGTGCTGCCTTACGTGGCAGCTGTCAGCTGAAGAGGAGGCTTGGGTGACATCCCTGCTGGGCTGTGTCGGTGGTGGGCGGCTCAGCCCCTTGTGGAGGAATCCATCCTGCAGAGGAACCCGTGTGGGCAGCCCCAGTGTCTGGCACAGCTCTGCTGCAGCGGGAATGAGCAGAGCTCATCCAAGCCTATTCCTGGTGGCTCTGGAGGCTGGAGAGGCCTTGTCAGTGTTTTCCAGTGGGTCTCCTAATCTCCATCAGTGACTCTTTTGAGAGAAGTCCGTTCTGGCCTCCACACTGCCCTTGGCACAGCCGCTCTTGCAGGGCAGCAGACAGAGGAGGCAGCTTTGCCGTTATCTTCTTCTGTGTCTGCACATGGGAAACACTTGTCTTTCCCCATCTTCTCCCTGTACACTGCCTGAACCAGGGCAGTGGTGCTGCCCTGTCCGATTTACTTACCATCAAGAGCCTTGTGATCAGAGATAAGCCTCTCACCCTAGCTGTCTTCAGAGGTCTTTAGTCTTGTGTGGGTTGTACACGGATGTCAGCTATGACTTGTAACTGGAAAGGGGTGGAAGTTATCCATCACACTGCCCACACCCCCCATCATGGTGAAAAGGAAAAGTTCAAAACAGCTTTCAAGTAGACCTGGTGAGGAAAAGGGATAAAATGATGTTTGAGCTGGATTTCAGTGGGTGCTTGTGTTTGCAAGGGGCAGTAACCAGTATGTGTATTGTCCCGCCCAGTGGCTTTTGTAATCGGGGACTCTCTTCAAGCCCAACCAACACCCCACTAAGACAATAAACAAATAAAGCAGATATATGTGACCGCTATCAAACAGCTGTGCCTAGGACAGTATGTGCTTCCAGTAGCCTTTGCCCTGCTAATAGGTGAACAAATACAGATGGCAAGCAGAAATTTAAACAAGTGAAAAAACCCCAAGCAGCTCTCTTGCACTGAAGTTGGCAAGGCTGATCTCTAGATGTAGGCCAGCCTTGGAATGAGCCCACTTGATCCCGCGGAAAAATAATGTTTCCTCCAAGTGTTTCTTTAATTTACAGTAACAATTGCTCTGTGGCTTTGTTCATCTCAGTCCCAGTACAGAAATGGTGCAATGTGATTTCCTCATGTGGTGCCGCTGCTGCAAAAGCTTTCACGTCACCGTTTCCTGTTGACTCAAATGCTCTTTTCTTACTTTTGCCAACGTCAAACAGAGATAGCAGATCAGGGAAGACTTCTGAGCAATGCAAAATAGAAAAATAGAAATGCGAGGATTTCGACATTAAGCCCTGTGAAAAAACACTCCAGCTTTCAACTCCTCCCAATTCCTGCTGGTAGACCCCAGGAGAGGAGGCACATAACTCTGTCAGGTCAAATTTGCAAGTATCTGAACTATCTGCTTTTTTAAGATTTCCTTGCCACTGTTTAGGCTATTTATTTACTCTGCCTGCTGCAAAATGCCTTTCCTTTTTTGCCTTTCTTTTTTTGTTTGTTTTTTTTTCTATAAAATACCACTGTTTATTTTATTTCTTAATGATTCTTGGGAGAGTACTTGGTCTTTGCAGTTTGGCAAGCTGATGGCCTTGCTTATGAGTGAAAATGGAAGACCTTGCTTGTCTCTTAGATCCTGGTCCCCAAAGGGTGGTTATTAGTGCTGATTTTTCTAATATTGTTGCCAGGCGTGTAGCAGGCCGATTCACAAATGCTGTATTATAAACAGGTTGCAATACCGATCCTGCTCTTTTCTTCCACAACCTCATGGGATTTCTAAATGTTAGAAAAATAGCTGGACCTCTTTTAAAAAGAAATAAAATAAAATTGGGTAGTCCAAAGGTTTGTTAAGCCTAAAGGGGAGAGTTTCTGTAATTTAATTAATCCATATTTATGCTTGAACTGTGAAATGAGACCAGGTGAGGCATTAGCTGTTACTCTTCTGAGCACCACGTAACAGGGGCAATGATGCTTGCTCAGGTTTGCTGTTAGTCTGGATGTAGAGCTGTTTGTAACAAAAAGATGGTAATTTCTTGTCAGCAGTGATGTGATTTTTTTTTTTTTTAAAAACCATCTGTTTCTGTGGTCACCTGAACATTTGAGAAACAATTAGTAGTATCTTTAAGTATCATAGTACAGGTAAGTACATCCAGATGGGCCATGGAGTTTTGCCAGCGCTAGAGAAGCAGGACGCGTATGTTTTAAGACAGGAAGAGTTAACTTTGTTTCCCTAAAGCTCACCTTTAAGGAAACAGTAGAAAATATATGCATGTTCACCTAACTGTATGCATGTTTATACAAGCATGTATATTACTTACATAAATACACACACACATCCCTCATCAGGTTGCTGGTAAACTATATTACTTCCTGTTGGAGATCTGGCAAGAGGGGTTTCTTTTTTAAGTGTAGGCTTGAAGAGATGCCTGGACTAGCTGGGCTAGATAAGTGTGTGGCACGTGGAGAGATCAGCAAGGAAGGAGGCATGAAAGGAGATGTAAAAGCTGGCCCGACTGGCGAGGCAGAGACGATACCTGTGCTGCAGGTGGAGGAAGCGTTGCTGTGTTGTGTGTAGGCACAGCACAGCCAGACTCAGTCTAACCAACTGCAGTGAAGATGGGGCATTAGAGATCTGATGCGGGGTGAAGAGCCAAGGTTTCTGGTGGTCTTGCACAGTTGGTGCTGCTCTGGCTTAGACTGCTGCCATAGACGAGCCAGCTGGAGTGCCTTTCAGTAGCCCTATAATAAAGGCAGAGTGAAACAATGAAGTATTGTTGTTTATATGGACTGGAGATAGCACTGAACACGTAGCCTTGGTGTTACAAACAGTAGTAATGTCAGGCTGCTGGGAACACATCTATTTTAGCTTCTGGAAGGAGCCCAGAAGGAGTCGTTGAGCAGAGCCCAAGATGGTGATGATAAGCAAGCTGTCCTCATCCGTCACAAGCCGTTTGCTTTCCTGCTCGTGTCCAGAGAGGAATTAAAGGATTCCTGGTTGCTTTTCTTCTGCTGTGTGCATCTCACGATGTTAATACCAGTAGTCATTTCAAGCTGGATGGCTGCCAGAAAGTGGAGCATAACAATGCTTATCCTCTTAAACTCAGAGAGGGTTTAAAACTGGCTTGTAGATGATTAACATCAGACCTGGGAAGGGGCTTGTGGGGAAAGAAGGGCAAATAGTACCATTAAAAGACTGCCTGGTCCCAACTGAATTGTATGTCTCTCTTTTCTAGTCCACTTGTTCCTGATATTCAGAGTAAAACTGAAACAATCAGTACTGAATGTCCTGAAAAAATTACTAGGGGAAATTTTTGAACCAGACTGCAAAAATTCTAGGGTTTAGTTTTGTGACAAATCACTGTGTCCTTCCTCTCACAATTAAGCGAGCACTTCTTTTGCATCTATTAAACCCATACCCCCAGACTGTTGAGCATGCAGCTTAAGCAAGTGCCTCCCTATCTGTGAACTTTTGCAAAAAAACAGAACAAAGCCAAAAAAGAAACCTCAGAGACCGGCAGCTGTGGTTAATGAGCTGAACTTTGAACAGGTTGCTTTTCTGCCCAGCAGAAACTTTGGGTTATACTTTGTCCTTATCAGTTCCTTCATCACCCAAAGGTCTCTGCAGGTTAATCAGAGGAAACCTGAAATCTGAAGGCCCAAAAGGCAGCTGCCATGCAAGCGTATGGCAGGAAACCCCATTCTGGAAAACACCACACATTCCCCAGAATGGAAAACCTTCAAAACAACATTGTCATTGCTGTTCCTGAGCCCTTGTGCTGTCATGGTGAGGCCGCAGTCTGTGAGCAGTCTGGTTACGCAGATTATGGAGCAGCTTTCCCCAGAGAGCTGCGGTGCTTAGTATGGAGCAAGTGCCTTTTTACAGATTTCTCTTGTTACCATCCTCTGCTAATTCAGGCTAAGGACAGTTTGGGAAACCCTCCAGGAGACAGTTACTGATGAGCACACACCTACTGATATACCTCATACATATCTGAACAGGAATTCATTTCATTACTGGGGGCAAAATTTGGAGGGAGGGGGTGGGCAGGGCAAGGAGGTACTAACAGATCTTCCTGGTATTGATTTAATCTTTCCTGAAAATGTCAGGATTTTTTTTTTTCCACCCCAGTGTCTCATGGGTGCTTAATCTGTTTTTGTTTGGGAGATAATAGTTTTACTTGGAATGTTCTAAGCCTGATGGAGGATATGATTAATGCTGTTCCTATCTGTTGTGTTTGTGTGTGTGAAGGATCGCCTGTTCTTTGTGATGGAGTTCGTAAATGGCGGGGACTTGATGTTCCATATTCAGAAGTCGCGTCGCTTCGATGAAGATCGGGCCCGGTTCTATGCTGCAGAAATTATTTCAGCCCTTATGTTTCTCCATGAAAGAGGCATCATTTATCGGTGAGCCCTGCATTCATTCATTCATTCTCTTTCTCCGAACTCCATGGCTGAGATGATAGTTTGAGATTTCTGCTTCAATAAATACCAGTCACTTGCTGCCCACCAGGAACAAGTTGTCAGCCGGGATAACAGTACATCCACTTTCCCCCTGCAAATTGTCCAAGGTGTGCCAGCTTCCAGGAAGGGGTGAGATTTCTGGGTGCAGTATTGATTACAGGGAGAGTATTCCAATGACATGTGTGCAAGCATGTAGAAAAACAGGTTTTCCTTCGGAGGCACAGGGGCTAGATTTTGAGTTGGTGTAAATTCATATTGCTCTGCAGACTTAGGTGGTTTGTATCAGCTCCAGGACTGCCCCTTGTCTGCACCTCAGGTGCCTGTGTGGCTGCTGGCCGTTAGCTCCTGACCAGCAGAAGCCTCTGCCGTGCTGCTCTGGGCCCAACCTGCTGCTGGAGAGCACAAGTCCCTGGAGACATTCAAGGCCAGGCTGGATGAGGCTCTGAGCAACCTGATGCAGTGGAAGATGTCCCTGCATACTTCAGGAGGGTTGGACTAGATGGCCTTTAAAGGTCCCTTCCAACCCAACACGTTCTATGATTCTAAGTCAAACTGATGACAGAGGGAGAGGCATTAAGTGAAACCTTCCGAGGTTTTCTGGGAGATAAATGCAAGGAGCTGTTGCTTTTGCCACTGTGTGCCTTGTTATTTGAAGGCTAATATGTGCTGGTTACACCCAGGCCTCTTTGTTTCCCTGTATTAGCTCTGGGCCTGTGTTTAAACCCTGTCTATTTGACTTACCTATCCAGTGCCACTCAGCTCAGCCACTAAAAGTCTTTTCATTCCTGCCATCATCCTACAGCAGGAATTTTTCCTTTCTGTCCACATCTGGCATCTTTTTTTTTTTTGCAACCGAATCAGAGCATCATTGACTCTCCGTGTCAGCCTCTGCTCCCAGGTCTCAAGGTTGTTCTCAGGAAGCCACTTCCCATATGCAGTACTCTTTTTGGTTTGTTTCAGGGGTTTTTTTGGGGTGTTTTTTTTTTTGGGGGGGGGGTGTCATTCCTCTGTACTCAGGGGGGCAGTTTCGTTATATTTCTTCCCTTCTATACTGCCACAGTGCTCCACTGTAGACTCAAGCATCAAGACATGGACCAGCCAGCAGGGATCAGAAAGCCAATCCGCTTTGCAGAGGTGTTCCTAACTGTGGTAACAATTTGACCGGCATCCTCCCATGTAAATCAGGGGCAGAGCGGGTGGGTGTTCTGGGTGGAAGAGGAGATGTAGAGCAGGGAGATGTCAGCACTGAGATAGTCCGGTTACACAGAAAGGTTTCTTTCTGACAGGCTTTGCAGAACACCTCTGGCATCCTCTGCCCAGAGCACTGGAAAGGAGGACAGTCAGTTGTTTTCTTTGGAATACTGTTACCTGGGTTCCAGCAGCAAAGCGTGTGTATTTGGGTATGGTCTGCTCTAGCCCTGGCTCAGTTCTGCTTGTGGCATGCCAGTACTGCAAAGAATAACTTCAACTCAATCTTCTTGCTGCTTGGTTACAGTTGTACAGCTGGGACCCACAGCTGAGTCCAGGATGGGACCAGTTGCAATCCCAGTCAGGTACTGTTAGTACCATTTCAAACGGTGGGTTGGGCCAAATGCCATTTGGTTTGGGGCTTTGCATAGTTTAACCCAGGCAACGAAGTACTCTCTTTAGTAGTGCGTCCTCTCTTATCAGATAAGATAAACCCTGGTTTGAACACACTAAAACCAGAATAGCTGAGGGCTAAATTGGCCAAAGGGACAGGGACTGGCGGGGGAACACTTTCCTATCTGATGGTGAGATGAAAGGATGAATCAAGTAAAAGCAACTTCTCTTTCTCTTCCTAGCTTGAGCTCCAGTAAGAAACAGATGGTCAGGTGAGGACAGAGAATGTTAAATTATTTTTAAGTATGAAATCATATGATATATGTGGCACAGTGAAATAGAGGAGGAGCGTCATTTTAATATTCTTCAAGTCCTGACAGTATGAAAATTAATAGAAGCTCAATACATATGGTATATACCACTAAAGCACTATGATTGCATAGAATAGCAAATCTACTTACTCTGCAGCTGGATTTCAGTCTAATTCTTCCCTTGTGAATAATGCCAGCTGCTGAAGAAAGACCCTGCCAGATAATTACACAAATGACATTATCCTTAAAATAGTGACATCCAGTAGTTACTGTCAGTCATTCAGCCGCAAAACTGTGTCTGTGCGTAACGTAATGCCACTGTGCTTACAGCTTGTCCTGTCCCCTCCTAGACTGCTGCCTGTCACAGGGCAGGAGTAATTGATTCCTCTGGGTTTTGGCACTCTTCAAGCGCTGCTGTAATTCATGACAGAAACTGGAGGAGTAACTGAAAAGCTCCTTGAACAACTGCACGGGCTTTGATCTTGCTGGAAAACTGGTTGAACCGTGGAGTCAGGTAGCTTCAGCTGCACGGGGCAGATAGGCTGGGGCATGACTTTTTTTTTAAAAATTAGTTGGGGTCACACTGTTCTGGAAGATGTAAGGGGAGTACTGCGCGGCTGTACTGAGCCGAGGTTGCTTCTGTCGGGTCATGAACACCGAGCTCCAGGAATGAGACTGCAGGATGGAAGGAGATACTCAAAAGGGAATCGCTGCGCTTCTGTAAGAGAGTTTGGAGATTTTTACGATCAGAGTGTGAGTGCTTGCTTAGGAAGCTGGGAGCAGGGGGGAGAGACACCAGGGAAAGTCTGACCAGAAAGTGTTTTGCCAAAAGTTGCTCAATATGCCTCTTCTTTCTGGATTCCCAGCGTCAATGGAGTAAGAGAGTCCTTGGCCTAGAATACGCTGGGTCATTTGTTTTCCTTCTGGGCTAACCTTGAACATAATAATACTGTATTTTTCCTTGCCCCCTTCAAGATCAAGCAGTTCAGCAGAGAGTCTGCATTTACCACCACAATGATAGTTCTCCCAGTGAGTCAAGTTGTTCTTGTGACAAGTGCTGTGAAAAGCTGCGTCTTCTCTCCTTTGAAATGCTGGAGAGGCTTGAGAGCCAACACTGAAAGTTCACCGAGAAGCAGAAAAAATGTGTCACTTTGGCATGGGGTGACAGGGCTGGTAACAGCTAAAATTAGGTGTTTGTTGATTCCTTTTCCAGCCACACATATGCAGTTTGAAGTAGCTATAGGGCAATATTTCTGCAGTTTGCTACAGGGTTCCCGAGGCAGGTGGTATATTTTGGTGGTATATTAAAAGCAGGCTTACGGCTGGATTGGTGCTCTAATAGGATGGTTTTCATGACGCCACTGAAAGCGCGTTTTCAGTGAGTTTACTCCTTGCTTTGAGGAAACTGCTTTTTGTTACTAAGCCCTGGCCAGAATAGAAGTCCCATAAACGTGTGTGTGTGTATTTGGCATTTTTTGAGAGAGAGCTTTCAGTTTCACAGGTTTTTGTTGGGGGGTTGTGTTTGAGTGTTTTGCTGTGTGCTTTGGGTTTTCTTTAATTTGCAACGCTGCAAAGGAGAGACAGCTTCCTGGCCTTATCAAGGAAACATCTCTGGCTTGCCCTAGGCTGAGGTTTAGCTGTCAACTCAGCAGTGCCTGTTTATAGTTGCTTCCTGAAAAAAAAGTCAACAAGTACAGTGTGGTTCCTTATCCCATCATACAGGGGGTAGGACTAGGATGCATACAGCCATGAAAGCAAACATTTCAGCATGTCAAATCATAGTATATTGTGCACCCCCTAACCACAGAGGAGTAGGACAAGGACATACTTGGGATCAGCTCATGCTGGCTGTTGCCAGGAAAAGGTTAGGCGATAATCAAGGCTATTGTAGATAAAGTCTTTGCTCACAGGGCAATATTCTTGCACTAGTGCCTTCTTTAAGCTTACTTCTAAAGGAAAATAGTATGCTGGGTCCTGTTGCAGGTAGGTTGGTGATTTTTGTCTGAAGACTGCATGGGCTATTTTTCTTGAGGCAGCTCTTCCCAACTTTCAGTTTTCAGTTCAGTGGCTCTCAGGGTAGGGGAAGTGTATTTTGGCTTCTGTGCATGCTGGAAACAAAACAAACCCAGCATGCACATCTGAGCAGCATTAGATCTCTTAGTGGCTTACTTGATGCAAGTGGGCTAGTCCACTCACTCTTATAAAGAGCAAAGAGATAGTATATTTAAAAGCCGGACTTTTCCTTCCATGTAGCAATACTGTAAGAATGGCTGGTCTGCCCCGCTGCCCTCAAATTCAAATTTTTGCATAGGTTGATGTACACCTTTGCTAGTGGATAGATCCACTTGCCAAGGTCACCTACGTAGTGAGGTGCCACAATAGAAGCATCATACCTGTGTACTGAGGGCAAATGCAAATGTTTTCTTAAACTTGATTGTTGTGGATTGGTTGGTTTTCTGGAGGAGGGAGCTTAGGGGTTTTCCCTGCAGACTTTTTCGATTTCAGAAAGGTAATGGCCTTTTCATGGGCAACCTAGTGGCACGGTCTTGATTTTTGTGGCAAACCTTCTTTCTCTCCCTCTGTAAACATGTCTCACTGGTAGGATGCGTGGGCTGAGACGGTCACTTTTCAGAACATGTCACCTCTGCCTGCAGAGGTGACACAGCATACACAGTGACATACCTGAACTGTGGAAGCAGAGCCAGTGTCACCTTGGCACCCTGCATTTTAATGCTGGTTTTGCCAGCACTAGGTACGGAGTTGGATAGTAGAGGCACCTGTGTGCCCCAGCTTACCACTTGGCACAGCACAGTGGCAGATACATCATTAAGGATTTAGGTAGCGTAGCATGTAGGTAATGTAGCTGACCAAGAGCCAGAGGAGCTAAAAGGCAGGGCTGGATAGCTTGGGACAAGGACTGGTTGTTGGCTTCTTGAAGAACCTTCTTTTTTTGCTGAGGGCTTGTGCTAGTTAGCTCATTCTACTGCCTTTGTGTCTGTATTGGTGTTTCTAATGCAACTGGCCATTCTAGAGGTGCTTGGGGTCTGCTTGTGCTCCATCACGCCTCTGGATGGGGGGTGGTATGCACAGAGTCCCCATGCTCCGATGTGGCACCAGCCACCATTAAGCAGGTCCCGTGACTTGCTTGTGTTTAATAGGATGTGGTTGCTTTGGAAGGCAAAAGATAATTACACAGTTACCCAAATGAGAACACGGTCTTGCCTTGGGGCTGAACACTAGCTCTTGGGGAAAATAAGATAGGGTCATTAACAGGAAGTGATTACTTTTCTGTGTGTTACCTGAAAGCATCACCTTCATGTGTGTTGTACTCCTTATGACAGGGAAAAGCTCCATCTCCTTGGGGATCTGGAAAGATTGCTGGATACTGGCTGGGTCTCTGAAATTATCACCTTTGTGTAGTGTAGGAGTCAGAGACTGTAGACCAGTCAGGTCTGCAGCTGTGTGTCTCATGACTGTTGGCTTTTATAGGGAATGATTTTTTTTGCAACAGGTAAATTCCCTGCCAATTCCAACAATAAGCCTGTGACACTTCAAGGAAGGTTTACATAAGCCTTTTACGGAGACCTGTTTTGCTGGAAAGACTCTTATTAACTGAAACAACACTAAAGTTTCTTTCAGCAGAATCAATTAAAAATTACATGCTGAAAACAGAAGCTGAGTGCCTTTCCTAATTACATACAGCCACTGTTAATAGAGCAACTCTTATTAGTGTGCTGTTTGCTTTTTCCATGGGTCAAGACGTTGTAGACATAGTATCCCTCATGGTCTCTCTCCATTGTTTTGGGAGGGGTTTTTTTGGCAACTGGTGATTTTGTTTATTCTCATCTCGTGCCCTTTTTCACATCTGGAGCCAGATCTTGTTTCCTCTGAAGTCAAGGAGCTTCCCCCAAGGAGGTAAATTAGTGGTTGAACTGGATCTGTGACTGACACCAGCAGTGCCCTGCAAGGCAAACTGGCTGACTTGGGGGGCTGTCCAGGGATTACCACTGGTTTGCTTAGGTGCTATGCCTAGCTTTGTTTTCTTAGCAAATAAAGATAAATCTTTTGTTTAATGAGGTGGTTTTAAGCTTTTCTGAAAGTTTTTGCTTGAATGTGCTACAGTAGATGCATCTGAAGGTAGACTTTGCTGCATTTGATGCCTCCCTCTTCCCCACCCTGGTTTGGCTGCACGCAGGCAGAGGCATACTGTTTGCATCCAAGAAGAGAACGGTGGGAAACAGCTCAGCCAGCGCCAAAACAGGTGTGGGTCTCCACTCGGTGGAGCACCATAACCTCAGCTGTGGGATCTGGTTCCCGTCGCTTCAAGACCTCGGTTCAGGAGAGGTCCCAGACCCTGCGCTCTCCTGGATTGGGGCCCTGAAGACAAGAGTAGATACATGTGAGACAAAATGAAGGACGTGCTGTATTATGAGAACAGCGGAAAGAATGAAATATAAGCTGATTTTTACGGTGAATGAGTGAAGCAAATCAGCTAAAAGCTGCAAATTGGCACAGAATAATGTACCAACAGCCCCATCCCTACAACAACTGCTTAGTGCGGCAGAGAAATTTTCGTGGTGGAATCTCTGGAAGCGCTTCATTCAGCTTTAGAAAATATAAAGGAATGTCTCTTAGGGTCAGGAGTGTAGTAATGTCTGCGGCGATCTTATCTGACAGTCAACAGCTCGTGTAGACTGATTTGTGCTCCTAGACAGTGCATCTTCCACATTGTTTTCCACTCAAATGTGGTTGTTGCATGCTTGCAAGCTGGGCTCTTTTACAGCCTCTGGCATGCAGTGTTTAAAGTGGTGTTTCTCTGCACTTGATCAAATGGAAAATGCAGAGAAAAAAATCCAGCCTCTCACGTTTCCATGTCATGTTTAATCAGTCACTGTGCAGGACAGTTTAGTCCTGATTTACAGTTATGCTTACGAAGAGCAGTCCTGTTTTGAGATCCACATATCAGATCTCTGTGCCCCATTGACTCCACTGTATATAGTCTGTGAACTTTAATGCAGCTTTCCACATGACTAAGGACTACTGAATAGCCTACAGAAGTTATTGGCTCTGCTAGTGTCTACTTTTCCTTTATGGTTATTTAAAGGGATTGATTTGAAACCTGCAAACCCTGCACATAATGAGTTTGTATAAAACATTAACAACCCTAGTTCCAAGGGGCCTCAAGAATTTGTCTAGTTCATCCACCTGCCCCAAGGCTGGATAACCTTTACCCAAATGCAAGTCCCTCGTACTTTCACTCTTCTCCTTTGGAGTAGTTGTTACATTTGCATGTAATAACTTGTGTACTACACTTACAGGCATGGACTCCCATTTACCAAATATCTGAAACGAGAGCTCAGTGTTAGTTGGTAATTCTGGTACTGGTGCAATGAAAATAAGTAATACTGCTCCTCCGTGGAGGGCATAAGTGATTAGATATGACTTGTGTTCTGTCATTCTTTCTGTGACTAATATATCCTTATGAAGGCCTTTCACAGTTAGAATGCGTGCATGTGCAATTTAAGAAATAGCTACATGTAACGATTACAGCCAAGTTCTTAAAGAAAGGAGCCCAGAATTAGACTCAGTCTTTAAGTCCCAGGGCACCTGGGAATATTTAGGTTAGAACTTCTGAAACTAAGAAATAGTCTTTTCTACAAAAAGGCTGTTTTTCTGCCTTTCCTACCCTCTTAATGAGAAGAGGAAAAAATGCAAACTGAAATAAATTTTAACTGCTCATCTGACTTGTAACGTGTTCCCTGATATCAAGGGCGTTCAGACCTATGATTTTTAGGACCCAATTTTGAAACCTTTTGCTCTGAGATCTCCAGAATTGTCCAGCATTAATCCAATATTTTTGTATCCACTTCAAATCGAGGAAGCTTTCAATATTAATATCAGAGAATATGACCCCTGAGTTAGCATTAGGGAGGCTGATATATATAGCTGAGGAAAAGGTCTCTGTCAACCTTAATAAATGCTTTGTACAATTTTTTGAAACAAAGATTGTACCAACAAAATGCTGTTGCGTTGGCTCCGTCTAACTTGCTGAAATGGAAGATTTCTTGCAACATGATGTGTTGCAGCGGGTGAAGCTACTGTGTATTTAAGGGAGACAATGAGAAAATCAGTGTTGCTGACATACTTGGCCTGCAGCAACTGCCATAGCTATCTGGGGAGAGTTTGACTTATTTTTTTAGCTGTAGCAATATCAGCACCTGGTGTTTCCTTGGTCAATAATACCAATGTTTGGATTTTGTTCTTTATGCCAGTGAGCGTGTAGATACTCTGGTTTTGTGCAAACAGAGCAATTTTGTAAAGTCACCCAGCAACTTTTAATACCTATGGTGCAATTGAAACACCTTGTCTTCAGATTCTAGTTCAACATCATCAGGTGCCTGTAATGACTGCAGAAAGAAACTAAAGATTATAACACAGTAGGAAGTTTCAACTATTAGGTGGTAACACTGCAGTAATTGTCATCTGGTTTACAGTGCAAAATTTCTGTGGGAGAAAATTCCTCCATCTCCTACCGGCGGCGCTCTGGGCAGGACAGTGGGCACAGCTTTGCTTCTGCCATCTGCGCGCCAGCCAAGCTGGTGCTGGGGCTTGTAGTTAGCTGCTGGTGTGGGCCAGGCTGCAGATTGCGAAGCCTGTTCCCATGGAGCAAGGGGAAAGCATTACTCATCACTTGGCCTCTGAGTCATAACACCTTTGCTGTTAATGGGATTGAGATCCTCCCCTTTTATGAGGCTGTGCCTAAAGGCACAATTTAGTCTCAGAATTGTATTACCCGATTATTATTCCACTAAAGCAGGTGGCGGTATTCCAGCTGACAACAGTGGAAACGGGAGCAAGCCTTCAAGTCTCAACTGTGTACAAGGTGTGATATATTCAAAACCACAGAGGTTCTCCACACTCTAAGCTGATTTCTTCTCAATCAATTAAAGTTTCACAAGCATGATTTATTATTAACTGCTAGAGCTGCTTTCACAAATCTCTCAGTAGCATAGTAGAGAAGAATCAGGAAAATTACTTCCAGCTAGGAGAGGTTATTTACTAGCTAAATCTGTGATCCAGGCACACTGCCGTGGCAAAGTCCATCCAATAAGGATGTGAATGTTTGCCTCTGAACCTTTTCTGATGTACACCATTTCGGGGAAGGCAGAAGTGTCACGATGCCTTGCCAAAGTGGGTTATGGCTTCTTTGCCTCCTGTGATTGAAAAGGAAGGGGTCTGGAGGAGGGGATGGGGGAGGGAATTGGGAAAAGCAAGGTTAGCTGTGCAAGGTAGTAAGGGGACGTTACTCCATGTGCAAACCTGTGAGGTAGAAGGGGCAGTAGGAAGCGATCCCTTTAAACTCTTCATAGGCTTTTAAATAAGCCTATGTGAGCTGTCATAGCAAGGCTGCGGCATATTTCGGCATGCAGGCTCTGTGGCACCCATGTTAGAGTCCGAGCTGGTGTGTGGCATTTAATGTGCAGGCTTCAGGTTTTCTCCTCCCTTCTCTGGATCTGGTTACATTCCTTTTGACATTTACCTGAGTATGAAAATAGAGCAAGGTCCTGTGTCCTTGCTGACTTGTGTCTAAAAGCTGAATTAGTCTGCTTTGTATTTTCTGCTTGTCAGTATCTCTTGACCATGGGTTGAGGAATTGTGCGCTTATCTATGTTTTGGGGATTTTGATACAATCTTATCAACTTAATTTACCCTTTGCCTTTGCATGCACCTTCTATTAATTTTTCCCTCTTCTTTTATAACCATTCTCCCAGCTGGAGCTCCCCATTTCAGTACTTCTCATATCACTAGTTCAAAACCTGGTGCCCAAACCGCAGCTTTACAGCCAGAATTTCTACCTTCAGCCACTGTTGAGCACAGAAGGGAGCAGAGATCTTGGCAGCTGGCTCCTGCTTCTTGCTTCTCTGCCCAGCCTTGATAAATGAGAAAGCCAAGGAGCTGCTCTGATTCATGCCAGCTGGCCAAGCTCCCAAAGAGACAGCCCACCCACTGCAAAGGCTAGAGCACGGCACTGCCTGGAGTGTGGAGCAGGAGCCTGCCAGTCCTGCTCCTTCTGAGGTCTCTTTGGGGCCAGGGCCAACCCCCTTGGGAGGGTTGCAGCTCTCCATCTCCTTTGTGCTGCTTGAGATGCAGCAAGCCAGTGAAGCTTCAGCTGGTCCAACTCATGCCTTGAATTGCAAAGTTAATTGCAAAGTTGTGATGGCTGATTGATGGCAGCCAATCTGCTGGTGGTAGGTTTGAGATGGAACTAGAATAACTCATACCTGAACTAACAATTTTTCCCTTACCCAAAGAGAAAATGCCCAAATAAGCCTTTATTGCACTGTATCTGGTAAATAAATAGCTTTTATCTGTGACTGAATCACTTGAAACATACTTTCCTGTCTGCTTTCAGAAAAGCAATGCTAACCTGGGCTTCTTGTTGGAAATCATGACGTTTTGTAAAGGTGTCAGAGCAAAGTGAGATGGGCTTTTGAACCTCTAAAGCCACAAGACATCTGCAGCTCGGGCGGGCTGAAGTCTGATTCATGAGTGGAGAGTCTCTGTGCTGCGTGTCCCCCTGCGCTCTTTTGATGTAGTGAAATTGCCTGCTCACCGATGCTTAAATTCGTGACTACTCTGACAGGGATCATACTGGGGGGAAAGACAGGTATTTTGTGATAAAAATTAATCAACACCTGTTCTGCAGCCTGCCCTATTTACTGCATCTCATCATCCCCATCACAGGCGCCTTTGGGGTCCATCAGGACTGGTGGCTTTCCCCAGGCCACAGGGCAGTCAGGAGAACTGCCAGAACTGTTGGGTGCTGCTTCCCAGCATCAGCTGGTGGCATCTGTGAATCCCAGCTGGCCAAGAAGCAAGGCAGCAAATTCCAACCATTGCCGTGAACCAGTAAACCGACATTGGACTGGGGACGTGCGAAAGGGAGGGAACATCAGACGGTGGTTTCTGGAGGCCTAGCTGTTACCTCTGCATGAGTTAAATGTGGCATGCAGTATCAGGAATCTCCATGTTCGGTCGTGTCTAGAATAGGTTAATTGACGTAATTGTTTGACTGACTGAGAGCCTTCCCTACTTTCTCTTCACTTTCTTACAACCAGCCTTATGCCGAAATTCTCCACCTCTTCCCAAGGGAAGCTCCTATTTCCAAGTCTTTGCTCTACTTGTGTCTTCCTTGAGACCTTGCTGTGGTTTGGGGTGGTTCAAGCTGTTCTGTTCCCTGGGGGATGTGTCCACTTACTAGATGGCTGTCCCTTAGTCAAATAGATTGGAGTACATATTCCCATGGGCTCCTGATCCCTAATTCCCTGAAGCCCACACTATGTCAGGATGCCTGTAGCCACTGGGTCTAACACAGGCATCGCTTGCTCGCGGGCTTTTCCTAGGCCTGTGTTGGCAGGGCCGTCCACAGCCTTGGCTGCGTCCCAGGCACTGTTACGTAAGGAAGAATTTCAGCATTAATTATGTGTGTTGGCTTTAGGTTTAATTCTGTCTCTCCGGACTCCAGAAGTAGCCTCAGAAGTTTCAGCGTGGCTTCTGCATACAAAACAAACAAACTTTATTTTACGGGCTTTGGGTTCTACTGCTTTCTCCTGCAACATCCACTCTTTTGGGATGTTTTCCCTTTGTTTCTCCGCCGCTGAGAAGGGACAGCAGTTTTTCTGGAGACGCTGCCGGGCACAGCTAGCACACTGAAGTATTTGAGCTGCAGGAAGGCTGGCACCTCCAGTCAGACAGACTAAAAGGAAAACTTCACGTTTCCTCTTTCTGTAGGGCCAGAGGAGGGGAGGGACGGATGGAGAGGTGCAAGGCGCTGTTGCCAGCACTCCGGTAGGGCTTGTCTGGGGCAGAAGTGTGTGCTGGGTGAGAGCTGGTGTGGATCATCTCCTCACCCTAATGGCTTTCCTCCCCCCATCCTCCTGCAACTGAAGTTATTAATGCTTGTTAAACCAGGATGGAAACAAACCCAAACAACAACAGTCTACAAAATAATTCGGTCACTCCAGACTGGTTTTTTTTTTTTCTTCAGTTGAGCAATTAGTCTCCTGTCATCCCATTTTTAGCCAGACTGGAAACAACCTGCTGGACAATAGCGATTGCCCTCCTGGCAGGGCAGCCGCCAGATGCTCTCAGTGATGGGAAAGGTGAGGTGCCTTCCCTTGCCTGTCTCTGGGGGAAGAATCTCTGTAAAGAAATTCCTGTGAGCCTCACTGAAAGCCCTGTTTTTGTGCAGCCCCTCCCAGTGAGTCACAGCCTCTGGCTCCTCTGAGATCCCTCTGTGAGGTTGGGTTTTCTCTCAGCCCGCTGCAGGGTTAACCCTTCTGTGGTTTCACCCAGGCGCTCTCATGCGTATATGACCCATCCCACTCGCTGGCTGATGATGTAGATTGTGGGTGCCAGAAAGTCATGAAGTGATCTGTGGTTTATACCAACAGCAGGCCAATATAGGACTTGCGTGGGGAGGGGGCTGATTTTTCCAGTCTTGCTCACCCGAGTGGTAATTGATTCTAGGAATGGCTCAGCCTGTGTAAGCTGAGGTGTAAGGGGACGGTGTTGCGGAGCAGGGGACTGCGTGATGCGAGCAAATGCATTGGAGTTTGGCAAAAAGCAGGGGGTGCGATCGTGAGGACAGGGGCCAGCTGAAGTCCTGTGGTAGCACCGCAGGCAGCCACCATGCAACCAGGGCAACCTGGGAAATCAGTTACTATAATTGCTGCGACACAAGTAACATGAAGGGCTGTCCTATGCCGAGGCCGAAGGCTGTAGCTGTGCCGTGCCCAGGACCTTCCTCGTGCTGCCGAGCTCGGTAGGAGCATGTGGAGAGGCGCTGGGCTCTGCCCCCTCCATCGCCGTGCCTCCCTGCGGGGCACCCTGTGTGTGCAGCTGCAGCAGCCCCGCCGCCCTGAAACGCACAGATGGGACAGGGCATGGAAGGGCAGGTTGAGGTCGGAAGGCAGTGTGGCCATTCTGCTGGAAGAGAAGGCTTAAATCACCAGGAAGAGGGGCATTGCTGTCTGTAGCTTATAAAAAGCAGCCCTGCTGGCACCTTAGCGGCTGGTCAGTGCTAAACCTGAACCCTTTGCTGCACGGACACAGGAGGAAGCTAAGCCTGAATCCATCTTCTGTCTCATTTCTGAACAGGAGGTAAAAGCCACAGGATTGCTAGTCAGGTGCCAGAAAAAGCTCCAGCTGCCCAGGGCAAGTGAGGACAAAGGGAAGCTCGGCTTGCTCGGCTGCTGGATTTAACAGCAAGTCACCGCGTGTTTGAGTAATGCGTCACTAGTGCCGGAGCTCTGACGTCTGGAATGAAAGTGCCGTGTGGGCACCAGAGCCGTCGGGCTGTGGAGTGCTTCGCCTTTAGGGTAGAGAAGCGCTTGGTGAAGAAATCTGCCATACAGGCTCGTCTGGGGGTGCACAGCAGAAAGT
This sequence comes from Rhinoptilus africanus, assembly GCA_013400135.1. Lineage (NCBI taxonomy): Eukaryota > Metazoa > Chordata > Aves > Charadriiformes > Glareolidae > Rhinoptilus > Rhinoptilus africanus. The sequence goes on along the minus strand of VXBO01001777.1, from coordinate 281,261 downwards.
GCTTCTGGCTGATTCCTGAAGCTTGGATTAGCTCTGGGTCAGAGCCTGCTACATCCAAACATACTGGGGGTCAGCTGCCACCGCTCCGTGTCTGGGCAGAGCTGCTCTGGGAGCATCCTTTCGTTGCTGTGGGGGAATGAAAGGCTGTTGATAAGAGTTGTCTTCTTGTTGGGTGTTTTCTGTTTTGAGTCATTCCAGCCACGGTGATGGTTGCCAGCAGTTCCAGGAGTGACAGCAAGTGCTTGGGTTTGGGGCAGAGAACCATGCTCAAGGGTCGAGTTCCAGGTAGCAGGGGTGGCTGTGGAGACACAGGCATGTGCGATGGAAACAAGACTGGAAACGAGATGGATGGAGACTCAAAGCCAGTAGTACAAAATTAAGGAACTGGCTGGAGAGGAAACAAGCTGGGTTTGCATTCATATCACTGTGGTGTTTCCCAAGTCACAACAGGGACAATGTGGGGTGGGAAGTGAAAGTAACCCTGTGTTTAAAAGTTGATTCCCAGTGCACATGGATGAAATCTTGATGAGGAAGTAGCTGCTATGTCATGGTGCGGTTGCTTTCCTCTTACAGTCTAGCACAAAGTACCCTGCAGCACCCGCACCGCCATCCCCAACGGAGCATTCTCTGTTCTCGCAACCCTCTCGTGAAATCATTTCTCATGCAAAATTGTGAAGAGGTCTGCAAACCATGTGTAAAGTAAAGCACTGTGAGGTCTGCTTGAGAACAGAAATGGGGGTCAAGTAAACCGCACATGTATGGTGTCCTCAAAGTGCAGAGAGCATACAGGTCATCTGTCTTTCCTTGTCTGCATAGCCTATCTAGAACAGTTCCAGAAATTCATTAGCTTTAATATATCTTTTGTGGGTGATGCATTTCAGCATGTTAAAATTAAAATAATTCCATTTTTGTTCCCTTTCCTCGGGCCAGTGAAGAGGCATTCTGCTTTCTCTGAGCCTCTATGGTCTTCCATTAGTCCAATTATTTATTCATGGGGAGAGTATCTGAAAGCAGCAGTCCAGTCTGAGAGTAGCGGCACTTGACGGTGTAGATGAGTTTGAAGCACTTGATGACTGAACCCACTGGAATTGTCAATAACATTAAGAACTGCTTTCCTGCCACAAAATAAAAATATAGCCTTATAGGTGGAGTGTGCTAAACTTTGATGAGAACATGAGCTAAAAAACGATGCACTTTAGATGTCACCTCGGTGTACCTTTAGCAAGCACAGACAAGGAGTTTTTTCTTGCCTTCAAGTTGACTAACTTTTTATTTGTGGTAGAAAATGTGTATTGTTGCGCAATTCTGGCCTGTGTAAATATGGGAAGTTTAGATACAAAATCTTTAATTCTGAATTTTTATCTGGTGTGGTGCTATCACATCTCAGACAAGATTTCTGTCTGTTGTTTCTTGTCTCTCTAGGTTAGAAATAAGTTTCAGTGAGGATTTGTGGTGCCTTCTTACTGCAGAAAGGGACGCTCAAGCCTATAATCGAGGCCTAAGTGAGAGGGACCTGACAGCTTCAGATCTTCCCCAGTTAAAAGAGGAAAATCAGAGAGTCCCGTAGTCTTCTGTTGGACTGAAAAAGGCCGAGATAGTTGCAGTTGTCACAGATAACCTTCCAGTAAGCAAGGCATCCTGGTACTGGAAAGAAGGGTGAGCACACATAGTCACAGCATGAATTGACTCTGCATCAGCCAACTGAAAGGCACGTGCTACTCATGGGTAACACCCCCAAATTTCCATCTGAGCTGGAGCTTGCTGCATGCTAGTGTTAGTCATTATTCCCATTCCTGTCCTGAAAATGCCCCTTGTGCTTCCCTTATGCAAACTTCCCAGTTCTGCCCCTGGAGCTGATACTCTGTGTACTGGGTGATGAAAAGAAAGGGTCACTGACTCTTCATGTTGCAAGGATGTGACTGCAGATGGCTATGGAGGGACTGGCTTGTTTATCAGGGGAAGGACCGTAATACTTGGTCTGGAAAGCAATCTTTTAGTGTTGTCTGTATCTACTCGGCACAGAATTCTGAATCATGCCAGGAGGCGTATTCCCAGAGACACAGTACCACTGGGTATCTTCCTGCATGGTCGTACGCTGTAGAGGCCAAAGTGCCCTACTGCACTGGGGAGATGCCAGTTGGGCTGCAGTGACTCTGCAACTCTTGGAGGGACATGACAGATCTATGTGCTAAAAACTCAAGAGGTGAGCAGTGTGAAGACAGACCTTCCTCATTCAGATCCCATTTCTATCCTTTTTCTAGATGAGGTCAGTTGAGACAGTGCTTATTTTCATTTTCTGATTCATTTGTTTCATATGTTACAGGAACAAGGGAGTTGGCAGCTTTTTGTGCGTGGTAGCCGTGTCAGCTGAGCACTGATTGACTCCTGCTCTAAGTTACTTCTGCTTTGCTTGCCATCGGGCGGCCTGCTGAGGCACCTAATTTGGGAACTTAGATAGCCTTGTCAGCTGGTGAGGCAAATTTTAGAGGGGCGGAACTGCCTTGGGAAAGCACCTGTCTGCCTGTGCTGGCTGGAGAGGGAGCTCTGACCAACGAGACTCATGGGCTGAGTACCTGTATGGGGTCAGTACCAGCTAGCGTTGTTCATGAGCAGTCTGGGGTCTCTTTGCTGCCCATATGGCATTTAGGGTGACATATGGGCTCTAGTCTGTCCCTGTTGGCCTGGCACAATGTCGCTGGTTCCTGCATGCAGGCAGCTTGGGAGGAGTGCCCAGAAGTGGGACCAGGATTGCAGAGAGTTCGGCATGCCCAGCCAGGATTTCACCTGGCTCTGCCTGGCTTATCAAAGATACTTGGGCTTTTTACGCAGCCCTGGGTGAATCACCTGTAATGAGTGAAAGGCAACAGTAATCCACATGAAATGAGAAACTAAATCTTGGGGTAGTGACCCATTTGCTAGGCTCCTATAAATACCTCTTCTGTCTGATTTCACTGCTGCTATTTAAGCGATTGTTGTGGTGAAAAATAGGGAGATCAGAGCAGTCAGGAAAGCATTTTATTTGCCCGAAGGTTTGCTGGTGTCTTAGAAAAAATAGAATCAATGATATCAGTGATAGTCTCAGGTTTTTAAAGAAACAACTCTCAAGATGGCTTGTCCTAGGAAGTATATTTAAATTTTGTTCCTGGAGGGCTAGGCATCACCCCCTCCTGCACAGGATTGGGATGCCTGTGTGCTTTGTACCCACAATGTGTCAGTAGGACCGAGACTGCTCTTTTACCATGTGCAGAAAAATTCAGAGCAGAAGGTGGGATTTTCAAAAGCATCTGTGCTGGCCCAGTATTGCTCCTTCAAAAGTTAATAGTAAATTTGGCAGTGGAAATCTACAGGCCAAAGCAAAGTGCTTTTAAAAATCCCATCTAAAAATACAGTACCTCTTCCTTCAGCTTTGTTCATTCCATTATAGAAAGGAGATTAGCACCTATAGCCTTAGCTTTATAAATCTGGATCTGTAATTCAGAGCCTTAATAAGGTTAAGTAATACTTTTTTTTCTAAAGGCCTAATCCAAAATCAACTGGACCCGACAGGACTTTTTTCCACTGATTTCCCTGGATTCAGGATCAGGCTCAGAGTAAAGTGAATCTTATCCGTATCAGATGAATATGGAAAAGTCTGCCTGACTAGACATACAGGTTCAAAGCAGGAGCGTCTTCCCCGCAAAGCCCTGTTGGCATGACCAGTACTACCACAGGTTTGTTTGCTCCCCAAGCTGTTGCCAGAGGCAGTCTGTACCATGATCGTGATGGATAGGGCCACCTTTTCTTTTGGTTTGTTTTTTTTTTTTCCTTTGATATTTCCTGGAGTGAAACATTCCTCCTAAGATGCCAAGTGTGGGGGGGGTGGATTTCATGGCAGCTGTAGGCTTAGCAGTGAGAGCGCAGGAGAGTCGCTTTGGTGCCAGCTACTGTCTGATTCCCCCAGGGCAGGCTTAGTGGCACACAGCGGTGAAATGGGGACATGTCACTCTGTCCGGGTGGAAAGAGGAGCCTTTTCAGCAACAGAGTCCAACCCTTATCTTACCAGGACGGCTTGGAGCTGGGGCAGGGCCTTTTAGCAGCTCTTATCTGTGACAGTTGGTGATGGTTGATCTTGGGTAATTCTTTCACTTTGTCTTGAAGCATTGAGATCTTGTACCGTGGGCACAAGCCTGATTTCATTTTCATTTCTGTATCAGGCTACGAATCAATGTTGGGCTATTTTTGCCAAGGTGACATAACAGGCTTATGCTTTTTAACCTCTCTTGGCACCATCAGTCGTAAGTCCACACCTGATTCTTGTTCGTGCATTTGGGTCTCAAGTCTGTTGTATGCCTTCTCTGAAGACTTCAGGCAAGGGGACTCACAGAAAGAAACATTGTGGTTTGGGTGGTTTTTTTGCTCTTTCCCTCTTTTTCTGGCAAGGGTAAAACAGAACCTCTGTTGGGAGCAACTCGGCAAGTGATGTTTCAGGGCCAGCAAATTCCAGTGTCTCTGCCCAGTGGGACTGAGGAGTCTATCACAGGACTAGGCTGGCGGCTCATCCGGAGAGGGAGCACCTGGCATGCATACCAAGAGCGGGACACGCAGCCTTTTTCTGTCCACCTCTCCACTTTCCGCAGTAAATGGGAGGACGTTTGCTCTGGGATTCGGGGAAATACCTCAAGTGTAACGCCTCTTTCCTGACTAGAGTCCCACATAAAAGTGCAGCAAATAATATATATGTTATATATACATATATACAAAAAAATGCGTGCACACAAGTGTGGACATATAAATACATATGGATTGCACCACCTTTGGATTACTTCAATGTAGCAATCTCCAGAGCGTCTGTGTTTCAGCAGTAATGGCTCCAGCTCTACGGCTGCCCCATTTCACAAAAGTGTCTTTTTGCCCTTGTAAAACTGCTTTGGGAAACTATCATTAGCTTTCTTACAGCTGCCATGAATATAATAAAGGGAAAGCTTATAGCTGTGGCTGACCCTGAAGGGACTTAGAGCCCCCATGGGGTCCCACTGGATCTGTGCCATTCGGGTTCAGACTCACTAACGTGTTGGAAGCTTTGTGATGCTGAGGGGATTTTTAGTCTATGCCTGTATACTTTACCCTACCACTCTAATTTAACTGGAGGATGAATCATGCCCATCTCAGTAGCAGTGAAAGCATGTTGGTAATTGTGTTAGCTTCCACAGGCGCTTTTCTGAAGTGCCCAGAGGGAGGGGAGGTGGGACTGCTGGCACTTCAAACCATCAGAGAGGTCTTGGATGCCAGGTAATGCCAGCTCCTTTGCTGTAAGAGAAGTCAGCGCCTTGGGCTCCGCTCAGTCTCCAGCACAGCAGCCCCGGGAGTGCCGGGAGGGGACTGGTGCTGTGATGTGGTATGGGGAACCGGCTTCCAGTGAGACCCCGCCAGCAGGAATGGGTCAGGCAGATGGGGAGTCATCAGCACTGGGTTCCAGCCCATCTCTACCAAAAACGCCGTGGTGCTGCCATAACCCGGACAGAGGGCTTGCAGAGACTTGTCCTTATGCTTGAAGGGCTGCTTGACTTTACGATTAAAATGTAGTAAGAGCATTTATGGATACAAATGCTTGCCAATCAGAGTTTAGTCTGAAGCCCAAGCAACAGAGCAAGAATGTATTTTAAAGCTTAATCAGACTTATCCCTGTGAGTGCCTAAGACTGATACAGAGTGCCTTTGGACACGCTGAAGAGCACAGATGCAGGTGGGTATGAGGATCTCCCTCTGTCTTACACAAATTCAGACACCCGTGACCTTGCCCTGCGAAGTGGCCCTTGGCCATGTGAGTTTTCAGGGAAGTTCAGCGATCTAGCGTTCTATCTGACCTCGAATGTAAATCCGTATCGCACTACTCTATACCATCTTGGTGTCTGCAAGAGAGGTGGAGTCTGCTTAGGAGGCTGGGTGACTGTAATCCATCCTGCCTTTATGGGTGCAGAGCGTTTCGAAGGTTTGCGCTTTGCGTGCCAGGGTGTGGGAGGTAGGTCAAGCAGAGAAAACCATGGCACTGTTATATTCTGCTGCGTTCCCCTGCTGCAGCTCTCTGTGGGGTCTGTAGGATGTGCTGTGCTGGAATGAGACTGTAACATCCCCGGGAATGGTGCTGGGCCGCTGGCTGGACAACTGCTCAGGTACTGAGATGCCTGTGGGATCGACCTTCCCCACAAGCCTCCTCTGCCTCCCACGGCTGTACAAAGAGCTGGCAGGGACAGGCTCTCTCCTGTTGTACGGCCCAGCAATGAGTGTTAATTTGCAATGGAGTTTTGCTCGCTCATACCACTTATCCTGGGTCTGAGCTGAATTCTTGTATCATTATGTCTCATTCCTCCTTTTGCTGTGTTTCTGAGAAATGTAGAAGTTCATCCTGGAACCGTTGGGGCTGTATTTATGGTTCCTAAACACTTAAGCGTGGTCAGCTTTTGAAAACAATTTATGGTTGTTAGGACAGTGCAGAAGGGCACCTTGCTAGCTTCATTCCTACTTTCTGGTAATTATGAATTAGGAAATATCTGGAGAGATCTTACCTTCATTTTTGTCCCATTACGTTGCAGTGCAGGTTGCAGTGTATTTGTTGAGCTGTCTGCATGCATGCTGCTGCTGTGAATGGGTTTGCACCTCAGAAGCTGTCTGGAGTCTAGAAGGAACATTTTCTGTACCCAAGAGAATGTTTTTTGAGAAAACAAGGGGTTGAAGTAATGTTTTGCTGAATTTTGACGTTACTTTGTGTTGGTGCCTGGAAGGACAGAGCACACGGACTAAATCCATGGGTTTAGGCATTGCATTGTGAAGCTATGGGCACACAAAGCAACACCACCGCTTTGCATCTCGGCACGTCAGCCCCAGGTGATGGTGTAAGCGGCTACACCCTGGTTAGATGCCGTGTTACAGTGCTGAGTCTTACCTCCAGTTCTTCGCTTGGTTCTGAGCCCAAGAAAGTGCCCCCTGTAAGCTCCAGCCATCCTGATTTTCCCCTTTAAAGTATGACAGTAGCTGAATTGGAGGAAGCTTCTGAGGCTGGGAAGGAGCAACAGCTTGTCCTTTTATTTGGCAGCAAAACTCAGGATTTCAAACAGGTTTTCTCCAGCTCGGTGCAGCCTGATCTTTTTCTGATCTCTGCTTTGTGGCTTCCTTTTTCAAAGGCCAGTAGCCTGTTTTTTCATTTGTAATTTCGATATTTCCCCCTACCCTAAAGTAGTGGTAGCAACTAAGCAGACAGCAGCAGCTCAGCCTGGGTTTTTATGCCTTAGCTCTGGTAGAATATATTGTCTTCTTTAGCCTGTATTTTTTAATGCCCGCTGCTTGGGAATTTGCTTAACTCTTCCTTGATGCTGTGATAATACGGCTTTCTGGTTATAAAATCTTAGTTGACCATTAAAAAAAAAAAAGTTTGCTTGTTAGGAAAACGTGGGAGATGTGAACCACTTTCTGTGAAGGATTTTTTAAGTGAGTTCTCTACAACCCAAGGCATATGGGATTGGAAATAGCCTTAATTCCCCAAAGTGGTATGAAATCTTGGGAACAAAACACAGAGGTCCCTAGTCCAAAGCTGGTGGGAATGTAATTGTGAGTATAATTATTTGCTTTGAGTTTGGTATCTGAGACTCCAAAATTTGGTGTGGAAAGAAAGATAGAAAACGGTTTCAGATTTTGTGGGCCCAAAATAATTGTTTGGGCCTCTTTAAAGCAACAATATTTTTTTGCAACTCAAGAGAATGTTGTTTCAAGTAAAATAAAATATTTTGGTATGGATATTATTAATTAATGCGAAGGAAAATTGGAATGATATTAGTTTCCCATTAGTATTTAAAGCTTTACATAAAACTGAGACCTCCATCTGTTCTTCTCCGTATTTCATCAAAATCAAAATCCTGGTTTAAATCTGTTGTCCACTGTACTTGGAGCAAAGCTTCCAACTTGAAAAATCCTACCTCTTTAATAAGTATCTTACCAACTGTGCTATTCCACGGGTTGTATGTCTTTCGTTCTCCTCTTTTGAAGTTGCTTCATTTTGTAAAAAATAATTACAATTTCACTGGAGAAGGAGTTGGAAGCATGTATTGCTTTGGCTGCCAGAGCAGGCAATAGAAACACATTTTTCTCCATTGTGATGGAGATTTCAGTATTTCTGCGAAGTAAAATGACTTCAGCAGAAGAGGTGGAGAAAAATCAAAATACACTCCCTTCTTGCAAAGGCCGTTTGAGTGCGTCTTTGCTCACCCCAAAGGTGTTTCCAAATGAGTGTCTTAAGCGCCCTTGCGTGCTGAAGACTTGAAAAAGCAAAATTTTCCCTTTCAGAAATGTCAAATGTATTAATTTAGCTAATTTCAGGTGTGGGGGTTTTATTTTTAATTTTGTGTGTGTGTGTATATATATATTTTTTTTTTTTTTAACATTTGGCTGGAGTATTACACTAGTCACACCTACCTTTGTGGTTAGCTCGCATTGCTGTGTACCTACATCTTTCATGACTCAAATGATTTCCATCAAGATGGGAACACCAGGATTTTATGATCTCTAAACTGGACCTTTGGGATTACCAAACCTGGGACAACCTAGAACCAAGGCAGGAGGCCATTTCTGCAACTCATGTGAAGAAGATCCTTCCTGCATGTACAGTCCTTACAACACAGAGTGGTAAAACCAGAAGAGGAAAAAAAAGCAAACCCCACCGAAATTTCATCCTTTCAGGTATAGGTTCTACATCACGAGTGAGATGATCAGAGTAGAGTGAGTGGCAGGTATACAAATAACACCTATTTACTGGAAAAACTGTCTGGTGCAGGGAAACTGTATTTGACAGAAGCTTCAGAAAAGGACCAGATCATCTGCAATTGTAATTTTGGGTTTTTTACGAATGTTAAACTCAAGTGGCAGATGGGTAAAGAACACCTTTTCCAGAAACTGACGCTGAAGCAGCTCATTTTGTCATTTCTTCTGGGTCTAGACTAAACTGAGGTCGTTAAACCGATGTGCCATAGCTGCCTGCAAAGACAAAAGCAGCCTTTCGGAGTCAGGATGAAGCCTGTTTTCCAGTGGACGTTTCTCAGTGAAAGGCAGGACCTCAGCAGGGCCTTAGAAACGCAGCCCTCAGAAAACCTCTTCGCTGTTATTGCTTCATCGAGCTGCTAAAAATATTGAATGGAAAATGCAAGTATTAAGGAAATGAGGTAGATTTGGGCTTTCTGAGCTGGATGACTTCCAGTTTCATCAGCTTCCCGGAATTCTTGCTGCGAGAATGAAGAGCTCCTTGTAAATCTCAGAAACCTGTGAGTGTTTTTTTCTCTCGCGTGGCTGTGCTGGTTCATGGGGTTCAAGGCGTGGGGAGACCTGTCAACGTCAAGCAGCGGGTACAGAGCTCACAACTGCTGGGATCACTTGAGACAAATACTCAAATGTGAGACCAAACCACAACGTTCCCAGAGAATTATCTTATGGGGCAGCCAGGGAGAGCAGGCTCCAGAGGAGCCGCGTGGCTGAGCCTGCCACTGTGCTGGCCCACAGGATCGCTCCAAGAGCGACGCAGGGACCATCTTCTGTGGCCTTGCCAAGCAGACAGCACTGAGAAGTCGTCTTTGGTCACAGGAGGTCCTCTTCTGAAATGATCTGCACGTAGCCAGAGTGCCTGAGCAAGTGAGAGCAGATTAGTGTCACGTTACAGGTTATGTGAAAATAGAAAATGCAGGGTTTGGATTTCACGTTGCTGGGAAGAAGTGAGGAGAAGCCAGTATCCCAACTGCAGGAGGAGACAACAGGCACTCTTAATAGGTTTAATGTGCAACGTAGAGAAGCCAAAAGGCTGGAGATTTGCCTTGTGTGGTTAAAACTATACTCACTCAGCAAGCGCAGATGGTTTAAATTTAATGGCAATTACATATATAGAGGCGCTCTGGGAGGACACGGCAAGCGCAGAGTTCTCCTGCACCTGCAGAAGCTCCTGCCATCTTGGTGACGAACGCTGTGCCTTATACAGCTCTTTGCTGCATGTGCTGTGGGGCAGAGGCTGCCAAGGGGCAGGACGGCTGGTGGTCGGGTCTGCAGGGCTGGCCCTGCCCCGGTGCCGCGTCCTGCCTCTGCTCCCTGCCCCGGTGCCATGCCGTGCCTCTGCTCCTCAGGCTTTCCCTGAGGGACTCTGACCTGCTCACTCAGCGTATGTCACTCTGTTGCTGCTGGCTCAGATGTAAGGAAGATGTATTTTGAGGTATTCCCAAAGCATGCTAGAACGTGGCGGATGTTTGGAGGAGTGAGGGGAGGTTTGAAGGGGGCATCTCCAAGCAGGTTCATCAAAATTCCCCTTCCAGTTGTGCCCTTAGGGGCACCCCCCAACAATCAGGCCTACCCAGGACCAAAAAGGTGTTTGCTGCATTTAAAACCGAGCCAAGAATAAACTGCGCGTTTCAACCACATCGTTGCAGACTCCTGGAGACAAGGCCTGCCTTCATGCTCAGAGGGCTTCCCTGCTCTGCCAGGAACCACAGGGAAAAGCAACAGGAGCTTGCTTTGTCTGTAAACTGCTGCTGAAGGCGTACTGTCATGGGCGAGCACGTACAATACCTCTCACTGTGCTCACCTAAGGCCTTTCCAAGATGAGCCTTTGCCCACATGCCTTAGCAGCCATTTCTGATTCTCAGAAGGGGGAAAATAAGTGTCTTCTACTGAGCATTCCACCCACAGCGAGCACTGCAGCGTGAGGCAGGGTGGGCATCCAAATGTCACTGACCCCCGGATAGCTGCTGGGCAGGGCAGCATCATCACAGAGGGGTTTCTGCTGGCTTGTGTTGCCCTGCTGTGTTCAAGTTGGAGGGAGAGGATGTATGATCTTGTGATTAAGATCCGGAGCTGGAATTCGGGAAGCTGGTGTTCGGTCTTGGCTCTGGGGACATGGGCAAATTTCTTAACCTCTACCCCTCACTTTTCCATCCGTTCAAAAGAGGCTAATAATACTTCTTCTGATCTCTTTAGGACAGGATGTGGCTCTGATTGTCTAGCACGATGTGTCATTGATTTTTCCACTGCAACAGTGAAGTTGAGGGAGAGCTGTCTCAAGCTCCAGGGAGGCATCCGGTGGCGGTATGGGCTGTAGAAATGCCAGTGCAAAACAAAGCGACTGACCACCTAATTTTTGCTTTAAGATCATAGACGGACAATTGAATAGGATCAAGCTGAATTCAGATTTCAGCTCTCCCATAAGTTTCCATATTGGTATCGATGTGCCACCACCTGTGTTGCCACCCTCCCCATTGCTTACCCTTCCCAGGGAAACAGATGTCCAACCAGAAGACAAAATGGATCTAGTGACAGCATGGGTTTCATAAAGGGGCCCTGAGACCCTCAGATGTGTTTGGTTATTTGATCCTTATCCGGGCATCTGAATCACTTTGAAAGTGGCTTTGTCTAGGCCTATAAGCGTCCTCTGTTTCAGTAAAATGGCAATAGCAACGCTTCCAACGCTTCCCTGCCTCCGAGCTGCTGTCAGGGCTCTGTGCAACTCCTGGGCCAATGCCTGAGACAGTTCAAAAAGTGAACTGTGACCTGGGTGTACTGTACAGAGCTCCCATCACAGCTCTTGCCCTCCATCTGTGACAGTGCCTAGAGCTTGTCTGGCAGCTGAAAAGCAGAGGTGCTGCGAGCTGGTATGTATTTTTAGGAAGGCGTTGCCTAAGTCTGCAGATGACCCCGTGCTTTCTGGAGATCTTCCTGACTGGCACAGCTGACCGCAGGCTGTTCCCTCAGGCAATCTCAAGGTCAGGCAAGCTGATAAGCTTTGTTAGGGCTCTGTCATTTTGGCAGCTCTGCTTTTGATGAGGAGCTCCCAGGCTGTTAGAGGTGACGTATTGGAAAATGTGCCTTTCTGCAGCTTGTACAGGATGGTGTTTGGCAGCAGGTCTCTTGTGACAGTGGCAAGGAGGTCCCCACCCCGGTGAGCACCACAAGGGGCATTCACTTCTTATATTAGCGCAGTCCTGCTGGAATCAATACATCTGGGAGGACTTTAAGACTCAGCCTTATGGTGGAGGCATCCCATGCTGGCTGAAGATTCCCCCTGCCCACATGGCATGGTGTTGGCAGGGAATTTCTTCCAAGTGGGGTTTATCAGTCAGCTTGCCTCGATGCAGTGAAGTCTGGGACCTAACCCACCACACCTCAGGCAAAGAGGGAATCTGCTCCCCCTCCGAAAAGGCTTCACACGCCTCCCTGACTTCGTCTGTGTGCTCTCGGCACAGCGCTTCGCTGAATCAGAGCATGTCCCGCGCGGTGCGTTTCGCTGCATCATAACACCATTGCGCAATTTGACAGCTCTGGCAACCTCTGTGCCAGTGAGTCCCAGAGCTAAATGAGCAGGAGCTCTGCCAGCCAGGCTTGTGGTGTGTTTGGAAAGCCATGTGGGCGAACTTGTATAGCACCTGCCCATGTTAAATGCAGTTCGGCAGAATGGTGTTTGTTCCTCCCTCCCTTTTGTAAGAGATGGAGCAAAAGAAAACCCCTCATGCATGACTTCTGTTTATTTTTTTGTGATGATGAGGCTTGTCCACTTTACAGGTTAAGCTTCGGAGGCCTGGGACTCTGCCTCCGTTTGTGCTGGGTCTGACTGAAGCATGAACAATTCTCGTTGCAGGGACTTGAAGCTGGACAACGTGCTATTGGACTACGAGGGTCACTGCAAGCTGGCAGACTTTGGAATGTGCAAAGAGGGCATTCATGATGGCATTACCACAGCCACCTTCTGTGGTACACCAGACTACATCGCTCCGGAGGTATAAGAAACCTTTCTTTGGCCAGGAAAACTTGGTTACGATATGACAAGCGTAGGTTAGCTTTGGAGCAGCAAGCGTGCTCTCTGGTGTCTTTAGCTACACCTTACTTGACTGCTGGGTGCAAGTTTTGTTCCTAAGTGCATGTTTACATTATCAGTCCCTTGTGCAAGCATAGCACGAGTAAATCTTCAGTCTGCTGTAGGCACCAAGATAAGCCTGTATTTTTCTTTAGGAAATGTGAGGTGAAAAATGGAGGCACAGCTGCAGAAATCTTGGGAGGCACACACAGATACTGTCACAATTTGATTTGAAAGGAGATTGAATTCTCCCCCATTTCCTTGTTCCTTTTTCTACCTCCTCCCCTTCCCTGTCATTCCCCAGTCTCACTACAAAATTAATAAACACCTCTTTAAGGAACAGCTGCCCTCCAGACGCTGCCAGATGTTCTGACAGGGTTTCAGATCCTTCTTCAACACAATTGAATTTTTGTCTGTGCTTGGTGTTTGTGCCTTTCTCACACGCTTGCACTCCTTTCCCTCTCCAGCTGAAAGCATTGCCATGGGAGCTGGGTAAGCATTTCCTTCCCAGAGGCAAGGAAGAAGTGGTGTCAACCTGCACACATGGCTGCTCTGCCACTTCTGAGGCTCAGCCAGTTTCACTGAAATGCCCCTTCTCCTGCTAAGCCCTAGCAATATTTCTAAGGGCTTGTTTCCCAGGTGACACAGTGAGTAGCCAAGCTAGTTCAGCCCTTGTTCAATGGATCTGAGGTACCTTACTGCAGATCTGGGCATTCATTTATATGTTCCTGGACATCCAGCCAGTCTAGCAGAGAGTGCTGTTAGGATGTAGCGAGAACGTCTGCATTGATGTTTCCAAATCCGTTTTCCTCCCCTGCTCAGTTTTAAGAAGCCTCGGGGTTGATATTTCTTTCCCCATCCCTTCTTCAGATCCTGCAAGAGATGCTGTATGGCCCTGATGTAGACTGGTGGGCAATGGGCGTGCTGCTGTATGAGATGCTGTGTGGCCACGCACCCTTTGAGGCGGAGAACGAGGATGACCTCTTCGAGGCCATTCTGAATGACGAAGTCATCTACCCAACATGGCTCCAGCAGGACGCAGTGGCAATCCTCAAAGCGGTGAGTTCCCGTGGCTGTTTCTCTGTCCTGGCTTTCTTCAGCCTAAATCTAGCAAAAGAAAACAGGGCTGGGATGTATGGGCACTCAGAAGTTGCGGTTACCCTGACCCTGAGCCTTTTCTTATCTTGGATTGAAGGGTAAACAAAAAAAAAAAAAAGTCCTGCCACACTTAGGTGTGTTTGCATAGTTATGTCCCTTATACAGTTGAGCGGCCAACTTGGCAGGCAAAGTGTGTGGATGTCTGTGTGTCTGGGCATTCCCCTGCTGACTTAATGATTTACAACATATGGTCATCTTCCAGAACAGAAGCAGCAGGTGTACACGGAATTTAATCAGTAGTGATTGTATGATTTCCATGTGACCAGAGCGGTGAAGAAGTGAAGTCTTCATGATAATCCTTCATTCTGACTCGGGAATACCAGCCATCCCCCAGGGATTGCTGTCTACCTGCATACAAAGACAGGTTTTTGCATTTTGCATTTGGGAGAAAAAAAATGGGGCTTTACAGCAAACAGTTTGAGGAGAGCTGTCGCTGGCTGCACTTAGTCCTTGTTCTACTATATATTCCTGCAGTTTCCCAGGAGCACTCCTGTCTGCATGCCTGACATCTTTACCTGTGACATGGGAACGAAGCTTTTGAAGACTTCAGGCTGTGCATGTGGAAACAGTGCCTAGTGCACTGGAACTGTCTGGCTTTATTCTAATGAATCAAAAGGTGATTAAATGATACGGGTGTTAACCTGCAAATCAGGAGACCTAACCTGGCTATTTTATGAAGGAAGACAGTGGATTTTTCTATCTGCTAAATACGAGGATTTTTTCATCACAGACTTCTTATGCTAATATTCGTTCTCTTAGATACAGCATTATTATTATGTGACCATCTTCTAATCACTACTGTGTGTACCTCTACCAAAACGTGAACTCGAACTCCCTGATTCACAGCTGTGACAGTGCTTTCTAACCCATGGTATTGAGAGCTCTGGAAAATCAGAGCACTCAACTACTGTAGTGACATAAATGATTATAAGTAACGACATGGCATGGGAAGACCAGGCAATTCAACCTGGGGTCCTACTTATATTGCAGGCTTTAATAGCCTTAATAACTAGATTATCCCCTCCCTAAAAGTTCTGACCTCTAACCTTGAACAGGACTAGTGAGAATTCACTTAGTCTTGAGTGGTACAAAGCTCTGAAGCGAAAATTAGATTCTTCTGCCAGGAAGATGTTTGCAGGTGTAAGTGCTTAGAGATGCTCTACAAATGGATGCATCTAAGTTTAGAAAGCACTTGATCCCTTTGCTTTCATGAAGAACTTTATCATAAACAAGGACAGTAGGTTTTAGTATCCATTTTGTGGATGCTGTTACTTTGTTTTGCTTTCGTTTACTATAATTGTGATTCACTAATTTCCCTCCTCATCAGAAACCACCTGATTTCTGAAGGTTGCATCCTGTTTATCTTTTCAGTTTACTAATAACCAAGATACATACTTAGGACCACATTTAGGTCAGTGGGTGTTACGGGTGTGTTTTTGAGCACTGGTATCAAAGAAAATAAAAACAACCTCAATGCCTTGGGACCTTGTTTAGAATTCAAAGCATTCAAAAGTATTCATGCTATGGAAGAAGTTTTTATCTATTTCCCTTTGTAATGTGGGGGGGGGGGTTGTCCTTGATACTTTCCCTCAAGAGCTGTGGAAAGACTAGAGCAGAGCTAAATCAGTGTAAATCAGCAGGATTTTGCTGGGGTCAATACTCCCAGAGGAGGGAAGCAGAAAATCTCAGTCGTGCACCCTGCCTTGTCTGAGCGTGTCCCTGGGGAATTCAGGTACTGATGGTTCAAGTCAGGCTGAGAGGACTTGAACTGAGGTCTCCCCTGCTTCGGTGAGCAAGTCAAACCGGGCATGGATTTGGAGGAAAAAAAAAAGTGCAGAAAAGGAGAATTGCTGCTGAATGGATTCAGACCACTTCAGCTCATTCTAAATGTAAGACTTGCTTTGACTTTGATTCGCCCCCAAAATGGTTTCTGTGTAGCCCCTACCTGAATACAGTCACAAGGAGTTTATGCCAGAGGAGCTATTTGTTCTGTGTCTATAAAAGAAATTCTTTAAAATATCTTTGCCATCAGCTGACAGAGTAGTCACCAGTGTCTGATGATGAAGAGACTGTGGAAGAGAAACCTTACGAGCAAGCAGAGACTGCCACACCGTTATCTTTTACGGTCAGAGTACAGCTGGGGTTTGCTTTGTTACAGCATGTTGATGCTCTGAATTTGTAAATTGTCACTAGCAAAAAGTGCCAGAACAAAGAGGGTGGCTTCCCAGGCAGCCAGAAGATCCAGGATTCAGCTGAGTGAACTGAAAAATGAAATACAATCCTCTCATTTCCCGTGAGGGGAGTGGTATTTTGGCAGCATGTTTCACTTACTTCATGTATGACTTTCTCAAATGCAATCCAATCACGCTGTCTTGCTCACAGTCAGGCTTAGTTGGAGGGGAGAATGAAGGGACGCAGTGAAAATCGTGTCTCAAAAGGCCATGGTGCAATGGGAAGCAAATTCACAGGCAAAGCTGCAGGGATTTTCCTTTCCAAGTCTGGTTTCAGATGAGGAGAGAAGGACTAAGCCTACTGAGTCACTCCATGGACTGATGATCTGAAGTAGCAGTGGTTGGCCCAAAGGCTTGGAGATTTGGATGAGCAATTGCAATTCAGATGTTTTCACTCTGAGAGCCAGGTAACAGTAGGGGCTAGAAAGCAGCATCTCCCTAGGGAAGTGTTGGCATTGCTCTGCCTTCTGCACCCCAGATTTCTGAACTTCTGTCACAGCCGAGTCTTCTGAAGCCGAGGGTATCGTGGCATTTGTGTGCCAGCCTCCAATCTTAATGTGAGCTCCGAAACACCTAGCTGAGATGCTCCTTCCAAAAGTGAGGCTTGGGCAGCCTTGCCTGTAGCTGGATATTTTGGGAACACAAATGAGACTAAAGCCTGTTTTCCCTCCAACTGGTTAAAACCGTTTAATTTCAAGAAAACATGACCAGAGTTAAGAGACTGGCCAAAAATGGTTATGTCCCACTCTAACTGGTTTTCATGTGAAAAATAAACACCAGACAAGAAAAGGGGAAGGTGCAGCGGAAATTGTCTGTGGTTTTAGCAGCCTGCACTCCTGCCCAGCATAGGCGGAATAGCATGGGGGAATCCAGATGTTGGTGGATTAGTGTGAAGAGTGAGAGGGATTGAGAGGTGAGGGAGCTCAGCTGAGAGCAAACATGACCCATATCTCGGAGAAAAATGATGTTAGCAATGCAGTGCCAAGGATGCAAAAGAAAAACTTGAAGTTGATCTGTTTTTCTAGAGAACAATAGCCTGGAAGTGACCCTGATTCAAAAGGCAAATGCTCTGGTTTAGTGAACTCTCTGCTGCTTCGTGTCACTGAGTTCACTTCCCCCCTCCGGATACCCTGGCACTCTCTGTACCCTGACAACACCACTGAAGTCTAACGCACACATGCACCACCACCTCCCCATCCTCCTTTAGAATTTGATCTTGCAGATTTGCTTAAAATCCCCTTTTCCCTGCCATGTTAACATCAAGGGGCTGTTTTATGTGGGGAGTTAGTGCTTCAAAGTCAGACGCAGCAATAATGATGCTCTGTGGATCCTGCTCTGAAGACCTGTGCTTTATGGACTCATTTTTTGCTGTCAGAGCACAAAGTGAGGGAGTTGGGGTTTACTTTCTGGCTTCTGCCAGCAGCCTGGAAGAAGCCTGCATGGCTCTTGGGAGCAGCAAGAGGTGGAATGGTTAAATATGCCACAGTTTAAGTCCAACTCCTTTGCCTCCAGACAGCCTTGAAGCCTGATCAAGAAGTCAAAAAAGCCCTGATCTAGAAGGTAAAAGCCTCTTCTATCATTCCTGTGAGCCCATGTCACAGACTGAAACCGAGAAACTGGGGCTTTTCAGTTAGTTCCTTGGGGTTTTTGGCTTGTTTGTACAGTTAGCGCACACAGCAATATTCAATACTGGGGGCTTGCCAGCAGTGTAACTTACTCCCCTTTACTAGGAGGCAGCACATGCAGGTTTTTTCTGGAGAGCAAGGAAAGGGCTCAGAAATATTGCAGTGCAGACAGCATCCAGCCACTTTATCTTCAGCAGGAGAGGGGTATGGGGGCCCTTCCGTAATATCTTGGCCAATTTTCATCTTGTTAATTGAAAAAGACACTTAAAACTTTGTACAGAAGTTTGTCATTCCTTTGCTGCCCAGAAGAGTGAATATGAGGGACTGCCTTAGGTCCCTCGGTCACTCCGGTGACCATCAGGCACTAGAGACTTCCTCACAAAGAACTATAATGAGCAGTGCGTTGCTCCACCAGCAATTGCTCTTGAGTTGATGGGGGGAAGCCTGTGGATATTATTTGAAAATGTGTCCCAATTTTACCTGAAAACAAGACATTAAGTTAGAGGGCACTGACGGTGAATTGCAGAAATGCTTTATGTATTCCTGTGCATACACAGAAATAAGTTAGGTAGCAGTTGGGAAAGAGAGAGAGCGTGTGTGTGTGTGTGTGTCTGTGTGTGAAGATTTTCTTCTTCCCTAAATATGCAGGTGATACTAGATGAGGAAACACTAAATTTGAAGGGTACTCTCCTCTGCCCCTCCTTCTGGTGAAAATGAGCAGTGTTTCCCATCGTTTCTCAGGAATTCTAAGTGATGGCTCCTAAAGAGAGATAAATTTGATATTACGGTTGTGTGTTTATATGAGTTAAATCCAGGAGTCTCTGGGGAGTACAGGGTTCAGAGGAACTTCTAATATCCCATGTGGTCAGAGCACAGGGCAGTCCAGTCTGGCTGGATGTAGGATAACAGCTCCAGCAGAGCCCTTGGAGGCTTGGGCTGTGCTGCATGTACTTACCATAATGGGCTGAGAGGAAACAAGATTGGAGAGATACAGAAGAGAAACTTCCCGTGGGCATTCCACCCAGGACCAGCTGAAGGAGGAAAAAGCAAAGTGGTCACTGAGCTATGCTGCAAGAGGAGTACAATGTCCGTCCTAAGGGGATGTCACCATGATTGCCCAAACCTTCGTTGAGGACCCCTTTTGCCTGTGCTGTAACTTATTTTCAGAAGGGCTTTCTGGACGGTGAGTGCTCCATGGTGAACCAGACTGGACGCACTGCTGTGAGGAACTTGAAAATGCCATTAAAGAGGAGAGGAGGCAGAGGCCAGGGTTTTCATAGTAAAAAGTCTTAGAGGCAGATTTTTTACCATAATCAAAGCAAACAGCCTGCAGCGATAGAAGAGTGGAGGGGAAAGGCTGGTTTTGGACTGTTGGCAAGGACACCTAAGTTCAGGAGAGATGTGGATGATCCAAGCTGCCTGCTCTCTGCAGCTGCTCACCCCGAACATCATCACGGAGGGTGAGGTCTTCTGAACTGTTCTTTGGAGAAGTTTATTCTCTTCATACACTGCACTTGTTCAGGGTCCAACACTCCTGGATACTGTGAGATCAGAACTAACTGTCATCAGCTGAGATACCGCAGTAGGTGTCTGCGTACTCCCTGCACGCTACAGCGAGCAACACGAATCACAATACCGGGGGTGTGCTTTGCTTGGCACATCCAGGCACAATATGTATGTGCTTTCTGCTGCCTTTATGCCTTGCCTTTTCCCTAAGTCCTGGGCAGTCAGTTTGGCCGCTGTGTGAGCTAGCCCAAACCCCCGTGTTTGTGCTCCCCGGTCCCCTCCTGAACACTTACAAGGTGTGAAACAAGGCAGCCAAATGCTGATGGTGTAAGGTTGCCTATGTTTTGCTTACGTCACTCTGTGCAAGGCGTATGTCTCTCCTTTGCACTTACATCTTACAGAGCTGGGGCGGGTTCATTCTTACCAGACAGAAAAAGTCAGATAATCGGTTTCACATGCAGTGCTGGAACAGCCAGAATGAACTGAGTGTTTCTGAATGAACCAGATGCTGTGAGTATTTTTTAGACAAAGATTAAAAAGGAAAGGGACAACACAATGGTGGCCCACTGAAATCAAAGAGGGAACTAGATGAGCTCACTTCTTTATCCTCAGACATGATGAGTCTAACAAAGGCAGATATTAAAAATGCCTTCAAATATGCCAGTTAATTATTCTCCTTGGCGTCTCTTCAGAGTTGGCAGGCTCCATAAATCCTCTTGCACAGTTTGATTAAGCTTTGGCTGTCAGTCAGGCCAATATTTGAATCTCTCTGCGAAACCCTATGCCAGATCTGTGTAAACTTTTTTTCTTTATTTTGTGTTTTAGAAATGCCTTCATCTTGCGTTTGACTCTGGAGCCTCTACAGCAAAAGCAGGACTCCAAAGCCTGTCATTTCCCAATGCGGAAGGAGTTCTGCAGTTTTAAATGATCTCTCTTCTAGACCACTTTGGCTATAAACATACCCTGTGTTGAAGTGACGAGGCTGTGCTCCACCACAGATTGACGCTTTGTCTCCGTTGCCTGAGCTTGCATGTCCATTTCTGTAACATGCTGCCTCTTACTCTCTGCCTCCTAATTCTCAAACAGCAAACAGCTTTCCCCAGTGATTTTGGTCTCTTCTGTTGATTGATCACACCCCTTTCTGAAATGCTTCTCTTCCCTACAGTAATAGTCCCATGCTTCTGAATAATTCACTGTGAAAGAAAACTAAAGCCATCTCTATATACCTTGCCAAGACCAAATTCATCTTGAAGTAGTCATTAGGTCTTTTACCTTTCCCTTTCCAATAGGCTGAAATTATCTGCTTGTTTAAGTCCCCAGCATGCAGGCTCAGATTTGCTTCATAACAAAAGCTCCTAACCCTGCCTGTTCTAATGTCAGGTGCGACTCATCCTCCTCTTTCTTGCCAGAGGTGGCGGAAAAAAAAAAAGAAGGAGCATTCATTGCACCGACTTTGTCTTCCCCCTCTTCCTTTTTCCACTTGCTTCTGGGTGCTCCAGAAGAAGTGATTCCCATGGCCAAGCCTAAGACTTGGTGCCTGGGCTCACTTCCCAGCTCTGACTCACACAAACAGTGCAATTATAGACCCATTTTGGTGAAGTCCATTAAAATCTAATCTTGGGGATGGCTCAAGGATTCCCTTGAGAACATGGGTCCGACCTGGAGATGGGAATGATGGCTGAATGAGGGACCAGCTCTTGCTGTGCAGCCCCCAGTGGAGTGGGCCAGTCCATCTCACTGGGAGGTCTCAGCACTGTCCAAGCTATTCAGGGCTGTGGGTCTTACTCATCCTTCCAGCTTTGACCTTTCTGACCTGCTGTGTCTTTTCAGGGACTTTACAATTAAAAGAATCAAAATATAACCAAGACTGCAAAAAAGTTCCTTTGAAGTATTTTCCTGGGATTTTTTTTGTTCTTAATTGGCCTTTACACGTCTGTCTGGGGCACCTTAGTCCCCTTTGTACTTGACCCTACGTAAATAGGCCACCCATGGTTGTGTAATAGATTCCCTGGTTCCTCTTGACAAGACTATCAGAAAAGGATTAATTGTTTTCCCATGCAACCCTAGGGAGATTTTACCACTGCTTAAAACGAGAGTGGGAGTGTGCCCCCCCCCAGTCCCTTAATAAGTGGTATGCTAATTCTTTCTTCACGTTGGTGTTACTGTGATTGATGTATTGATTTAGTAATTGACCTTCATATCCCCATGTTGTACTTATAGTCCAATTGAGGTAATTTGAAAACAGCAGATGAGTTTGACACTGTCTGAGCAGCCAGGTCAGCCGCTGACCCGTGTGGGAACTGGGGTTGACTCATCAGTTCTGAAAACACAGATTTCTGGAGCGACATCTTGACCAAAACCTATGTTAAGTGTTCCACATATCTAATGATTAAAGTTATTTTCTGATTATTATTATTTATTACAGGAGTACCAAAGGCAGAACTGTTGAAAATCACTAGCTATCATCAGAGCCAACATGCATTTGATACTTGTAAAAACTTTTGCATTAGTGTTGATGAGTTACTACTTGATGAGTGGGGAGAGGCAGGGAAATGGGTAAATTTCAGCACAGCAAGGAGCTTTGCGGCTATTGAGACAACATTTAATTCCCATATTTGGGGCCAAGTTCTCTCCTGCTGATAGTCAGCAAAGTTACATCAGTTTACACTTCCAGGAGATCGGGAGCCAGATGTGTCTTTCACACACGTGAGTTTCTCTGCCTACCTTGGTTTATTTTGCTAGTCTCTCGTGCTCGGCACTGTTTGCAATACAGTTAATCCTTCTTGTTCCCTCAAGCTTTGACTGGGCAGCATCGAGCAGCCATTTTTGTACTAGGGCTAGGGAAAAGCAAGATCAAATTTATCTGCTTAATATCCACCGCACTGACATTTTGTCCTCCTTGCCTGTGGCTGGTGCATTAAACATGTGACTGCTATCATGCTTGGTATTACAGTCTTCTGGCTTTTGGGAGCTGGGCTGAATACTGGTTTTTAGCTCCCTTCCCATTCCATTTTTTCTGGAATAGGAAGTAACCAAGATCTCACACTCTCTGTTCCTCCACTGCCGCCCTTAAAATGCTTTTGGGGCAGCCTTGTGCGTCTGAGCCCTGGCGCTGCACTCACCAGACGTTCTGTGCACCGAAGGATTTCTCCTGCCGACAGCAGTCTGCAGCCAGGACCCCAGCGTGGGGTGGAAGCACCCTCTGCGCCCATGGGTCGTATTCTGGCTCAGCACCACAATGAATTGCGCTGGTAAGAATGAGGGCTTTTAGCTATCGATCCTGCTGCGTGTAGGGTAGAAAGCCAAAATGCCACACAGCCTCTAATGGCTGCAATCAGAGCCAATCCCCAGTGTTTAACAGAGGTAGCGTTTGAGAGCGCCACAATGACTCCAAGTCCTATTCTCAGCAGCACAATCCTCACTGAAGGTCAGTAGGACTCGGGCTCCCAAGTGCCTGGATCACACCCACAACCAAATTGCTGCCGTTCAAGTTACCAGGCACCAGCTGAGCTGCTACAAGTGTGAGGGCTTCCACGGCAGAGCTCTCTGACCACCCTACTCCCGGAGCCGTGGAGCTTCAGCTGAAATCAGGCTCCTTTGGTCCCTGTAACCCCTGTGTGTGTCTGAGCCCTGGATTGCTCTTGCATGGGGAAGCGAGGCATGCTTATGAGCATCGCCCCAACAAGACTGTGATGGAGAGCGATGGGAGCCTTGTGCAAAACTAGCAAAGGACAAGGCTGGCTCAAAAGAACAGCTTTTTATTTAAAAAAAAAAAAAAAAAAAGAAAGAAAAATAATGATGTCCCTGCTATGCTAATGCCTTCTGGCTTCCGATCATTAAAATAATAGAGACGTTAACAGACAGAGCCATAGAGCCACCTTTCTTCTTCTTTGTTTAGGAGTGGATGAAGGCTAATGAAACCCCAGACTGCAGGTTTGTTTGCCTTACATAATAAGCATCCAAACTGTTTTCGGCAACTGCAGCATTCAGTAAAGAGATTCATGGAGGGAAGCCTTAATTAGAGTAATTGCTCTATTTATATAACGATTCCCTTTTGTCTGAGATCAAATAGATCTTTGAGAAATCTTATTTCCTTTCGAGTTAATTTCTGCCCTGTTAGTTTAGCTCATGAATCTTAATGAAGATGAGCATGTTGGGTATCTCCTGATCTCCCCGCTCTCCTTCATTACCAGAGGGGAGACTCTGGGGCGCTAATCTCCTGTGCTGCTGCTTTTCGCTTTGGTAGCAACATGGGAAAAACAGTAACAGGCAGGAAATGTTAATATCATGAACAGGGAAATCTTTCTTTCCTTTAATGGTTTGGGGTTGACTGTTGCATTGGCACAATCCCGAATAAGGACCCGCTGGGGCACATGGAAGCTGCGATGGAGAGGAGGTGGGACTGAAGGTCTGTCATTGTATCTGTGATGGGCTGCCCTTGAGCTCCTGGGAAAATAAAGTGATTAATTTCTCTGGGCTCCTGTTCCCTGCCTGTAAGATGGGGCAGAGCCTCAGTCTCTGCCGTGCACTTGCATTTGAAAGATGAGCTGCTCACAGGCATGGGCTTTCTCTTACAAGGTAAATGTGCCCTGCCCAGCTCCTGATGGGAGCTGGTCCATCTAAGACCTTCCTTAATACAAGACATAATGATTTATTCCTCTTCCAGATGGATGATAATGTAAAGAGAATGGCTGAGCAGAAAGTTGTATTCCTCTTCCTGAAGTGCATTACTTCTGTGAAGGGGTCTGGGCTTGTTAGTGTTTTCCTAGAACATGATGCAATTTCACATAATCTAGTCATTGTAATATTGCTCATGAAGTTAATTATCCTGATGCAGACAGCACATACATGAGTTACATAAAAACCTATCAGGGATTCCAGTATTGAGAAAGGGAATTTGTAAATTCAAAGAAATTAATGCTTGGAAACGTCTGTTCTGTGCAGACATCCCTTCACTGGCTTCAGGGCCAGCAGACTGATTTGCAAACTCAGCCTCTTGAGACAGAAGTTGCAATGCTGCATGTGAGCAGCCACCAAAGTCCAGTACAGCCGTGCCCAGCAGACTGGGAGACCTGGACCCCTTCCCAGCACGGTCCAAGCCACATAACAGGTCCAGGGGAGGACCAGTCTGGGTCCCCAGTGCTCCCTCACCTGCTGGTGGGCTGAGCTCCCAGGGCTGCCGCAGATTTTTCCCAGTGGTTGGCACTGCTGGGTCTGCATTTTTTCCTTGTAACTTCACAAGCCCTCTGTGGACTAATCTCCAGCTTTTCATTTCTTGTCATGGCTTGCTGCATTTTCTTTCAGTAAATGTTTTCAAATGATTTCATGAAGTCATATTTTTGGCTCATTCCAGCTGCAGTTTTTGGCTGTGATGCTGCTGAGAGGGTTAGCTGAGGTCAGTGAGAGCCTTGCTTGAGTTGTTTGCTCGGCAAACTGGTGTAGCCCAAAGAGACCCAGGCTATGGATGCTCCCAAGGGGCTCTGTACACTGGGAGTGGAATAATTCCCCATGGTTGGATGTGATCACAGAGCAATGCCTTGATGGCTTGGTTATAGTCTTGCTATTGGTTTTGCTGGGAGGCACCTTGGATTAGGGTGATTACATGTTTGGTTTTCCTCAGGAACATCTCTGTTTTGCCTTTTTGTTGTTACTGTTGAATTGTTTTCTCTGTGTTTCTGAGCTGAGTGTGCCAGAGGTTGAGGTTTGTGATGGATTCTGGGTTATCATGCAAAACTAGAGATGCTCTATAAACATTGGGAGATGACATTTTGCCATGAAAAACTTTCTGCTGAATGTCTTATCTCATCAGCTGCAAAAACACTGGAGGGTTGTACTTGGAAGGACCTTTAGGGCTATCTAACCTGTGAAGCAAGAATCCAACTCTGGCCTTCCTGTGGATGCCAGGAACAACCATCACTGTAAGACATTTTCCAGCTGTTTCTGAATGCAGCCGGAGGGATCAGGTGAAAGATGAGCTGCACTTCCAAAATGCTTTCTCCTGCGCAGCCTGCGTGTGTGCAGAGGGCAGCATCTGGGTGCTCTAGGCACTCAGCGTTACACCTCCTGCTGCAAAGTGCCTCTTTTATGGTCAGAGACAAGGGTATAGGCTCCAGCTACTTATTTCAGAAATGAAGGCTGAGCTTGTAATTAAGTTCCTCAGAAATCCCCAGTTCTTTGTTTGCTTTGCTATAAGCGTCATCAGATAGCAGAGGCGATACAAGATGGGTCATCAGCAGAGAAATGTCAGTGCTGCCTAAGGCAGAGAGAGAAAGAGAAGGATTCATGGGCTTTTGAGCCTCAAGGCAGGATAGAGGTCTTTTGGTTTTCCTGACATACTGGACAACACAGACTAAAACTTCATCTGCTTCTTTGTCGGTTCAATAATTTCTGGTTAATTCAAATAGCATTTGAGAGTGTTAGTTATTCATTTTAGTGGAAACCAGCTTCAAAAATTTCATCCTTTAATTTTATATCTCTTACAGTAAGGCAGGTAACTCTGTTCCAGAAGCATTAGTACTGTCTCTGTTGGAGTCACAGTTTGCACACCTGCTTTTCAGCCCAGTTGTCCGATAAAGACTGGAACTGCTTCCCAGAGAAAACACCCCACCTTCACCAGGCTGTGACGCACCAGGTGTTTCCAAAATTCACCAGGAGATTTTTATGTAAGGGAAGAACAGTGACGGCCAATCTCTCATTTTCTGTCACATCCACTGGGTGCAGCGCGTCCACAGGCTGAGTAACCTGCAGGGATGCTGTGGCTGCCCAGACAGAGGAACGTGTTTCAGGTACTGCATGATGATGTTTAAAGAAAACGGTTTCAGTGCCTGTTCCCATGCACTGATACAATTGAGAGGTCTCAGCACAGCATACGTTTATCAGGGTTGGAAGTTAACGATAAGAGACCTACCATCCTTTGAAATGATATCCCACCCTGTTTTTGGAGCAGATCAGTATGATGTTATCTGCCATGGAAGGGAGGCTTCTTCACACTGTGTTCATACTCTTTTTAGAGTGCATGACTTAGACTCATTTTCGAGGTCCTGCTAGCCTGCGTTAGGGGGTTGCAGTATCTGGGAATCAAGCTTAAAGAAACTTATCCACAGTAGTTGATGGTGCTAGTGGATCACTCCAGCCCTTGGTACCCTTGTCCTTCAAAGCCTTGGTTTTACAGAGCAAGAGAGGCAGCAGCACTGAGCTCGTGCCTGACGGCTGGGGAAGGTGCTGCTTGATCGGGTGTCCCATAGGTCAGCTCACTCCTGACAAAGGCAAGGATTAGTTTAGAGGCATTTTGTGGCAGCCTGGCATCACTCTAAGCAGCCAGCCGGGAGGATGTGTTCCAGCAGTGGGTGAATTTGAAGCCTTCACTCTCCTCCTGCCTCCTTTGGACACCAAACGTGGGGTAGATGGTCCCTAGAGTTACCCAACTGAGGTTTCTCAATCTGTAGGTCCCATGCACAAATCAGAGCTAGCTGGTCGAATCTGAACAGTCATTTTGGTTTGAATGTTACGTTTCGCTTTTTCAGAGCTCAGAACAACCCACCTCAAGGGATGGTCCTTGGCTAATCCTCATTGTCCTAACAAAGAGGGTGTTTTAAGTTCCCAGGAATGCATTTACATTGGCTTTTAGCTTGTTGCATCGGATGTCTTTGCTTGGTGCAATTTTGGAATCATGTGGAATAAAGCAAGCAAATAGGAATGTAAACACACTTTTATATCCCAGCGCTCTGAACTGGTCTGGGAATGGGTGGTCCAGTTTAGGTTTTGGTCTTATATGGTTGAGTATGAATGGGAACACAACCAAAGCATGTTACCAGCCCTTTTCAGAGATTATTTGCTGTCATGTTTTCTTTTTTCCTCTCCACATTTAGCAGAAGCTTCCTGGTGTAATGGAGGAGGTGGTAGGTCAGGAGCCAGGAGACATGGACTTATTCCCAGCTGTCCTCTCCTCTTTGTCTTGTCTGTTTGGACTGTTTTGGTCTGTACTGCTCCCAGCACCACTGAGCTCTGATCTTGTTTGAGCTTTCTAGGTGTTCCGGCAATGCAAATAAGAGCTAGTGAGGTGCAGATACCCATGTGTGGGGACAAAGAAGCTGGGCAGGGAATTATTAGAGAAAGACGGGGTTGCCAGGAGATTTCTGGCCTGCTTTGCAAACCAAAGAAGTTTAGTTTAAGATTTGCAAAGGCTTGTCTGAACCAGGTCTCTGAGAGCTTTTGACTTGACCCATTTCTGGTTTGGAAACCAAGCTGTTGTCTGGTGATCAGTATCCCACAGAAACTTTGGGGCAGAGTCTCTTGGGAAACAAATTGTGTTTGGGTTCTGCTGGTAGAAAGGGAGAAAAACAGGTTGAAAGGGTTGGGGAGACAGAAGCTGTGTTTGTCCTTGGGCCTGCCCCTGGAAGTGCTGCATAACTGAGAGCTGAAGAGTCCAGAGAAGCATGAGAAGACCCCAGCTTCAGAAAGTCATGTCGGCTTTGCTCCTGTCCTGGTGACTGCTCTTAAAAATCTGGATGCACTCAGCAGCTTTTTCTGCTGATGTTTTGGGGTGGGATGCCGTAGGGAATCCCACAGCAGCACAGGTCTTCATAGGGCTCAAGTCAGGCCGGAGCTGGGTTTTTTGTGCCAATATCAGCAGAGTCTGGGGTCTTGCAAGGTCTCACAGCTGCAGATACCACATCTACTTTGGCTCGGAAGCCTCCTTAGGATAGGGTATTGAGGAAACTTCTAAAATAAATCTGGCAGTCATCTTTCTTCTCCCCATCGTCTCTCTAGGTACGGAATGACTAGAGCTTTTATCCACTTGTCCTAGGAAAATTTGTACTTTCTGAAAAGATCCTACAGTCAGAATGAAGTTGATCTCTCACTGCGCCTCCCCTTCTTTTCATTTCCCTATTGCTGTGATGCAGCAGACTTGGTCATTCCCGAAACAGTGACCGATTGTCTGGTTTGGCTGGTTCAGCTATTTGCTAAACATAATGCTCTTTCATCTTCGAGGAAATCGTCTGGACACCTCCACCAGAGTGGAGCTTGCTTTATGCTGCTGTTTCAATAGGCAAATAAAAGCAGCTATTTTCCCAGTTTAAACATAACCTGATTTCCCTAATGAATTAGAAATACTTGATGAGAGGGGAAAGATTGTTTTTTACTGAATTTTCAAGAACTGTAATCCTAAATTAACAAGTCAACTAGCTCTTTTCCTGCCTGGGAAAAGGATTCCACTCCTCCTCCAATACCTCCCTTCCCCCTAAGAAATATCTGCAGTGCTCACACTTCATCGTTCTTGTTGGGACCTGAAGGGCACTGTGTGCATGATGTACAGCTTTTCTCATTGCTCCGTGGCCGATCAAGGCACTTTGGCTGAGGTTTGAGATTTCTTTTCACTGATAGCAGAGTAAAAATGTTAGAAAAATAAATCCTCTTTTAGAGTTTTACCATCAGGAGAGGTGGTGGTCACCTGTCTGCTTTCATTTGCTCAGGGCTTGGGGGGTTCTAAAAGCCAGTGCCTTGCTCATTTTCCTCTGTTTCCTGAGATGACAGGAAGGAAAGCGTAGGCTTCTGGCTGCGCTTCAGCAAGCTGAGGTTTAGGAAAAAGACACGCTCAGGACTGACTTCAGTCCAAAGCCTGGCTGGCTGGTGAGCAGCATTTGAGAGTGAGCTTGTATTCCTGAGAAATTAATACAGAAAAAAATGACTACCAAAGCCCCTGTGCAACTTCTATAATGCTGCAAACTATGCAATTCAACTTTCTTTTCGTACTTGACCGTAAGAAACGGGATGAAGAAGAAATACACCCCGACTTCTTCCTCTAGAAAATGAGTCAAGTTCCTTGCATGTGGTTCCAGTGAAATTGAGAAGTCTGGCCAGCAACTGGGTTCAACAGGAAAGCTGAGGACAAGCTTTTGTGCGATTGCTAATAAGTCCTGTGGCTCTGCCAGGCAGGAGGAAACAAACAGCCCTTTTTCTTTTACAGTTCATGATGAAGAACCCCAACATGCGGCTGGGCAGCCCTGGGCTGGGCGGCGAGAGCGCAATTCTGCGGCACCCCTACTTCAAAGATCTGGACTGGGATCTGCTGAACCAGCGTCAGATGGAGCCACCATTCAGGCCTCGAATTGTACGTGAGAAGGAGGGGTGGGGGAAAGGGATCGCTTTTTTTTATATCTCCTGGGCTCTATAAGCAGGTTTATTCCCGTCAGACAGGAAAGGAGGTGGAGAAAGGTCAATCCTGACATGAAAGCCCTGGCCCCAGAGTCAGGAGGTGAGGTCTTAGGTCTTGGTTTGGCTGGTGGTTGGCCACCTGATGTTGTACAGGTCGCTTTTCCCCTCCATAGTGGATTTTCAAAGCAGCTCAGCCAAAAGATGCAGGTTTGTAAAAGCAACTGCAGCAGATTGGTCACCTAACTACCCTTTGCCTTGCCCCAAATATAAAACAGGGTAAGTAATCTTCATTCTAACCATGCTACTGACCTCTTCACAACTGGGCTCTCTCTTTGGTTTCTGTCTTTACAGCACCCAGCACAGTGTTCCTGTTCAGACCACTGTCAGCTGAGTGGTTCAAATGGCAAATAGGCTGCAGAGGACACAGTGCTGCCCTTTTCCCAGTGCTGCTACACAGCCCTAAAGATGCTCTCTGTGGAGAGCCTTTCCAAGGCTGTCCCTGCAGCTTCCTTCCCTTTGAAATTGTCGCTTGGAGGGGCTTCGTCTGATGTGGTTGCTCTGCAAACTCATAGCAGCAGTAGTCAACCCACTCCTGCTCCATGGAGCTCACTGGGTGCAGGACCAGGCACTCGGAGTAGCTGTAGGAGCTCAAAATCAAGCTCTTGAATTGTTCCTTGACCTGAATCAAAGGCTGAGGGAGCATCCTCAGTCCAACATGAGCTGGACAGGATCTGGGAATATTAGACTTCAGTGTCAATAAAACGTCTTGTTCTGGATGCAGGAAAAACACACACCTTGTCAAAATGTGCCACAAACCCCGTTTGTGTGTGTGCATTGTAAACAGTCCCACTTTGTGGTGCGCAGCAAGGAATCCAGCACCCGGAGGCAAGCCATTTGTCTTCCCACGGCCCAGTAATTCATTATTGTGTAAGTTTAATGGCTCGCACGTAGAGGAGTGTATCCCGCCAAAAACCCAGCTGAGGCTCTCTGCAGATAAGGAGGGACTGTGTGGAGTCAGCTAATTGGAAACAGGGCTGATAACTGCTTTGAATGGCTGGGTGGGTGCTGACACTTGAGGAAAGGAACTGATTTATGTGCCCTGCCCTGCCACGTCCAGGCAGGCAACCCATCAGAGTGGCTATCAGTTAAATCAGAGAGGGGTTTGCCTGTCAGAAGCCTGCAGAGGCTCTAAAAGGGTTTACAGTGTAAGGAAGTCTGTGGGGGTAGTCAACTACTCCCAGTCCACCACCAGAAAAAGCTTTCCGTAAGCTCAGCCTGGGTTGTGGAGGTGATAGTTCATTGCATTCAAAACTAGACTGAAAATGCGGAGTATCAAGCAGGTGATATGTACTTTTGACATCTTTCCTTTGTCTCTTCTGTTTGACAGAAATCCAAAGATGATGTGAGCAACTTTGATCCAGATTTTATAAAAGAGGAGCCTGTTCTGACTCCCATTGAAGAAGGAATTCTTCCGATGATAAACCAAGATGAATTTAGAAACTTTTCCTTCACAAGCCCAGAACTGCAGCAGTAGCTATGGCTCCGGGGAAGGGCTCCTGAGAGGACTGGGGGGAAATGAAATGAAAACCAAGTTTACCAGAAATTTCATTCTCAAGGAGTAACAATGCACTGACTTTACATGATACAGCAGCACCACTGTCAACGTTACATTAATGTGAAATTGAAACCTTCCTGTGTTTGTAGGATTTATGCAGCTCTTGGATCAAATATTGACAGGGATGGAACAAACGTGATATTGTAAATAGCTGATGCAGACAGAGAATTGAGTGCTGAGCTAGTTGGCTCAGCCTGAATGTCACCACTTGCAGTGGATTTGAGGAGTCGGCGTGAGCATGAAACAAGTGTCTTGCAGCTCTGAGCCAAACAGACTTATTACAATTCTGATTGTTTGCAAGACTATTTTGAGGAGTCCCAGCACTGTGCAGCGTTTTGGAGCTGTGATCCATCAACCCATGGCCTGACTGAACCAGATGATCCTTCTGAATTTACCTGTTTCTGCAGTATTTATTTCTTTCTGAAGGACGAATGGCGCTCTTTGCCACTGTTCGGGTTTCCATGTGAAATATGTCATTGTGCTGACTAGCAGAAGGAACAAAACAAACGCCCTGTGCCCCATGCAGATTCTTCCAAATCAAAGGGAAGTAATGTGCTTGTAGTGTTTTACTGTTTGTGCGATATGAAAAGTTTTAGTGTTTGCATTCTGTGAAATGCCTTTATACATCATCCATCTTCAATGCTCCTTTCTTTGCCTCCGAGCTGTTTTCGACTATAACATAACTTGTAAAACTTTACTGTTTATTTAGGCCCATTCTATTTAATTATGCTATACAGAGCCCCTTTTGTGGGTTTGGTGCCTCATTAAAATTTTGGTCCAAAGTGGTAGCGCTTAAATTATTTGTAGCATTATTGCAGTGGGAGCCACAGAGCTGGCAAACTGCTTGAAAGCAGAGTTGGCGACCAACAGGTAACACAAAAGGACAACTTGTTACCGTGAGAATGATAAAACTTATCTAAGAAACAAGGTGGCTTGGTTTGGTTTAGATTTAAGGACTTATTATTCACAGGGCACTTGTTATCAGTTACAGCCTCAAACCTCTGCCACAGGCAGACTGAGAGAATTTTTCAATGCATTTTGTAGAAACCAGACACTTGAGGAGATGATTCTGTGCGCTCCCTGCTCTTCTGAAAGTTGGATGATTTTTCTCTAGCTCCGTGGAACACCTTTGCACTCCTTGTTCAGCTTGAAACTGTATGTCAGGATTATAGCCTCTTCCTTGGGCAGCTGTGAATTACTGGAGAAGAAGGATTTCTAACCTCTTGCAAAATGGATCGCGTTTATGTATTGCTAGTCCAATGCTTTAACTTGAGAGAAGGGTGAGGTGCAGCAGAGAGGGACGCTTCTGCACAGACCTTGCACCGCTGCACCTGTGGAGGTGACACAGAGGAACATAAGCCTTTGTCAAGTAAATTACACAGGTACAACCCCCGTTACAGCACGGATGCACCAGTGTGTATGTGCTCACCTGCGGTGAGACCAAGTTAGAAATCAAAGCCGGTCTACATACAAGTGATACCCCTTCCCACTCAAGCCCTCTCTACTTGACCAAGGCCCTTTTACTTCTACCCCTAAACCATCTTGCTGAACTATTTGACAGGTGGGGCTCAGGTTCTGTTACCCTTGGCCTCCTCTTGCCTTTGTGCCTTTGTGTTACACCAGTTTCTCCCTCTTTCTTTCCTGCATCTCCTTTTTCATGAAAGCACAGCTTCCTCCTCTGGTCTCCCCTCCCTTCCATTGGCATCTTCTGGCCACATCGCAGCCAGCCAGCCTCTCACCTCTTTAGATACCCAGCTCCTTCAAAGTGGGGCAAAGGGGGAGGAAAGACAGGTTGTATAGTGTAAGTGGGAGAAGGAAGAGCGGATATACAGAAGAATGATCCAAGAACCAGTCATGCAGGCTAGCTTGAATTAGTTTCCCATATAGGAAGAAATGGGACAGGGATGATTGTATTTGCATGAGGGGGCCACTCTGGCATCTTATTCATCCGTGAATTAAGTGTAGTGTTCCCCTGTCTGATGCAGACATGACCCTAGGCAACTCCTCACTCGGTTTCCCACTCAGTTTCCCAGCATTACGACTGTAGCAGTGCTTACTTGGCAAGGGGTGAGTGCAGTTAAGCCACCCAGAGCAGGAGCACCAAAACTTGCTTTGAATTTTGCGTTAACAGCTTTTTGACTCTCCCACTATTGAGGATTATGAACAATCTCTCCATTCCTGGAGGCCAGTGCAGGAGAACAGTAAGTGAAGCACTTCCTTGCTAGTATGTTGATAGCATCCCAGGTTGTCATTGGTTGTGTTATTCCTTGGGCCTTCTGGACTGATTTCTGCTGGAGAAGTTGATGCCATAATGTTGCTTTCAGCATCAAAATGTGATCCTGTCTTCATGGCCCCAGCATCTGAGCAGCTTTGCTTACACCGAGAGTATGAAGAACGTGTGATAGTCACCTTTGAAGCTTTTATTGGTGTAGCAATACCTACCCGTCTGTGTCCTGAAAGCTTGGGCAGTGGAAACTAAGACACCTCTGTAGATGCTCTGTTAGGATTTTTGTGAACTATAAATTGGAAAGCTTGTGTATCACTGGAAGATATAAAATGGTGTCTAAGCACACCCTGGGGAGCAGGAAACGCTCCTGCCCTGGCCAGCCAGTACCTGCTTTGGCCTAGGGCTTGGTGGCTTGATGGGGCAGGGATCAAATCATAGAATCGTAGAATATCAGATTGGAAGGGACCTCAAGGATCATCTAGTCCAACCTTTCTTGGCAAAAGCAGAGTCTAGACAAGACCCAGCACCCTGTCCAGCTGAATCTTAAAAGTGTCCAATGTTGAGGAATCCACTGCTTCCCTGGGGATATTATTCCAATGGCTTATTGGTTCTCATTGTGAAAAATTTTCCTCTTGTGTCCAATCGGAATCTCCCCAGGAATAGCTTGTACCCATTACCCCTTCTCTTTTCCACGTGACTCCTTGTAAAAAGGGAATCTCCATCTTCTCTGTAGCCACCCTTTAAATACTGGAAGGTCTCCCCTAAGCCTTCTTTTCTCAAGGCTGAACAGACACGGTTCTCTCAGCCTTTTCTTAAATGTCAGGCTTCCCAGTCCTTTGATCATCTCTGGACCCTATCCAGCCTGTCCCCATCTTTTTGTATAGTGGGGACCAAAACCGAACACGGTGTTCCTGGTGTGGCCTGACAAGCGCTGAGCAGAGTGGGATGATGACTTCTTTATCTTTGCTGGAGATGCCTTTGTTGATGGAGCCCAGCATCCTGTTGGCTTTTGTTGCCACAGCAGCACACCATTCACTCATAATGAGCTTGTTGTCCACCAGGACCTCCAGATCCCTTTCCACAGAGCTGCTTCCCAGCTGGGTAGATGCCAGCCTGTGCTGTGCTTCTGGATTATGTTTCCCCAGGTGCAAGACCTTACACTTGTCCTTGTTGAACTTCATAAGGTTCTTGTTAGCCCACTCTTCCAGCCTATCCAGTTCTGTCTGCAAGGTGGCTCTCCCTTCCAAAGTGTGTACTTCCCCACTCAGTTTGGTATCATCAGCAAAGTTCATCAGAGTACGCTCAATCCCATCATCCAGATCGTTTATGAAGATATTAAACAGCGTTGGGCCCGATACCAATCCCCAGGGGACACCACTTGTCACAGTTGCCAGTTTGAAAAGGAGCTATTTACTGTCACCCTCCGGCTGCGGCCCGTCGGCCAGTTCCCCACCCACCGCTCAAACCGCTTCTCCAGGCACATCGCTTTCTCGAGGAGGAGCCTGTGGGAAACCATATCAAAAGCCTTGGAGAAATCCAGGTAGACAATGTCCACCACTTGCCCCACGTCAACCGAGCAGGTTACTTTGTCACAGGAGGCCATCAGGCTTGTCCGATAGCAAAGGGAGATTCTGCCTCAGCTCAGCTTTTTGTTGATTTCAAGTGGCGTCAGGGTCACTCCACCCTATCATTACCCTCCTTTCCAGCAGGTGTGGAGACCTGTGTTTGGACTAGAAGCCTAATTTTCTGCTATAATTTCCTTGATTTTCACAATTTCACCTGGATCTTGCTTCATAGTTGAGGGCAGCTCTTCCCCTCCATTGCCGGCCTGGAACACACATGTCTACGTAATGGTTTCAGCCACTCGAGTCAGCAGATCTTGAGTCAGCCACGTTTGGCCAAGATCCCTGAACTCTGCCGTACTTTTTATGAGGCACTGCCATTTCGACCATGTTACCTCCAGACTCTGTCGGCAGCATGGATGAAGATCAGCTCATTAAAAAGTACCTGTGCAATATCTTTGCTTTTGAAAAAGCTGAATTAGTGTTTACACTGCCATTGAATATGTAAAGAAAATTGATTTATTTAAAACAACAACAACAACAAAACCAAAGCAGGGATATAAAAAAAAGAAAAGAGTTTTTCCATCAGCTAGCCTGCCAGCTCTTTTGGCTTCCTTGCTTGCCTGAGTGGATGCAAGATGGTTTTAGTCTATTAATTTGGTCCTGGCTTTAGGAGTAGATTAAGCTGGCAGCCATGGGTTTGTAAGGTTTAAAGCATAAAATGCTTGTATTTGCTCCAGTGTGAAAACTGGCAATAGAGCAAATTATAATTAGTTCCCTTTGCACTGCTTTTAGTGCTTGCATGAAAAGGGAAGGTCCCTTTGATGTCTCTAAATTTGTGTACTGTGCAATCCTTTCATTTTCAAAGAGGTTCATGAAATTTAGCTATAAAATTCAGTGGCCTACGTCTCATTCAAGGCCTTTGAAAGCTGAGGGTAAGAAGCAGATGGTCTAGAATGAATAGATGAAAATCGTCTCGCATCTACTTAGGCTGGCTGTGCTGCCAAAGACATAATTTTTAATACCACTGTTTGATAGGCAATGAAAAAAATCTCACAGACTCCAAGTGCCTAAGGGATTTTAATGTAAAAAATGCAGTTCTAACTGCTGGATGAAGATGTTTGAATGCATTCTCAAAGACTGGCACAGGTTCCTTACTCCTTGTGAAGTCCTAAATGGTTCGCAACAGTATATTCCCTTGAAGCTGCTTGCTCCTCCTGCAGAAGCTGCTGTTTCTCCAGTTGGATTTGAGAGAGGCTGCAGTGGCTGTGGTATGAGGACTTGATTAGCAAAGCCCAGAGCCAGGAGGAATGAGGAAAACGTGTCTGGGATCATCTGCTCTGTCCCTTGGCCAGAAAGTAGAGAGCCGTTTGCTGCTGCCTGCTCTCTGTTGGTTTGCTCGGCTGTTAGAGTGCGTAGTCAGGAGGTTCCTGCTCCTCCCCAGGGGGACCACTTCACGGCTTTTACAACTCTTGCCGTTAAGTGAATTTCCTGATATTTGGAAATGACATGAATGAGATGAAAATCTGTCTTATCATGCCATTAGGATTCTCATTGGAAGCTGCAAGTCAGGGTTTGTATTACTAAATATATCCAGGGCTGCCAAACCGAAGCATTCAGAAATGATGAGTCAGGTTGTCTGAAAATCATGGCTCACTGAGAAATCAAGAGCTTTCCAACATAATAAATGTCAAAATCTTTTTCTCTTTTTTTTCTTTTTTTTTTTTTTTTGTGTTTGGGCTTTTAACATCTGGATTATAAATATTTCGGATTCTGACTTGCAACTCTTCTCCACATCAATAGTAGTTGGAATGTCGTGTTAATTATAATTATTTAGATGAAAGCCTGGGTCTGCGAATTGATGTGAAGCCAGGCATTGGAGCTTGGAGGAGAATGCCAAGCACCAAGAGATGGGTGATAAAACTGCAAGAACAGAGGGCACCGGTTTTATGTATCTTTCCATCTCTTCCTATTCTGTATGTATAGTCACCACAGTGCGGTCCTTGCCTCCCTGTCTCAAAACCCATGCAACAGGGCAGGCAGCATACAGGAGGCACAGGAGTGGAGAAAGAGAAGAGGAAGGCTGGGGAAGGCATTCACACGCTGATTAGCCGCTGTGCGTGGGCCTTGTTCAGCAGCATTTCTGAACTTGTGCATCAGTCCTTGCACAAGCCTGTCACCTTTTGCTTTCTGCGTCCCGTGCTGCCGTTCCCCACCCGCCTGCTGCCCGTCCTGCCTTCCCCTGGGCACAGCTCTCTCCCTCGCCCCTCGGGCTGTTGTCGTCTGGAAGTGTCCTGCTGGTGGAGCCAAGTCTGTAGGAAGAACAGGAAGTCGAAAAGCATGAAAGAACCGTAAGTTGTGTTGGTGCTTGGCTGTGTGGACGTCTTCTGGTCCTGAATGAGTTGGTGGGAACTCTGATACAGCCAGTGTCCCAGTGATGTCCGTATATGACTGGAAGTTTTGGGAGAAGGTCAGGCTATCTCCCTTCTCACACCTTGTGATAGCAACTAGAAAAGAGAGGGGACAGGAGGGTGACCTCTAAGCAATGGGGTCACAACTGGGCTGTGCCCGAGACGGTGGAGTGTATTTTAGAAGTGCCTAAGGACACTGGTAGCCAACTAGCAAAGACACGTGAGAAAGTCACCTTTTCATCTCTGCCCCCACCCACAGTGGGGAAGGCAGGGTGCCTTTGCCTCGATGAGAGCAGTTTGATCAAGGAGACTTGGGGACCACAGGTCTTGGGGATGGTGGGAGTTAGCAACTGTTGTTGCAAAAGGCTGCTGGGCGGAATTGCTGAGGAACATCCCCAAAGCCTTTCATCCCCAGAAGGAAGCTTCAAATGAGCTTGGGTCAGACAGACACAGAGGCTTCGTTGCGTGGGCTCCCACTGGTAACATCAGCGCTGAAACAGTTTTAACTTGTCTCCTGCCCCAGCTCCAAGCTCCCACCGCTGTTGTTGGCAACAGGTTTTATAAAAGTGGAGATGAGAGATTTTAGCAGTGAGTTCAAAACTAGTTGCTCAAAACTAGTGACTCAGTTCCTCCGGCCCTTCCTTCCCCCCTCCCCCATATGAAGGGTTTATTCATCACCTGGTTTCTCATTTCCAAAAGTTTAACGTGGGGTCAGAGCCTCAGTTTTTCTACAACAACGAGAACTAGAACTGCGTTTCTTCTTAAATAAAACCTGTTTCACCTTCATCTCACTTGAGTCCAGAAACAAGGTCTCAAGATCTTTAAACCACTGCAACAACAGCAACACCAGCATTGCAGCCACCACAGATGCCAAGATAGAAGAACATTGCAAGAATTGTCAATAATGCCATTTTCAGAAACTGGCCAAGGTGTGCTGTGGTTGGACTGGGAGTGAGAGGCAATTTTATGTATCTTCATCTTCTCTGCCTCTAGGCTCAGATAAGAAGCAGTTCCAGGCCTCCTAGTCATTACAGGCCTGTCCACTGCCCAGAGATGCCTTCTGCGCAAAAGTCTTGCTCTTTCTTGTCCCAGATGCAGTCTAGAAAAAACAGGGTATTAAGAGCCTTTGTTAGAGTTTGGTGCTAGCCACAGAATTTCTTCCGAACTGAGACACGGTGTCACGTTCACCCCGAGAACTGGGTTGTTGCATTTGCAAATGCCGACAAGACTCTGGCCGATGTCTCCTCTAGCTTCTGGGATGTTGGTGTCTCCCAGACTTGCACCATTGGTAGCTCAAACCTTCTGACTCGAGGCAGGAGGGCAGTGTTGCAGGTGAGTAAGTGTTTCACCTACAGCTGAGTCACCATTATTTTTAAGCTCTGTGAACACACTCTGAGGCTTGAGCTTATCTGATAGACGTATCTGAACATGTTGCTCTCCTTGGGGCAACCTTTCTGTTTGTCATTTCTCAGGCCCTTTATTCTTGCTCATCGCTAACCCTTTCTGCAAGGGGAAGGCAGGGGGTGGTTTTGTTCAGCTCGGTGCTTCTGCCACTTCCCTGGACACGAGAAAACCTGCCTCTGGCTGCCTAAGGAAACTAGTCAAGTGAGCCCAGTGTCACAGGATAATGTACTCTTTCAAATGCTAATCTCAGTAGCTTAAAACTTAATTTTGACTCGGGGAAAAAAGGCAAGTGTGACCTTTAAGCCTGCTCAGATAGGCCTGGACTTCAGTAAAATCCTTCCACTTGTGGGAACCTTCATCACCAAGTTTCACTGGGGCTCCCTGCAGACCCATGAAAATTGCCATGTAGAGCCTGGGTCTAAATGACACCCTGGCAATTGAAGGCTGTCTTTTGTTTTTGCTTCTAATGAGCAAGAATTTCCTCTGCCAGCTCGGAATGCCTTCTCTAATCTGTTACCCTGACTCCTTTAATTTTCCTTGCACTGCAACAATTTGCCATGGCCCCGAGTCTCCTGCCCACGGCAGGCATTTCCCTCCCGCACGCAGAGGGGAGCTCTGGTGGTGCCGATCTGGTGAAGATGTTGTAACCCAAAATGGGGCTTTCTTTCAGCGATTTTGGTGGAGCCCGGTAATTTGTCTGAGATGGAAAATCCCCAAACTGCAATCAGTGCCTGGGACACTTGAGTGGAAAATGACAAAATTACAACATGGTTCATCTCCCCCCGGTGAATTACTCTGTGTCTACATACAGACTTAGTGGCGTTGGGCAGGTCCAGCCAGCATGACCATAAAGGTATCTCGGCCTTTGTTTTGTCTCTGTAGCCTCTATATTGGGATCTACATAGAGGAAGCAAAGCACCCATCGCCAGGCAAACAACAGAGTTTTGTTAGACGTGGGTGATCCTTGGTTCCTCTGAAATCATCTTGGGCAAAAAGCTGGTGACTTCCTCTTCTCTCCCAGTTAGCAGGCCCAGGCAGAGGGGCTGAGAGGGGTGGACAGATGCTCTCCTCTCCCAGCAGGAAGGGACATGCCTCTTGCGACAGAGGCAGGTCTCTAGGGAGCTGCCGGTGACGGCCAAATTTTGACACCTCATGTGAGGTGTCTCAGTCTTGGAGGAGCACGACTGCATCCCAGGGATTCCTGTGCATCAACAAGTGGCTTCGGAGCCCCCAGCAGCAGCTGGAGTTCAACACCAGGTACCTGGCCTATGGCATCCTGCTTTGGAGGCTGGTTCCTGCGCAGAGACAAGGAGGTGCCTGGAGCTACCTAGAGCTGGAGTGAAAACCTAAATGCAGCAAGGGTATTAGTGCTCAGCTGGGCTGGAAGACGCTCATGAGGTCATTCAGGGACTGCGCCTTAGTCCTCCACCCACCCGTGTCCCCAGGCTGGGGCCGTGTGAGCAGCTCCTAGGGCAGTGGAGCCTGCCTGTTGTGCAGGACCTTGCAGCTGGGCTTGGTGACCGCAAACAAGGCACCCCATAGAGCTGGGGGCTGGAAGCAGGAACCTGCTTTTAGACAATATCTAAATGAGCATCCTCGTTGAGAATGGGCAATTGAAGCCTGAGCTGTTGTTTGTGCCAAGACCCTCCCCTGCTTCTTGCTCCCAGCCTTTCCCGCTGGGCACTGCTGCCCGTGAGCTGGCTGTTTACGGGGCAATGCCCAGAGGCAGCAAGAGCCCTGTGCCGATTCAGGGTCATCAGGCAAAGGTCACACAGGCAACACCTGTGTTTCTAAATCTTGGTGTCCACAAAGAAGCAGGATTCTGCAGCTTATTTTTATTATCATCATAAAGTGAATCTGGCAGCTTTCTGAGATAGGGTATAAGATAGGCCTGCAACAAACTCGAGCAGACAAGTAATTTTCTTTTAATTGCTATTGTAGGGCAGTAGAAATGAAAAACCACGTGTCCAAGGGTATACACACCCTCATCCCCTGATTAGATACATATAATGAGATGTAAAGCTAATCTATCATATTTAGAATCAGTCAATTAGAGGGTTAGGGCTATAGATGCATTTAGCTTTAGCATTAGGGAGATATTTAAACCATATGCTGTACTTGGTCATTACCATGCTAAGTGATAGTAGATGCAGGTCACCCTATATATGGGCTGTAGTAATCAGCTTGAAGTATTATTAATTAAGCCTTTTCACCTTTGGGCTCCCTTCCATACCACCACGCACAAAGTGGGCCATCAAGTTCATGGTGAGATGCTCCTTAAAACCCAACACCCACTGTTTGTTGTGGAGTGGAGAGTGATTTGGCTTTCTAGTTCAGCCTCTGCTGCGTGGAGAGAGTTGTAAACAAACAGCTCTCTCTATCAGGCATTTTGTTTCTTAGTTGCCAGCAAAATAATTGCTGGCGGATGCCAGCCGGGCACTGCTAGCCCTTCACTCGCCCGCCTGCCTGCCTTATTTGAAGCCTGTGGACCATCCAGGTGAAAAAACCACGTCAAAGCGAGCGTGGCTCTGGCATCTCCCTCCTGGCAATCCTCGCTCTCGTTTTCGGAGGAAGTCAATGAAAGCTGCAAATGCTGTAGTTACTCTGGAAAGCAGCTTATGCGATTAGGCGGAAGGTCAAAAATAGAAAAGCCCACAAAGGAAGGCCTAAAAACGCGTGGGTGTGACACAGCGATGCCCAGCGCTGGCTTCAGTCCCCCCCCCGCGCCCCTGCACAGCCGGGCACCCCAAGGTCCTCAGCTGCCTCGGGTGCCGGCCCCTCACCACGG
This sequence comes from Rhinoptilus africanus, assembly GCA_013400135.1. NCBI lineage: Eukaryota > Metazoa > Chordata > Aves > Charadriiformes > Glareolidae > Rhinoptilus > Rhinoptilus africanus. The sequence goes on along the minus strand of VXBO01001777.1, from coordinate 239,733 downwards.
GAGGTCACGGACTCCCTCAGGCCTAAAGCTCGTGATGACTTTATTTTCATATGAAGGAGGTTTGCATCTGCTTTTAAGACACGGCTGTGTCGGGCTGGTGGCAGAGCCACAGGGCACCCCGCTGCAGGTGGGCAGGAGATCGGAGAGCTCTGCAAAGCCTCCCAGCCCCGGAGAAAGGCAGCGGGTGGCTGTGGAGAAGGGGGTGCAGTGTCTCTGGCTGCTCTCCAGCCCAAGGGGAGCTAGTTTTTTTGGACCAGCTTCTCTCTTACGATATTACTGAGGCGTTCCTGGCACCGCCCAGGCCCCACTTTGCTGAGAAACAACTGCCCTGCCCTTAAACCTTCACCTCTCCATCCTTTCCTCAGAGGCTAATGGCTCCACTTCTGCCTTCATTTCTGGTCTCCCAGGAATCTGAGTAAAACTGTCTTGCTTGCAATAGGTAAAGCTGAGTATGTGCCTGTAACAGCCCTTTCCAGGCACTTGAAAACCCATCAACCCCGTCCCTCTGGGGCAAGTCCTTGCAAGCAGGCAGGAGCTGGCACGGAGGTCTTGGAGGAGGGTGCTCATGCTCTGTCTCAGGAGCTGGGAAAGGTCTCAGCTTTGGCATGGCCTAAGACCAGGAAACGATTTTAAATGCTGGATGTTTTCCGAGATGCAGGGCAAGCGTTGCCCCAGCTCCTCTCGACCGGCTGGAGAAGGTCCTCCAGGGGAAGCTGCCAGGTTTGGGGCTGACGGAGACCTGCCCCGGGGAGGTGGAGTGAGGATGATGCAATGGGCCATAGCTCTTGCACCGATGAGGAGCCCGGCCGGCTGGTTGAGGCCGGGGCACAGGCAGGGAAAGTGGCCACAGTGGCCAGAGCAGCCCCTGCTCAGTCTCGGCGGTGTGTGGCACGGCAGCAGCTCTCCAGCAGGCTCTGGGCACCTGCCAGACCTGTTGGCTTTCTTGGCATGTCCCTGGTGTTTCACTACCTGTTTTCCCACGGGCAAGGGACTCTCTAGATAGAGCACAAAATCTCAGTGTAGAGTCAATTTAGCAGCAAGCACCCATGGAAAGAAACTTAGGGCAAGCTTTTCGTGTTTCCCCCCTGCGCAGAGCAGTGCACTTTCCCGGGCTCACACCACGTCACACTTGTTGTTCTCCCTCTTTGCTGGCAAAGCCACTGAAGGCAGCTGGGGAGGTTCGGCGGAGTGGGCAACACGGGGACGGAGCAGCAGGGATGAAGCCCAGCTGCAAAGCAGCTCTGTGCATCACCAGCTGCAGGAACTGCTGGTGGCTGCCGTAACCCCAATGGTACTGACTTTTACTGATGGGGATGCTCAAACGGTCAAGCAATAGCAGGGCCATGCGGTTTTGTCCCATGATCTGTGCTCTCCCGTGAGGTAAAATCCTCTGCTTGATTTTTTCCCCCTACTTCTTTGACAGTGGCAATAGGTCCTAGAGGGACTTTCCACCTCTCGCTGGTCTGGTTTGCAGGTCACGTTCGGCTGCACCTCGGCACTTGCAGGTTGGTCAATCACTGGACAAGTCTTTGCAAATCCGCATAGAGTCATGCCAGCCCGCAGACAGGCCTCACTCGGTACCTACATGATCCTCACATTGTCTGGTTTATCCTCCTCCCTCTCCTTTTGTGTTTTTGTCTGTCTGTGATCCTCTGGTGTCATTTCAGCTCCTGTCTGGGGAGAAGCAGTGTCGTGCCCAAGGAGAAAGTATAAATGTGATCTCGGAAAAGTTGATTTTATCACTATTTGTGCCCGCGTTTTGTTTGGGGGGCAGGGTTGTTTGTTGCTCCTGTATCCAGTTTGCCAAGCCACTCCTCTGCTCAGCCAGCACTGGAAGCCGGCATAACTAGGCATAGCCGTGCGCGTCTGGGTAGGGATGAGCCTGCTGCGGGTCTGAGCAGAGTGTTGCCGTGGGTTTCAAGGGCCAGCTTGGGTGATGGCATGGCCAGGAGCCCCCTCCGCTGTCGGCAGGGAGGGCGGGCGCTGCCCCTCGCTCAGCACCGCAGTGGGGCCAGAGACGCTCACCTTTTCCCATGAAAGCAGATAGACAGGGAGTTATTCCCACTCTTCCCCATGTTGCTCCATTGGAGCAGCTTTCAGCCTCCTTGCACGCACAGCCCAGCCCTGCCGCAGCCCCCCTCCGCTGGGCTCGCGCTGGCACAAGGGATGGGAACAGCACAGGGAACATGGAAATACCTGTGCAATCAAGGAACCTCCTTGACCTCCAGCCTCTCATGGTGTGGGCATCCATATCATCCACCACCATTTTTTTGTTGATGTTTTGGCTGTTTTCCCGCCCTGAACTTTGCTGGTTTTCCACAGGCACCAGAGGCGTCCCACCAGCCTTTCTCCAAGCCTCGGCCCATCTGTGATAGTCAAAAGCAAAGGAGAAGAAGGTGTGGGGGTCCCGCACATCGGAGATTTCTCCCAGCTGGTGTCTGTCTTTGCTAGGAAAGATGAAGATTTCTTTGTCAGTTGGGTACTGTGAAAGGACGGCTGTGCCGTGAGGGAGAGGGCGGAGCCAGCAGGAAGCACACGTGTGTTTTATACATGGGGTGACAGCCTGGATTTTCAGAAGTAAACTTTGGGTCATGGTTTTGGGAGGTTCTGGGGTTGGGTTGGTTTTTTTTTCCTGTTTGCTTTCTTCCATTGCAGCTCTAGGTCTCATTCCAGAGGACTGAATTTCTGAAGGGGGGTGCTTCGCCTGGGGTCCAAGCCTGTATTCCTGGCACTGGTGATGGACAGCCCACCCATGCCCTGAAGCACCAACAGCTCTTCCAAGCCTGAGCCCAGCCAAGCCCTATGCAGAGCATTTCGTGACACCTCCTGGTACCTGCCCAGGGCAGAGCGGGAGCGAGCCCTCCCCTACCTGCCTGCTGCAGGGATCTGGGGTAAATAAAAGGCAACAGCCATGTGGGCACTGACCCAGCGCCAAGGCCAGAGCCGAGGTGGTGTGAGCATCCTGGGGACTGCACCCCGGCACTCTGAAATGAGGGCTAAAGGCAGACCTGCCCCATGTGAGCAAATAACGCCGGCTGTCGGGAAATTTAGTTGCCACTTGGCCGTTTGCCCCTGTTACAAGGTTTGGCTGGGAGAGGACTGCGTTTCTTGCAACTTTCCCCGGTGAGGTGCCGTGGGTTGCCAGCAGTATTTGTCTACCGGGACATGCAGCAAACCACCCGGCTGTTTGTCCTGAGCTCCTTCCCAGCAGCTGGTGCCGAGTGCTGCTGCCACCCCCGTGGGATGGACACCCACGCTTACCACGGGAGGAGGAGTCCCTTCAGCTGAAGGAAGCCCAGAGGCCAGTTTTTTGGGGGTCCCCGCTGCAGGAGACGAGCAGGTGCCGTGGTGATGGGGAAAGCTGCCTGCTGGCTGCATTTGCTGCTTCCCTTTATCCAAGGCTGTTGAGCGGTCTCAGCCAGCAAGTCAAACAACGCAAGAAGTATGCTGTGCTCCTTCCTTGATTAGCTGCTGCTGAGTCACTCAATATTTGTTCTGATTACAAGGCCCTTCTTATCGGAGCTTTTTACTACTTCGCCCCTCCATTTCCCCCCTTTTTGGCACACCATGGCTCATTTCCTGACCCGCCGGGCATTTCCAAGCTCTGTTTGCAAACTGCTGGGGTTTCCATCCCGGCCCTGTTAGCCAGGCAGGTTTGGCATCCATGCCGCCTTCCCGAGGCACGTGTCAGAGCTGACTAAGGGCTCTGCCTCACCATCCCAGGGGGATTTACCCACAGCACCCGGTGTGTTTCTGGCCCCTGTCCACCCACCCTTCCTGCACGTTGGCATTGCCACTCCCGTGGTGCTCTGCTCCGTCTTGCCCCTGTTTTGCAGATCCAGCTTATTAGTGCAAAACACAATCATCCCAATGGCATCACCTTGCCAAGGTGGAGGCCAGCAGCCGAGCGGCAGCTGCCCACCACGGAGCCAGCGCCTCGGGCAGCGCGGGGGGCAGGCAGCGGGGCAGAATGGGCTCGGGCAAAATCCACCCTCCGGTGGGAGTCACAGCCCTCCGCACCCGCTGACTCAGCCCTGCCTCCGCAACACCCCCACCGGCTTGCACTGGCAAATCAATCCCTGCCATTTTGGAACAGGAACAGCACAAATCGGGCAACTGGAGTTGCCCAAGAAGCCAAGGATGGACGCAGAAGGGAGACTGCAGAATATACATTTTTTTCCCAGTTAAACCTCTCCCGGGACATCTCTGGCCTCCGCAGGATCCTGGATGCGCCCTCAGTGTGCTCTGCTGGCAAAACATGTCTGGGGCGCGAGCTGAGAGTAACCCAGAGTCTCACCCCACCCTGAAATGGGCCCAAACACCGTGTGGGTGGATGTGCCCAGTGTCTCATTTCTCTCCACTCCACAGGCCACGAAGGATGGGGTCCAGGTGCTCAGTTCGTGGCTGCCCAGCTCCAATGGAGGTTTTCAGCCAGCCCACAGGCCATCCTGGCAGGAGTGCGCCCAAATTTTGGACGTGGCCCTAACCCAGGCAAAACTGCACGGGGAGTTTCCATCCACCCTTGGGGATGGAGGGTGGGTAGGGCATTGCCGTACGCCAGCAAGGCTGGCACGTGGAGCAGACCTTTCCAGAGCCATGGTCGCACCCCAGCAGCATCCAAAAGCTGCCATCAGGGCTTGGTGTAGACAGGGGGGTTGCAACTCGTCCCCCCTGCCCCACACCATCATGTTGGCTTCCCTAGACAGGCCTTTTTTCTCCCCCACCATCAGGGAACCTGAGCGAGGTGAGGCTGCTCCCCACTGCCAACAGTTTGCTGCTCCCGTGTATTTATGCTGCAGCTGATTAAAGCAGGCAATTACGAGGTGCAGGGTGTATAAATAGGAGGTGCTGGGCTGTCACAGGCTGGGGAGAGGAGCTGCTCGACCTTGTTGGAGAGGGGGGTATTTGAGGCTTCTGCCTTCCTCACACCACCTCATACGCAGCCTGAGCCGCTGGGTCACCTTCGTGGGAAGAAGTTCTTCCCCAGGAGGGTGGTGAGACACTGGAAGAGGTTTCCCAGAGAGGGGGTGGAAGCCCCATCCCTGGAAGTTTTTAAGGTCAGGCTGGATGGGGCTCCGAGCAACCTGATCTAGTGGGAGGTGTCCCTGCCCAGGGCAGGGGGCTCGAACTAGATGATCTTTAAGGTGCCTTCCAACCCGGACAATTCCATGATTCTATGGGACAGTGATTTCCAGTAGCGGTTTGTGGTGGTCAGGACTTGAGGGATTTTTTTTGTGTCCCTGACTTGGCCATGTCTTCCCTCCCCAGCAAGGATGCTTGAAGCTGCTGGAGAGCCTGGCCCTCCTCATGTAGGCATCCAGGCAAAAGCAGACCCTGGAAAACCATGGCCAAGTGGGCTCTGCTCTTAGAGTTTAAGATTTCACTCAAATTTTATTTTCAAGGACTTTTTCTCAAATTGCAATAGTGAACTAATAAAAGATAATCTCAAAGCAGGAAAGGTGAACCCACCCTGGCACCAGGGCACTGAGCATCCCTCTCACATCTGGGGACTTTTTTTCTTTTTCATCTTGGTTTTATTTGGATTTTTCTTTCTTCTCTCCTCGGAAGTCAGCTGTCTGTGTGCTGTGCTGGCTTCCATCTGGATGAATCCAGCTTTTCTTACTACTGCCCCACCTTCCTATCTCCTGGAGCTAGAGAGCGGTTCAGACATGGAATTCATGTGCATATACATGTTGTGTACAGAGAGAGTCTCTATTAATCTCAAACGCGCTTTGATCAGAAAAGTAATAACTTGCTGGCATGAATTACTTTACAAATTTTGCTTTTGTGGAGAGAAGCTCCTTGGCTTGAGCTTTTCCTTCCTACCAGAAACAAGTTATATCTGATGAACTAACCTTGCTGCTTTCGCTCACAAAGCAGTGATTTACTCTTCAAGCAGCGGCGTAACAACTTCTCATCCCTGCAGCACCGTTTATTCAGCAGCACAGTCAGCCGGCAGGGTAACGCGGGGTGCAAGTGATGGGGCTACTATCTTTTCTGCGCTGTCTGGCATGACTTTCCTCTTCTCGGTGTATTTTAGGACACATAAACTGGCCGGGAAATGTTTTTCTTTGTGTGAGGAAATTCAAGTCATCACAGAACCAAATTTATCCCACAGAGCAGCAGCAACAGCTCCCAGTGGATCCAGTGGAAAATAGTTGTAGCCCGGCAAACTCCACTTTGGCCCATACAGCTGCAGAGCTGTAAAACACTTGGATGTTTCCCTGCACAAAGCTCCCATAAAGGCTTCCTGCAGCCTTGACTCCTCGCCAGCCCAACCTCCAGGGCCGCCTGAGCCCAGCCAAGACTTTCCAAAGAAAATTCCGTCAAAACCTCCCCAGTTTCTCTGGTTTGTGTTTTGTGCAGTGTTCTTGGGTGAAAATATTGATTCTAGACTTTCAAGCAGCTGCTTTATATATTCGACCAATTCAACGGTACCAAAGTTTGGCCTGAACTTCCCTTGTCTGGTTCCTTTTTTATCTTTTTAATGCAGCCTTAAAAGCGCAATGATTATTGACATTAGGAAGAGCCAAATATAACAATGATGCAGCATAAACCCCATAACCAGCCAGTACTGTCCGTCTTGGCTATACGCTTTTCTTTTTTCCCTTTTACCCGCAAGATTGCATTTTAGATGGAAAATTTTTTAAGACTATTTCAGGAGAATTTTAAGCATTTATGCAGAAACAGGGAAAAGTCAAGCTTAGCTGTTTCCTGATTGAAAAACTCCCAAAAGCCAAGGAGCGTTTGCAGTACCATGGTGTTTCTGTAGGCAGCCTGGGAGGTGCTGATCTCCGCTGAAAGCGGAGCCGGTGGCACTCCCAGATGCTGAAGGAGCTTTGCCCCAGGCCAGGACCTTGCTTCACCCTTCAGTGCCGATTCACCACTGCTGCATCCGCAGCGCGGGGTGAGGGATTCAGTACAGCAGCTTCAAACACACGGGGCCAAATTCCCATTGGTGAATGTGAAATATCGGGCTGGGAGCGTCGGCCTCTCTCCAGCCGGGCATCACACATCCCATGGCAGCTCCGGCTCCAGCGTCAGCTCCAGTTAATGCTTTGTTTTCTTACAGGATCATCGCAAAGGGCACGTCCCAGTCTCCGTTATCTCATAGGGACCAAGGACTCGGGTGCTTCCCAGCAGCGTCAGGCTGTGGTTTCCAGCCTGTCCCCAGAGGTCTCAGAGGACTGGGGTATAACAGGGCAGCCGAGAGGTTGGGGAACTGCATCTCTGCTTTGCATCTCTGACAACAACTTTTAGCTCTTTAATTGTGCCGTCTGCCTACCTCCTTCCTTGCCTTGCAACCAGCAGAGGAAGGCGAGTGAAAAGCAAAACCAGCTGTGTGTGGCTTTATACTCTTCTGCTCTGCCTTTCGGGCTGGCTGCCGCTCGGCAGCCGCACACAGGGAGAGGGGAGCCTGCTCCGGCACCCGCACCCCCTCTGCCTTTCCCAGGGTCTGATCCGGCCAGGGCAGAGTTTTACTTTCAAATTCCCCCCCAGGACTGAGGTATATTTAATATTCTCATTATATCTGCTCATAACTTGAAGAAATGAGACTCAAAGGGCACTGGTCACAGATGGACCTGCCCATGAATTTCTGTGCCTTGTTTTTTCAGCAATTTCTGCGAGAGCAAACCTTTCCGCAGCATTGAGGCTGAAGTGCTTTGTTACAGGGAGCTGTAGTGCATCCTTTGCTCACTGTTCACTAGGCCCCAGTCAAAACTATCTTTCATTTGGTTAACATTGGCTCGCCTCGTCCCTGTGCTGGCTCCGACTGTGGGATTCAGGTGGGAGCAGCATTTGGAGGTTGTCTGGCCCCATTCTCTAAACCCCACAGTCCCCAGCCGGGTGCTGCCTCCAGCCAAGCAGCCCCAAGAGGGACTCTGGTGATGAGCTGTTTTCGGCAAAGTTGTAAATGATCCCTACAGTGAAGGGATCTGTGCACCAAAATCCACGTTGTCCTCTCTCAGTGGTGTCCGAGTGAGGCGCGATGCTGAGCCAAGCTAAAAGTCTAACATTGGGTGAGAGACCATCAAAGATACATTTTCTTTAACTTGGAAGTGGTTTGGCATTTCTGCATCAAAACCTTCCCTGAACTTGGTCACTCTTGAAACCGGACACGCTGTGTAAATCTTCCTGACCACCGGGTGCCCATGCTGAACCACGGGCATCTCCCACTGTTGCGTCTCCCCCCACTGCCCTGCACTGGTAAAGGAGACGCGCTGCACGAGGGCAGATGAAGAGCCAGTGTGCATTTTCCCTTCCAGCTTTCCACGTGCCAGCCCATAATTTTGCGGCCAGCCTTGAGGACAAGGTGTACCCAGCGCCTGCCGTGGGGTCTGGCTGGGGACTAAACATCACCTCCCCCTGGGGTGGGACTGTCCGGGTGGCGTGGGAAGGCAGCCTGCCCTGCCTCCCTGCCTGCTTGATGCTAGAGGAACAATGTATTGTCCCTTGCCGCCTGCAGCCTGCTCTTATCTCTGCTTGCCATCATCCTGTCTCCTCACTCCGTCCAAGTCTTTTTAAAAAAGGCCAAAAGGCAAAGCAGGAGGATAAAGGAGGGGGGATTTCCTCCTGAGCATGGCTCAGTGACACTGTGCTGAGCACCCGAGCGTGGCTGTTTCGGATACAGAGCAGAGAGCGAGCGGTAAAGGGAGGGCTCATTTCGGTGACACGGCCAAGAACGCCTGGGCCCAGCAAGGGGCACTGGGGATGTCTCTGCTGCCCTCGATGGGGTTCATGGGGATGCACTGGAGCTGGGGCTGTCTTGCCCTTCCCCCCCCAACTTCGGATTGGTGAAATCCAAAAACTTTCTGGGTCGCATCGTAATGTCTTACACAGCTCTGTAGGATGTCAGGATCAAGGGGGAACCAAGAGCAGGCTTCCCGCTGAGCCCGGTGGCAGCTTTGCGCAGAAGCTGGCCGGTCTCATGAGGCTGCACCCCACCATTGTATTTTGGGGAGAGGAAGGGAAAATTATCCAGCTTTCTGTTTCCAGCTTCAGGCTCTCTCACAGAGCTGGAAAACACTGAAAAGAAAGCGTGGGGAGAGGGAAGGAAAATCTTGTATAGGTGAGACACACAGCGTGGCCTCCCAAGCCGGGAGCTGTCGTCTCTGTCTCGTGGGAAGCTGCTGGTGGCTGCAGGCCTGGGTCTGATGCACACCGGGCAGCTTGGGAAAAATGTTGTCAGGAGCATCATGGGACATCTTTACTCTCTCCGGCTCATCTTGAAAGGCAAGGAGCTGATAGGAACCTGCCTCGCACGGCCCTTCACAAGCAACAGCACACTGTGCCGGCACGGCTGCGACTCGGGGCAGGTATCGCGCTACGTTCAGCTCACACAGGGGCCAAACTTCAGATACCCTGCTAAGACTAAAGCAAGATCAGCTGAGAAAACTAGCCTGGCTTTCCACTGCTGCCAGTCCCAGCAAAAGCCAGAGAGGGAGCAGTCCTGGCTCAGACAAAGCAGCTCCCTGGGCTTTGTTGCTGGCCTTTGTCTGCCTGCGGGTGGTTTTCCGCAAGGCTGGTTCCCACTCTCCCTGTAAAGCTGTGCAAAACTTTCAGATCGCAGCAAAACATGAAGGGGTGAGCTAAGAACCAGCACTCACAAGTCATTTAAACTTAAAGCCAACTTAAAGCCAAGGTGAAGGTTTTTCCCATACTGGGATTTACCCTCCCAGGGGCTACATGAAATACTCTGATGCAAGGGGGAAAAAACTCTTCGAATTGAAGAGCTTCTGCTGAAATCCCACAGGCTCCAGGCTACTTGGTCAGGACAGAGGAGCAGGAGTGTTTGAAGCTATTTGTGCCCTGTCTGAGTTAGTGCTCTTGGTGGGTGTCTTCCTTATGGCATCTGGTGAAAAGAAGCCTGATGCTTGTTTGGGCTGCCAGTCTGTCCTGGCAGCTTAATTTTAGCTGAGATGGCTTGTGACAGCAGAATGGTGTTGCAACACTACAGTTCTTGTTTGTGGTTGCCCCGTTCTTTGGTCCTGGAGTAAGTGAAGCCTCCTGACAGGCGCTCATTGTGCTGGAAAGTGCAGAGATGTTGCAAGAGACGGTTCACTCCCAAGGAGGCAACATCTAAAGAGAAAAGACCTACAAAAGCAGTAAGAGGAAAGTGGAGTTGGCCTCGTGTGCAGCCTGCTGCAAAGTGATGCTGCTGTGGATCTGGGTCCTCATTCCAGCTCCATAGACCACTGTGGCATGAGACATCTATCCTGACCCCATGTGCCCCGTGCTGGGGCCGCCCAAGTGACCCGTGGACCTTCTCCTTTAGAGGAGATGCTGACGAGAGGCTCCTGCCGTGGGTTACGCCTCCTTCCAGCTCTCCTTCCAGCCCTGCTGTTTCTTGCAACCACTAAGAGCTTGCACAACTGCTTAGCTTTCCCCTCCAGCCCCTCCATGAGCATGAACCACACCTCTAAAATAGTTTTTCTAGCTCCAGCAGTGTCGCTGCTACTGTATGAAGTGACAGCGAGGGGAGCCAACACAGGACCAGGGAGGAGACAAAGATGAGCTCTGAGGGCCCGAAGGAAATTTAAAGCTATAACTCAAACTGTAACTAAACCTGTCTGCAAAAAGCAGACTTCACAGTTCAGCTTCTTATCTGGTGTAAGAGATGAAATGTCAAAGGAATAAGGATCTGGCCTCCTTGGTTACTCTGCCTTCACTTGCATGTGCTTTACGCTCTTGTAAGTCCATTAACTTCTGCCCAGGGTAATACCGAGCAGAATGAGGTACCTGATCTGCCTCTTCTTAATCTCACAACCCGAGATTACAGCTCTGCATGCTGCACTGTAAATCCCTACATGTTGGGTCCCTGTCTCCTCCTCAAGTTTTACAGGATACCGACAGCTTTCTGCTTGTTTTATGATTTCGTGGCAGTTGCTCGACACATCAATGCGAGAATTAATTAATCTTGGCTACAGGGTAGGCAGCAGTTTAGGCAGCCCAAGAGCAAACAAGGTCAGGATTTCAGCAACAGCCCATTTAGAGAACTTGCTGGGGCTCAAGCAGAGCAGCCTCCTTTCTCTGACTTTTATTTGGATGGCTGCTCTCTTGCCTTGTTTGCAAGTTCTGTCCTGTTGAGGAGGCCGATGTAAAGCCAAACCCAGAAGACTGCAGCAGATGTCTGCTCCATACAGGGAGTGAGGATGAGGGCAAGGGCAGCATTTGGCTCACAAACATACAGTCACTACAAAACAATTATTGACTTAAAATTCCTTTGCTGATGTCCCAACTTTCATTTGATGATGTTAAAAGGTCAGAAAGAAAATTAGAGCTTTTTGCCCTAATCCTTTTAAGTGCTAAATTCATGGAAAGCAATTGAACCAACAATTTAGATTAAGGCAATAGCTTCAGACGATGGAGAAACTCTGATCCTCAAAGGATGCCTGAATGAAATGCGGCTTTTCAGAATGAGATTGGAATTGCCCTTGGCCTTCTGTTACAAAGATCCTCCCCATTGGCTCGGTAAGTGAATAATCCAAGACTACCATGCTTACTGCAGGGCTCAGCTCTGCAACGTGCCCTTAGATCACAGCAAAAGACTCTGAGCAGTAATAATAAATACAAGGGGAAAGAAAGACCTATGTCAGACTGGCTCCAAATGAATCTGTTTCCTAAACAAATTATTACTGCTACTAGCAAATAGTGTTTACCAAGTTGATGGTGCCCTTTACAGACCGTGGTAGGGCTTTTTCTTTTTCTTCTTTTTCTTCTCCCCGTGTAGCCTTTTTCCAAAGTTTCTCTGGATCTCCAGGGTGCAGAGTGAGGATGCCCTGATGGAAAAGAGATGTCCTCCCTCCATGGAAAGCAGCCCAGCGAGTACAAAGCGCAGCGAGAGGGCAGATGCAAAGGCGAACCTAGAAGAGCGCTCGAGGGCAGTGTGGCTCCTTTGTCCCCTGACCCCCGGTCCCAGACCCTGCCCCAGCTGAACACTCTCAGTACAAGCAGGCAATAATCCAACAGGCTGCAAGATGGAAGATAGGATCTTGTACAGTTTACTTGGTTTTTATCCAGCTCATTTCCTTGGTGCCTCTGTTGATAGAAGGGCTTTTACTGCACATACTGACCTTCTTTGAGACAAAACCCGTGTCTCCTCTTTTAACAGAAGAATTGACAGATAGGATGCTGTCAGCAAAATGTATTTTCCATGTATGGCTCTGGGTAGGAGAAGAGCCCATCCCTGCAGCTATGCTTAGCAAGCAAGGGGAGGTCCTGGGGACAGGAGCCCAGGCTCATGCCCCCCGCAGCCGGGAGCAGCCAGCCGGCCTGCGTGGGGGCTGGATGTCAAGGGAGATGCCTGGCTGTACCCCTAAAAGCAGAGCAGCCCCAACGACTAAGCTGATGATGACATGTCCCATTGGCTTTCGGCAGAGCAACCTGCGCCCGGGCCCACTGTCAGGGCCACCTCTGCCCAACCAGCTGGAGCAGAAGGCACTGGGATGGAGAGGTGGCTGCTTCTCCAAAGCCCTGATCAGGAATGGACAAGAGACCATACAAAAAAGAAAAGCATTCTGGACTTTTACATGGAGCCCGGGGGGTCTGTGGATTTCTATGGCACAGCCCCTACAAACTGGTAGTTTTCCTACTATTATTCCCGGGTGAAACGGCCCTTTGTAATCTGAAGCACAACAGTTTGCTGTCCTGATGGAAGGAGAAAAACCCTCTTTTTAGCAGCAGCAAGAGGTTAAATTCCCATGTACTGCTCTTGCATGGCAGTTCCAGCTGTATCCCGAGCCCCTTCATTTCAGTTTTCCTTTTTTTTTTGAGTCTTAGATTTTCCAAGAAAATTTCTTGCCCTGAGAACAGTTCTGAGAAACATGTTTTCCATGACTGGTTCCTTCAGAAATGTTATTACTGGCCTGGGATAATTCTTATAAAATAAGATTAAGTTTCTCTTGCTGGAAAATTCAGACACTGCAAATTTTTAATATCAAAACCCAAACAAGTAATAGCAAGTAATCTCCTAAGAACTTACATGATCTGGAATTGGTAGTCTTTCATGGGAAAATGCTTCATTCCAGTGTGTGTGTCTATTTTTAAGGAAAATAATGGCATGTAGGGTGAAAGGAAAAACACACAGGATAATTACAAACCCTCACTTATCAACCTGCTTCTAACCATTCTTTGGAGTGGCAGGTAAACATGCAAAACACTGAACCGCTCTGTATTTTTATGGTGCTTTGAAGTGCGAATTCCAAAGAAATTGTAACTCGCATCACTTCAGCATTTCCATAACTGACTAGTGCCGGTGTCTTTGGGTGGCAGCCACCATTTGGCTTTCCAGAAAGAAGTCCAAAACAGATGACTTAGTTGGAGATACCATGTCCTTAACCAAGAGATGGGCAAAGGAGGGAGCTGTCAAAGCCTTGCTGGGCAAGTCCCACCTTCGTCCTTCTCATGGACAACGGGATATTCCCACCAGGAAAACCCCGGTGATCCAGGGTGGAATCTTCAAAGCACAAACATGTTGTTGGTTTGCAGAAGGAAAACTGAGGTCCTTGAAGTTTTTCAGAGGTGGCTTTTCAGGGATGCTTTAGTCGAGGTACGATCCCTGCTTCAGCCAAGCACATGGATTTCACGCTTCCCTTCTTCTACTGGCTGCAATAGATAATCTTGAATAAATCTCTGGAGCCATGTGGCAATGAGAGGTGCTGGGTGTTGACACTCAGGAGCCTCTGCCATCAGCAGATGCAGGTGTTGGCAAGTGCAGGCGGGCTTCTAAAAATATCCTGCCTGCTTTATTCTTGTTTCAAAGGCCATTAAGTATTTCTATGAGAGTCTTTTTCATCTTCAGCATGGAGAACTGCCTAGTACTCCCACGCATCCTTTATAATCCCCTGAATCTCAGGTTTTTCCAAATGGGACTATCTGGGCTGCAGATCTGTGCAACACAACCTTTAGTGCTGTGCGTCAGCACCAAGTACTATGGGCAACAAACCTGAATTTCTTCTCATTTCAGGCCTCCTTACAACATTGTAATTCTACTGGGTGCACGCTGTGGGTTTACGTCCTATATCTGTAACGAGCACAATCAAACCCAATTACTTTTCACACAAGCATAATCCATGCACATGACTTTTTAAATATAGAATATTTAGGTCTGCTTCACAAATAGTGCTGAAGTGTTGCAAGGAAGTATCACCTCACCCATAAACACCTTACCAAACCCAGCTCACAACCATGCAAAGGCAGGAGAGACCAAGGGCCAGACTTAAAAACAAAAGCACATTGCTTTTCTTTTGCTCTGGGTCTGCTGCTGCGTTTCCAGTGTATGTGCTCTGTGATTCCTAGCAGTCTGGGCGTTTTAGTCATCCTAATGTGTTTGCTTAGGCACCAACATTAGTGTCAAAAGCACTTAATGCAAAGGAAACTTCCCAGGAGTGCACCGGTCGCTGCCAGAGCAATCAGTCTTGTGTCGGGCGCGGATACACTGTGCGGCATTTACCACTGCAGGCTGGGTAATGAATTACCCACAAATTCTGAGTGTAGCTCAGAGGTCTGCTTCCCACCAGGCCATCTATGAAAAAGCTGCCGTGCCCCATATCGGATGCCTGTGGGTCCTTCCATGCTCACATCAGCCTCCGCTGACAACAGATCTGAGCTGAAGTTGGGAATATTAATTCTTGGCTGATGCTGATATCTCGGTTTGAGCTGCCAATTCAAACCGGTATCAGTGAGGCTGTGATATGGTGACATCCACCCACCCCGGACTCTCTTCATGAAAAATCATGTTTCCCATATAGGCTAATTAGGGCTGGGTAATTGCGGGTGAGGTTCAGCCACTGGGAGCCCCTGGCAAGGTGTCTGACCCCTTTCCCAGCTCCTGGCAAACCCTCTGCCCGGCTGCCTGCGGGGCTGGCTGGCGTTCCTCCCGTGCTCCCAGCTCTTTTTCCGTGCAAGCAGCTTGGTTTGGAAGCGCGGCTTTACATCAGGCTCGCTTGAACCTAGCTGCGGGTTTTGGGGTGGAGGATTTAGCCAAGAGCCTTCCCGTGTGACCCCATCTTTTAGTAAGCAACTGCAAGGCTCTGTCTCTGGGCTCTCCTTAGGCAAATGAAGAGAGACCTGGCTCGCTCGCTGCTTTAAGAAGCTGTTTTTGCTTCATGATTTGTTTGCTGCTTTGATTATTATTTTTATTTCAAGTTTCTGTGTCTTTGATGTAAAGGAAACAGTTATGAGGAATTTGAGCT
The DNA here is from genome assembly GCA_013400135.1 of Rhinoptilus africanus. NCBI lineage: Eukaryota > Metazoa > Chordata > Aves > Charadriiformes > Glareolidae > Rhinoptilus > Rhinoptilus africanus. The sequence continues at coordinate 224,539 of VXBO01001777.1, read as the reverse complement.
GAGCTGTGGAGGTGAAGAAGTAATTGGAGATTACATTTAAATCTGCTGCCAGAGTTTTGAAGGCAATTCTTAGAGTAATTTTTTTTTTTTAATCTCTTCTTTCCCCTTTGTAGCAGAAAGTTACAAGGTCTCTGGGGATTCCTGGGCACTGCATCTTTCCAGAGATGGGTGAACCCTCTCCGTGTCCATCTGGTACCTATCCAGAGGTGACGCTTTGCTGTCATCCACTGTCTGCAGATCAGCCCTGCCTCTGGCACCCGCAGCCTTCCTACCGCACATCCTCCCTTCCCCGGGGGCAAATCTTCATTAGCTGTAAAAAGGAAAACACAATAACAACAATAATATTAAGAAAAAAGCCCACACCATTGCTGTAGCTCAAGTGTTTTTTTTTTTTTCCCTATGGCTTCCAGTGCCAAGCCCTTACACCTGGAAATTCCAGAGGTAGTTCATCTTCATAGATGCCAGCGTCACCCTAACAGCAACGGAATCAAAAATACACTTCCCTGCCCCTGCATTGTACCTATAGATCGTGCTTATGGGCCCTTCAGAGCCTGGCAACGACTGGCTCCAACTCACAGGGCACAGCCCCAGTTTCCTTGAAGATGGAGGGTGGAGGATCCCACGCAGGCGCAGGAGCTTTCCGGGAGCTTTCCGGAGGGAGGGAGTGGGGAAGCAGAGAGGCTGGTTTGCTCTTCCCACATGCCAATTTACTGTAACGAAAGGCAAGTCACCTCATACGCTATCATCAAAGTGGTGGTGTTTATTCCAGGGGAATTTTGGGGTGGATTTGCCTAAGGCTGGTACCTGAGCTGGAGAGGCCATTAATTAGAGAAAACAATATTAACTTCCAGCCTCTTCTGAGAAACTGAAGATCATTTGAAAGAGACAGATACCTCAAAGAGCCTTGTGCCAATATCCTTGCCATTCCAGGAGGGTCCGAGACAGCCTGTCTCATCTCATCCCAGGCTGCACCTCCTGCACTAACCAGGATTTAACATTCCCACTACAAATCCATAGTTTCACAACTAGAGGAGCTGAATTTCTTTCCATATATATATCTGAGGAAGAAGGAGATCATTATGAATAATGCAGCTATGAATTACTTGCAATGTGAACATTGCAAATAATGTTTAAATCCTAAATCCTAGATTTTTCCAGCCTGTGGAGAAGGGGTGCAAGCTCCCCCCTCCAGACGGCTGCCTGGGCTGAAGCCAGTGGTTTTACGCTGCCAGGGAGCAGAAATTGGAGTATTGGGGTGCAGACAGGATTTCTGCGGTGGCTGCGTCTCTGTCACCATGTGCTTCGGCAGCTGAAACACAGAGCTCCTCAAAGGGCATGCCATCAGATTTCCCGGCACAGCGCAATTCCCTGGACCCTTGGCATTTTGCAGCCCTTAGAAAAGGTTTCTGGCTTGGGGCTTTGTTAGTGTTTGATGTTTTAGAAACACTAAGCAGACACTACTCTCCTAATCCTTCCAGACTTGCAACGAAGCAGATATGTAATCCTTCACGGGTATTACATTTAATAGCAATAAAGTATATTTAAGAATTACACTGTCAAAAGCCTGCCTAAGCAGAGGAAAATATTCTTAATTTAAACCTATTCAGAAATCTATTTCCAGTTGTTACTGCCTGTGAAAGCCTCTGCTACACGTGTGGGAATAAAGATGAGAAAAATCAGCAACAGGCGGTCCCAGATCGCTCTTTTCTGGACACTTGTGGGAGAAACATTTCCCTGTAATATATGACCATATTCACATGTGTGCACATACTTCTGTACAGCTGCTTTTTCATGCAGAACAGCTGATGTAGATGTATGTTCAGGGGCAGCCTGTGCATAAGGAAAAGCCCCAAGCTGCACGGTACGTATTCATGCCAGCTCTAGGATTTTGGGGGTGCGGGAGGGAGGTGTGCTGGGGGCTGGGAGAAGGAAGAGGTAGGAGCCCTGCTCCAGGCAGGCTCTGGGAGCCATCCCTACGGAGATAGGAGCAACAGATGGAGGGGGGGACACTGAATAAGGAATGGGACGCACACCCCTGGGGCGGGAGGACAGAGAGGAAAACTCTCTGAGCCCCTGATTTTGGATTCCCTTCTAACTCAGGAACTGTAGCTTGGCTTTGCTTGGGGTTTGCAAACCCCCCCGAAACGTGAGGGCAAATAGCTAGGTTTCCCACTGAAAAGCAGGTTTCTCAGCTGAGTAAACAGCTCAGTTAACTACCGAATTTAACAATAATTTTAGCAAGTGATTAAAAGCTTTAACTCAGTCTCTCCTACTGGCATGAGAGGTTCTTCTGGGACCCTCGGTCCCCCAGCACCATGGCTGGGAGCACCAGTACAGGCAGTGGGGTGATGTGGAGCTGCTGTGGTGGTGGTATCCAAGGCACAGCTCATGGCAGGGGACAGGTCCTACAAAAAGAGGCTTTTGTGAGACTTCAGGTCAAGAAAAAAAGAGGAAAATACCAGCTACCCTGTCTGTGAGCTACGTGGCAAGATACAGTGGGCAAAACACGTAATGGTGGTTTTAGATGCTGAGCAACTTTTCTCCAACAAGCAATTCCCATCCTCCTCCCCCCAGCCACAGCACAAGGCACCGGGAGTCGGGAGCAGAGGAGTGCTTCAGAGGTGAGACCTGCTGAAATCCAGCTCGTCTAGAGCCTGTCGCTTCCTATCAGGACATTGCACAAACAAATCCTGCCTGGCATGCCTGCCCCCTCGCACCTCCGCCGCTCCCACCAGCCTGCCTGGTAGTCGGGCAAACACACGGCTTTAACCGTGGTTTACATGAAAACTTTTTTCCTTCTGACAAAACGAACCCTGTGGTATCGCCCAGGCCCATCTAGCAGCCAGCACAGGAACTGCCTGAGACCACAGGCTAATTAAGGAGCCTTTAAATAGTTTCCGCCAGTGATATGATAAAGTGCTGACTCTTGAGATGAGGAAACCTGGAGAAATGTGACAGGGTTTTCCGTGCCACCACCCTCCCCTTCCCTCTTCTACAACAAGCTATCGGCGGCTGCCTTCCCAGTAAAGCCACTTAACGCCGAGGCAGTGCTGGAAGACGCTCCTTCCCTATCAAACGCACTCATCATCCCCACCACGGCTCTGGATGCTGCAAAGGGGATGTTGGCAGCTCCGGGCTGACCCGTTTGGGGTCGGAGGCAGCTCAGCCGGGTTTGCTTAGTGCCACAGCCCGGCCCCTACATCTCAACAGGGTTTATTTGCATCCGACGCGTGCCCAGCCAGCGTGGGCATCGCCAGGCTGTTCCCCTCCCTCCCGGCTCCATCCCGCCGGATCTCAGCAGCCTGAGCCTGCTTGAACATGAGCACGCTCCGCACAGAGAGCCGGGATACAAGCTGGAGTTTGCAGATGCCTCCCCTTAAAAACCCAGCGAAGTGGGTGGGAAATCCCATTCCCCCGAGCTGAAGTAGGGGGGGGAGGCTCAGCACTGAAATGAGTTTGGGTTTGATCCTGATTAGAAGAGGGCAGGAGGAGCCTACGCCAACGAGGCCCCCCCTTGCTCTTAACCTCAGATGACCCCATGTAAAAGCCCGAGTGCTACAGCCCTGCGGCCGTAGCTGGCAGCGTTCCTTTGTACCGACCCGCAGATAACTCCTCCAGAAAGGGTCTGGGGTCCCAGCGAGGAGCTTTCACTCCCGAGGATGGGGCACTGGATGTATAATAAGTCTTTTGCTGTAAAGCGAGACTTTATGGAGAAAAACCTTTGCAGGATTTGCAGGTCCCTCATCATCATTAAGGGATGTGATGATAACGATGCTGGGACCTTTTCAAAGCAACACAGGTATTGCATTTTGTAAATTAAGCACATACCCCTGGGAAAGTATTTAGTCTATACAGTTTGACCTTAGCTAAAACCTGTGAGATAAACACCTTTTGGATGGAGAATTTGAGCTGAATTCCACCACGGAAAAAGCAGCCTGAAGCCCCCTAAACTTGTTTTTACAGAGTTTGAAATGTGTGATGAAAGGCACATATTTCTGTGGCTGAGTCACGCCTTCAAACAGACTGTGACATTGATGTTTGCCTACAAACACCTTCCTTCAGAGCAGCCGGCCTTGACCCTTTCAGACAGCACAAATAAATAAATAAATAAATAAGATTTCAGTGGCTTTTCAAACTGTCTGACCAGCTGCCAGAGGCTGCTTAGGAGCTGCCTTCCCCTTGAGGCAAGGACACAAACAGGAATCTGAATTATGTCCTCGATTTCCTCTTAAAAGTTAAAATTGCCTTTTTAACTAATTGGAGAGGTCAGCCGGCGGGGGGCTGTTCTGGGATGGATGCTGTGTACCTGCCAGCTGACGAAGGCCATAAATCTGCTCCCGATGGAGTGACGCTGATTTACGTGGGGTGAGGACTGGGACTGTTGGATTTATGTTAGACAGAGTGACTTTTGACTCCTGGTTATGTCCCAGGGAGTGAGGGAGAGGAAAAACTCACCCGAGCAAAGGCAGTTGCTTGCCTCCATGTCTGTGGCAGCACAATATTGGCCTCTTAATTTCCTACTGATTAAACTGTAGGAAAACAAAATCTGCTTTGCCTGGAGCAATTTGGCTTCTGCTCAAAAGCTTTCTCATCAAAATGAAATATCATTTGCTGTGAAACCGTTAGCAGGAGGATAAATGTAGTTATAAAAGCAGCTATTTGTAAAACTCAAAAAGGGGAGCAGCAACATGCTGTAATTTAGGGGTAAATCTCCGCAAGAGCTCTGGAAGCCAAAACTTCTTACAAAGCCCATGTTTCATCACGATTGTGTAGTTAGTGGGTTTGTTCAGCTGCCCCTGCAGATAAAGAAAGCTTTCCTTTGCTAACATCTCTCTTAGCTTGTCTAAAGTGTGAGCTGGCTGGAGTGGGGCCGGTGCAAACCTCCAGTTTGACACCGGTGTCCCCGAGCATCTCATTGGGAAGCACAAGGCAAGAAATGGTGGCGCAGCCTCTCAAACTGCCATCAGCAGGGCTGTGGGCTGGAAAACAAAGGGCTAGTGGAAGAAGCAACCTATATAATCCCATATAATGCCAAGTAAATAGCAGATCGTTTTAGTCCTGGGAAGTAGCCACAAGAGGGAGATGTGAATGGAGGTGCCAAAGCTATGTCTCCAATAGGCAGAAATATCGAGGAATTTAATATTAATTCAGAGATCACTAGAAGCCCAGAAAAACATTTCACTGCAGGATCCTGCAACTTTAGAGTGACCAAGTACCTGAGGTGAATTTAGGAAGCACTTTTACAATGGCAAAAACATTCATGGTGATATTTTTCCCCCACAACCTCCTAATGAAAAACTGTGTTTTCTTGAATATTGTCTGAATTACATTAATAATTTTGATTGAAAAGAAGGAAAATATCAGCTTCCCCATAACCCTAACAAAATGAGTGAAATTTTCATTTCAAGTTGATTTAAAATAAATTTTTGGTCAGTGAACCAAAAAATCCCTCATTCAGACAGCACAGCTGTAATTATCTCAGCCTTAAGGGCAGACTGACCCAGTGACGTTGAAGCATTTTGGAGCGTGTTGACTTGAATCCGCTTCCCACAGTCCGCGCTTTAGGTTTAAACAAAATGTTTCCTGAAAGCTATCAGTCTATCACCTTCCCCTGTCTGAGAATCATTTCTACTAAAAACAAACCTCCTTATTTCTCCTCTCCCTCTTTTTTCTCCCCATCCCCTCCCCAAACCCGCTCTGATATCAAGGGCTCTGTGGGGCTAAAGGTTTAAGGGACTTGTCAGCACAGTCAGTGCTGTGGATGTTCCCTTTAAAATCATCTCTATGCCCTGAAAATCATCTGACTCTGGACTGTCGTTGTGACAATGGGGAAAAAAACAGCATTTTTTTCTCCTCTTGGTGCTGCCTCTGTTACGTAACTGGCAGTACAGTATCTGGCTCATCCAGCCAGTCCATCCTTGGGGCTTTTAGACCTATTTACACACAAACAGACTAACATCCATCTGAAAGTCATCCCGGGCACAGAGAAGTGATCCTTTCGCCTCCCTAAAATAACAATGTTTTTTTTGCAGGGCAACGAATAACCGCTTGGCCCAGCGAGTGCCAGGTTGGTGCTTACATTAATCTGCTTAGATCGACTAACACAGTTGTGCAAGAGTAGAAAATACCCAGTCAAGTAAATTACATCACCCAGGGAAAAGCTATTCTAAAGAAAGCATACTTTATAAGCCTGAGCAAAATCCTGCTCAGTTCAACATTTACATATATTTACAAGCAGGAGCAGAAGCTCATTTCTTTCATCGTGAAATAATTATTTTTTTTTTTAAAAAGGGATCTTTGAAGCTTTGGCTAATAGAAAAACATCTGACTAAATTAATCACTGGCCAAGATCCAGAGTGAATTAGAAACCCAATATAATTTTTCCCAAGTTAGTAGTACCAAGTAGGTAAAGCCCCTAAATCCAGAAGAAAGGAGTTCAAAGTGCTGCACAGCATTGCATATAAGAAATGGCAAGTCCCTGGCTAAAATTGGGGCTGTCTTTGAAATGTTGTAATTTCTTTTACTGTCAGACCATCTTTTAACAGCCTTCATCATTCAATGCTTCGTTAAAATTGGTTGTTCTCTCTACAGTCTTAAATATAACATGGAAAATATTGAACTTTGAGGGGATGGGGGAATTTAGAGGCCATAACGTCATCTGGATTTAGATGCTTAACTCCTGCTGACTTAGTGTTTGTTGTCCTGCTTAGAAATATTCTTAGTGGAAGATCTGTTGTGGATGGTGAGACCTGAAAACAGCCGATGGTGCGGCGCCTGGCTGCGAGCAGCTCTCAGGGTCAGTTTTCTGGGTTGGTCCCCTCTGGTTCACCAGAGGAAGTGTCCAGGTTTTAGCAAAAAATCCCATCCAAAGATGGGATAAAAAGGTAAGGTTTTGTCTTGTGATGAGGCTTGAGCTGTTGCCATCATCCCCGCTTCTGGCACAGAGGTGAGCTCTCGCTCGCAACATCCCACTCAGGCATGCCCTTGGGAATTACAACCCAGCGGGCAAGGACCACAACGGTCCCAAAAACGAGGAAAAACTGCCACCACGAATGTGTGGAAGGGTAGCAGAGGGCGCTGGGTGACGAGATCTTGGGGTCTCTGTTAGATTCCCTGGACCAGAGCCCGTTCTGGCCACCTCACACCCCTTGCTGGCAAAGCCCAGCACAAGGCGGCCACGTGCTGGAACGAAGCCGTGGTTGTGCAGTCACAGCGGAACACAACACACAGCCGGGTCCATGGGGGACAACCTCTGTGCAGCGACTCCTGAACCCAGCCTTGGTGGCCACATCATACCTCTGTTTTGGTTTTGCTTTTGCAGAAAGTGCTGCATCATACCAGGAGCTCTGCTTTGGCTTCCCGAGGTTTTCCTGAAAGCTCTCCCCTAGCAAAGCTCCTTGACGTGGTTTGAGCCTTAGATTACACTTTGGGCCCAAATATGCAGTGTGTCACATGGGGAATTCCCACAGAATTAAATAAAAGTATATAATGTGGTTGGACTAAGACCATATTTAAACTCAGTGGCTTTTTTTTAACCCTGGTTGAACTTCAGCTTGATAGAAAATTAGATTTGAGTTCAAATTATTCTTTCTTTCTCTTCTTCCTTCCAAATGTATCTGATCAAGCCCCCTTTAGTTTTAAGAGCATTTAGATACTCCATTTATATTAATTTTATTTTGCAATAACCTTTTCTTGCTACCTTTCCCTTCCATCCCTTTTCATCCTTTTCTTCCTGTGGTCTTGATTCACTTCAGCTTAAACTCACATGAAATAAGAACAGCCGCATTAGTAACAAATAAGGCTAAAATATCTGCAAGTGTAATTGAGCTTTTTAGGATTTTAGCTGCTTGATTGTGTTAGCAAGCAGACTATTAAGCTACCGTGAATTTTAAATCTAGGTATTGTATATTACATACTGGCTTCTGCAGTGTGTGCACGTGATCAGCTGGGAGCTGGGCGGATGATTCATTATTACAAGACTTAATATTGCTCAAGAGTTGAACAGGGCAGCATTAATCAGGTTCTTCACACTGATTGCCCTGCCCTGGCCTGCTTCTCTCCGGCACTCCCCTCGCTCCTCCTTCCCACTTATTCACCGGTTTGATCTCCCAGGCACTCTCAGATTTAACCTCATACCAGCGCTGCAGATAACCACATCTATCCAAAGTGTAAATACAACTATATACATGTCTTTGCAGGGTGATGGTCATAATATCATGTACCTGTTATTATGTGTATCATACAGAGTCCTTCTGTTCATAAAAATGAGGAAAGTCCTTAATAAGCGTTATTACTATTATTGGCATTTAGTGACAGTCTTGTCACTGGCATAAGTGTTCCTATGTAAGTGCATATTAAATGGGTATTTAAAATCCTCAGTCTATTTTTTTCTATGCTACAAATGAGCTGATAAATGATTGCAGCCTGTTGGGATTATAATATGAATTGACATTGAAAAAACCGTTCCTTCTCCATCTGTTTGGGTTACATAACTTGTGATCTCAAGCAATCGCAGAGGCAGGATTTTCTGCATAAACAGTACAATTTCCAGTAAGGAGATTAAGGCTTCTTTGCTAGGAAAGGAAGAAATTACCAGAAAAGCTGTCATTTCAATGAACACAAATAAATCATATTCCAAAATACACAGGAAGACAAATTTATGTCATTGAGTCCCTCTGCCCCAGATGCTCCCTCCCCTCCTGTCACAGAGAGCAGTATTTTGCCATTCATCTTTTAAACATTTAAACATTTTGCCATTCATCTTTTAAAAAGTTATGAAATGCGGTCAGCTATGTTTTCTACTTATGTTAACTCTTTCAAAAATCAGTGCTGCTATTAATATTGTCGATTTTTATGGTTTTAATCCCAGCACCTTTTTTTTAATATCCTGTGGCTTTCTGTAAGTGCCAGACTTCAGCAAATCCATGCATTGGGAAGCATATTCCGTGAGTATAAGGAGAGGCACTCAGAGCAGCTACTGTATGGCAGGCAGGCAGCAGATCCCACTGTGTGTGATGGAGAAAAAAGCTCCCCCCAGCAGCTGACAGTGAAAGCAGGCAAGTTTTTAAGTTAAAAAAGCACCTTATTTTTTTTTTGGTGTGAATGAGGAGAAAACTCCACAGACAGACGGGCAAGCGTTTCTGCAGACAGACTGTTACCACACGTCACATCCTCCAGAGGCCAAAGAGCCCATTAAAAGGCTGCTTGCAGAAAGCCTTTATTGGAGCAACCTGCACCACCGGCTTTCCTGATGGCACCGAGAGCAGCGCTGCTCCAGAACCAGCAGCGCACAGCGAGCAGCTCCGGATACCTGTCCCAGAGCGAATTCTGTTTTCTAGAAAGGAAAAGCAAGCGGAGCCCACCTGGGAAAGACCCATCTTGTGCATCCCGGGGAGCTGATCCACCAGTCCCGCACAGACCCCCAGCAGATGGCTGCCCTTCTGCAGCCCCCTGCCAGCCTGTGGGATTTTCACTCCAGCGCTGCCTTCATTTCTGCCCCAGATTTATTTTTTGTTGCCTACCGCAGCTCTCGTGCACCCAGGCCTCGCTGGATTGTGATGGGAGTTTCTCGTCTTTTACATCTAGGGTAACAATTTGTTATGGACCGTGCCACGGCTCCTTGGTAGATCCCTCCTTCCTCTCCCTGGTGTCTTCTCCTTGGAAAGCTGAGCGAGTCTGGTATGTGGTTAACAGGAAATGTGCTAGTAGCTCCCATTTTATTGCTTGTGCATTACCATCCCTCTGCTGAAACCCCTTCATGCCTGAGTCATGTGTTTACTGTCCCTGTGCTCTCCAGCCACCTCCGTCCTTTTGCCCATCCCTTGTGTGGTTTAGAGATCAGGGACCTTCAAGGACAGCTCAGCAGGATCCCCCAGGAAAGCCTCCCTCTTCCTACATTCACCTCTTCATTTTTCCATCAAAACAGTGTGTAAACAATGAGGAGGCCCTCACCCTGCTCTCAACACAAGCCTCCAGGACTTTAAAATAACTCTTTATCTCCTCATTTCACCACAGGGGAAATGAATTTGGCCAGGCTGATATGCAGAAGAAACGGAGCAACAAAGGGGGAAGGGCTTGCCCGGCAGCCTGTGCACTCAGCAGAGCTGGGAAACTGAATCAAACTCTGTGTGCTTTGGAGAAGTGTCTCGTTTCATACCAGGGGAACTGCTGCTTATGGCCTGCCCCAGCAACACATCACAGGGATGATGTGGGAGAGCAAGGATTATTTGTGTAAGGGAGGGATTGCAGAGTGAGCACCTTCTTGCTGCCTATCCTTCCCTCTTCCATGCGCATCCCCTCGACTCGGCAGCAAGAGAGTCCCCACGCTGCAAGGATTATCACACCTTCTTCCCTCCCCAGGCACCGCAGACGATGGTTTCCCATCAAAATCCCTTTGCCTCAGCTTCACAAAACCCTGACTCCAAACTGCTGCACACATAAATGGAGACACAGGTTTCCGTGCCTGTATTCCTGCAAATAAGCAGAATATTGAAGGGGAAAGCAGCACATCCAGTGTCTGCACAGGTGCTGCAGCGAGCACTAACTGGAGAGTTGCAATATGCCATTGCATGGATGATGGACTATGAATGCTTCCCATCATCTGAAAGAAGAAAGGACAACTTCTGGCTCAGTCAAGGAGAGCAGAAAGCAGCTGCTGGGGCAGGAGCTGCCTGGGAGCAGGGAGCAGGGACGGTCACCTGGAGCTGGCCCCATTTAACACCACACGCCCCGCAGAGGCTGCAGTCACTTCGTAAAGGTCAAAATCGTGTTATAACGGGACGTGACCTCTGACGTCGTTTCAGAGTGACTGATCGATATTCCTGGCACGGGAAAGCAGCCAGCAATGAGGCAGAGTCACACTGTCAGGACCAGGCTTGGCAGCACCGTGTGGCTTGTGAGTGAATTCATAATACGGAGTTGCTAATGTATTTATGCTTTAATTGCTATTTAGCAATGAGGCATTTGGGAGGAGTTGCCCAGGCAGGAGAGATTATAGAGGGACAACAGAAGAAGAGATACAAATCGATGAGATGATACGACTTTCTCTGGTCAGAGGTGTTAGCTAACTCCAGGAACTTATATTTTCCTCATACCCCTCCTACGAGCCTGCAAGAGCTTGGCCTGATTTCACTGATACCCAGTACTTCAAAGCTGGCTACATCCAGTGCCAGGAAGCATGCCTGTGTCCCACACAGGCCATAACCCTGTGACCAGCAGCTACCTCTGCTTAGCAGCATTTTTAGGTGAGCAGGCATATGTACCCATTAAGTACTTGCACTGAGATGTGCAGTTTTATAATTTATTTTAAACAATAAACTGGTTCTGCTGTCTCAGACATGATAGACAGAAGTTTATTTCTCTTCCTGCAGTAGCGATTTCTTTACCATCATACGCAGCAGAGGCTGCAGGACGCTCACACATGCAACAGAAACTCTGAGGTCATGCGGAAACTTTTCAAATTAATGAAGGTTCCTGGACATGAGATAACTATGTTTAGCAAAATAAACATTGCTCCTGGGTAGTTTTCAGCTCGTTTAAGTCATTTTCAGCCCATTTTTTAAGATGAGTTTGCTCTGCAGGGAAAAATAATAGAAGTTGTATGACGCAAGCTACTTGTCTTTTCTTGATGGGAGGGACTTTTTTGCCTGTAAAAAATCCCTGCCAGGAAGATTAGTGGTTACCGTGAATTTGGAAACTTGGGATTTATCCCTGAGGAGCTGACTGGCTGCCTACGTGATCTTGAAGAAGTCAATGGACTGGCAATCAGCTGACCTTGGGGTTGAGCCAAGCCTGCTTGTCTGTATTGTGAGGGAAGAGGGAGTGTTTTCTGTTGGGTTTTATTGTTGCGGCTGTGTTTCTATTTTTCCAGTTTTCCACTAAGAAGTCACACAGTCGGAGCAGCCTGTCTGTCTGTGCCTTTCCTGCAGCCTGATGCAGTGGGGCACCTCGCACAGGCCCTGCTCTGCTCCCTCCTCTGCACGTACCTGTGGGGAAGCAAGATGACACCAAGATGCAATGTGAGAGGCATTGCTCAGTCCGCAAGCTTGACTATAGAGGACCCTGAGATGTCATGAGGTGTTTTATTCCCTCTAACTCTACCATTTTCAGGCTGCCTTCTGTCTCCCTGAGCCTTAGGGATGCTTGGCAGATGGGTGAGAGCACCAGGTGAGCCGGGCGTGCATTCCTGCCCAATAAATCAGTTATAGTGATACATACGCCTCTAACAGCTACTGAGACTCTTTGGCTTGTGAATTCCTAGCCCAGTTCACCTCGATGATGTCTCCTATGGATCATGGTACCTAAGGGGTTGATTTTTGTTTGTTTGTTTGTTTGTTTGTTTTCAAGCTTAAACCAATCTAAACCCTGCAAAAATGTTCCTGTTACACAGAATGGATTCTTCTTTCTCCAGAAACCATGCTCTACTCTGACGATGAGATTTCTTTTGCTGCTCCTTTGGCAGAAGATGGTTTAATGTTCAGCTGCTAGTCCTATCAATAATCCACGAGCTGCTGTACTCAGGCCTATGTTTGCTTTTACCTGGGGAGATTGCAGGCAGTACTGTCTTCTCTGTTTTGTGTAACTGTTCTAGTAATATAAATGAGTAGTAGAGATTCTATTGCTACACTCCTCTTGCGTTCTTTTTTTTTTTAATAAAGGCAGTAGCCATAAAATAGTCATGAAATTTAACTGGTTTCTGCCCTTGCTGTCTATTTTTCTGTTTCTGTTTCTTTTTCATGATGAACTGAGACCTACTCAACTGTCTAAAAATGAAAATCACATCCATGAACTAATTTTTTTTTTCTCTTTTCCAATGCATTAGGAGAAAGAAAACTTGATTAGCTCGTGTGTATCTCTCTCCGTTGGGTGCATGAATATACCTTGCAGTGAGCAAAAGCTGGCAGCATCAACAAATTTTCATTTGGTTCTGAAAATGGTGAGGTCTGTGGTCATTCTTATCTAGATCTAGTTCCTACAAGATCTTTGTTTCCCACGCTCATGAGTTGCCTCTTATTGATAAACAGTTTCATTACTTAACATGTGATCTCAGATAGCAAAGAGAGGTTTGATGCACCAACTTTGTCATTATGGTTCTGAATTTTGCTTACTCAGTTCTTTGGCAAAATCCTTCCGCCCTGTGTTGACATCTTTTGACATATGAACCCAGGGTTTTCTTGGTCTCTGAAATGCACTGCTTATTAAACCCTACCATCACCCGCCGCGATTGTCAAATTCTTCATCAACAATATAGGAATGGCCCCAACCCATCCTATACCTTACCTAGTTCTTCTTTCATTTTCCCACCTGCCAAAGTGCCCTGACACCCCAGTTTCACTGCCCCACACTTCACGCTTCCTGCACTCCGCAGTGTCTCCAGCTAACGCCCTTGGGAATTAAGAGTTCGAACCAAGAAACAGCTGAAAGTGACCAAAGGGGACGCTGGTCTCTGTTGCTGCTGACCAAGGTGGGTAGCACTAAGAAGACACTGGGCAGAGTGCTCAGATGCTGCTTTGTGGTCAAATACTGGAGGTGTTCAGTTACTGTCTTTTCTTGGCTCTTACTTGGCCTTTGTCCTCTGTGACAGGACTTGTTGCAGTTCTGCTGGAAAGTACCTACTATCCCATTCTAGATGAAGCATTCAGTCTCCCTTCCAAAGGACGAGACCCACCAACTATGTATCTAAGTCCAATTGATTTTGATTTGAGTTGCCTGAATACCTTTGCATATCTGGACCCAAGTGTTTTTTTCTGTGGCCGTGCAGGAAGTCTGTGGTAAGCAGAGATGTGAAAACACAACCCAAGCTAAAGCTATAACTATTTGTGCCATTCTTCCCTTCATTGCGATTTTTTAGGGGCAGGAGAAGATCTCAATTTGCTGTGAATAACAGCAGTATTTTGCCTCTGCATTTTGACATTTGACTTTAAAATAAAAACCTGTATCACTGCTGCAAATGATGCCTGTTGATTAGCCTCTCATAAACTGGAGAGCTGATTTCAGCTGGCATTGCCATGGCTGAAAGCCAATACTACAATTGATCATTTAATTAACTGGAAGAAAATTAAAGGAACCGTAATCTGTGTCTCAGCTCTGTTGTTATCAAGCTGGCAAAGTGCTTATTTCTGCCTAGAGCAACAATTGGTTCCTTGACCCTGCAATTTAGAAACACTGGTCTAGGCATCCCCCCTCACCTACCCACCTGGCTTTCTGCAAGACAGGAAGCAACATGACCTGATCCTTCCTTCATCCGTGTGTGGATCCCAGACTCCAGGGTACCTGACACCTCTCACAGCTGGCTGGATCAGCTAAACTCACATCTTGTCACCACAGCTGAGAAGCCTGTGGTTCTAGCTTAATAGGTGGAAAAACTGAGTCTGGAAGAGAAATGGGTGTACTATAAAAGTCATTTTTTAGAGGCTGAAATTAGAACAGGGGAGCTCTTGGGTTTACTGGAATACCAACATCTCCTTAAAGGGATTGAGATATTGATTTTAATTTTGCTACTTCATATAAGAGAGAATAATGTGTTTGAGGGAGAAATTACTGGTCCTGAAAATCAGGTGAGCTCTTAAAGATTTGACTTAAATGAGCAACTTGAGCGGTCTGTGAACACAGAGAGGAAAAAAAGATATAAGGAGACATTGTTTTAACGATTGTGTTGCCATATCAAGAGAAGACAGACGGCTGTTTCTAACTTGTTTTTGCATGCCTAAGTAATATATTAATTACCTCATTCCCCCATAAATGCCTACAGTCCTCCAAAAGGCATGTTAAAACAGACATAGGCATTAAAGCTTGCACTTCATTTTCTAATGTGTTGTGGGGAAACAAACAAACAAACAAATAAAACCTCAAGACCTTTGTGTTTTAGTTAGATCCAAGTTGGGGAAATGTTAAGTAGAAACACTTAAGAAACTGTATCATTGGAAAGAATGTGTGTTTTAATGCCACAACAAGAAAAAAACCCAGAATTTTAAACAGTTCTCTATTTTGGATCAGATAAAATAGTTTGGTCTCTTTTACATTCTAATTACAAGTGAAGCCCATTTAATTTCGTCTTTTGATTTATTTCGGATTTTTTCTTTCTCCATGTGAGAAACTTGCGGTCCAGGCTGTAAAACAACAAAGGGCTTGGTAGAAGGAACGAAAAGGATCAAAAAAAGGAAAAAGAAACCTCTTTCAGAACATCCCTGCGGATCATACTTAGCTGTAGGAGTCAGAAATCTGCATGAAATTGAAACCACGTCTCCTTCTGAGAAACGCATTTACCCTCTGCTTTAGGTTATAAGTTATGCAAAGACTGTCGCGCAGTTCACGCTGCATCTGCTGGCGGCTCGTCCGGTTTCCCTTACGTGTCCTCAAAGCATTTCCCTTGTGTTTATAGTACCTTCAAAAGGGAAGCTGGGCAAAGAAGAAAGTAAAACTAGCCTGGTAGGTACGAGGCGTTACAGGCTGACTGGTGTATTGGGAGTGTCTTGCTGGCTTCAGAGATGCGGGTTAAAAACACTTTATTGGTCACAAGTAAAACCAGCTGGTGGCCTGCTGTGACGACAGACTGCGCTGCACTGGTGGCCGCAGCCTCACGAGAAAGTCCTGCTCGGAGTATGTGAGCAGAGGCAAGGGGAGGAAAGGAAGGGTTTGTGTCTCCATCTTAGTCAGTGAGACTGGTGGCCATGAAAACAGTGCTTGGTGCTCAGGACCGAGCTGAGGAGCACCAAACCTGCTGTTTAAGCGCCCCTGCACCCTCCAAATGCTGAGTGGGCAACCTCGTGGCCAAATCTCTGTTTTTCCTGATTTGGAGTGAGGATTTAAACCCAGCGTCCCCACGTCCCCAAGTGCCTCTCTGTAAACAGCACTTTGAGGGCTAAAGTGAAAGAGCTCCCAGAGGAGGGAAGAAGCGAGGCTTCGCCCGTGTGCGTACCAAACCCCCGTCTGGTTGTGGGGAAACAAACATTGAACAACCACCTCTGACCTCCAAGAGAGTGCTTTACCCCCCAGCCTTTGGCTCCTCTTTCCAAGTCCCACTGCTGTGCCTAGCTGCAGGGCAGAGGTGCCAGCTGAGGATCCTGAGCATAGAGAAGTATCGTGAAGGTCAAAAACTGGACCTGGCCTTGGCAAGGCCATGGGTCCAAGCAGCACTCCCTTTTTCAATGTTCCCATTGTGGTTATCTCAGTCGCTCCCTCCTCAGCGGGTTTCTGAGGCTCCTGCTGAGGGCCCAGCTCTCCTGGCGCAATGCTCGGGGAGCAGGACTCCACACCCAGCACGCAGTGAACTCCTCCGCTCGGCACTGCGGCAAAGGATTGCAGCGCTGAAATCCGAAAGCCTTTCTCTAAGCCATTTGTGTAACATCCCACAGGAAGCTTGGAACCAAACCTCAGCTCCCTTAGTCTCCATTCAGGGCTTCAACCACAAACCCGTCTTTGCTGTAAGGACAATTTTAAAATTCCATCCTGCTTTTTGTCCACATCAGGAAAACCACCGTACAATTGGCAATATCTGCTCAGGAGTGGCCTGGGGTTGGCAGGATGCAGCCTACTGGTGAAAATGTGTGGCATAGCCTGCTGAGCGCCTGCTTGCCTTATACTTTCATCCGGTAAATTTCTTTCACTGGTAGAAAATCCTTCCCCCAAATTTAATTACACTGAATTGGACATAGTGCTTTTATTATACTGCAGAATTTGTCACCTACATTGGTGTACGTCTCTGCGCAGAAATCACCATCAAGAATTTCCAAATGTCTAAATGTGCCCTGAGTCAAGCAGGCTTTAAGAGATGGTCATAGTTTAAAAAAATGTGGATTGTTCAAAAGCAAAAAAGAAAAATAAATGAGATCCTGACACAAGAAGAGAAGTGCTAAGGATAGAAAAGACCAGAGAAAAGAACAGTTGCCAAAGAGAGATTGTGTCTCCCATCACGTACTCTGTTTCAGACAATGTTTCATATTTGAGAAACGGCAGCATTAGGCTTTCACTACTGATGTTTTAGTTTGAATTCGACTCAAATTTCAATTCGCCTTTCTATTGTGAAATGAGTTGAATACCAGACATCTCAGGTTCTTGCATTATTAAGCGTAGTTAGTCATAGTAACAAGCATTAGATGGCTGGCAGTCTGTGGAGCAGAGCCACAGGTCTGCACAGCGTTAGAGACCTTGTGGCACTTCTCTTTGAAGTAAACGCTCCCACAGGGGTGCTGTGGGTAAGGCAAGTTTCGTGGTCAAGTATCAATAGACTAGTATGTGCCCTTCATTATAGCACCATGCTCAGTTATTAAATCAATGAATATTAATTCCCTAAATGTACTACGAAGGAGAAGCTCAGGAGATACAGTGCTGCGGGTGGGCTGTTACAGTGACATCCCATGTGCTGTGAGCTGCCAACTCAGGTGAGATAAACGGAGGGAGTCCTTACTTCTCCGTAACACCCTCCACCTGGTAAGTCCATGCTCAGAAATGGTGAGTGTTCTTCGGAGGGAAGATGCTTGAGAAAATTAAGTCCCCATTTTCTTCCCACTGAGGTGAGCACAGGTTTTGCCAGTTGTTATAGAGGGGGTGTGTTTGGGTCCCGAGAGTTAATGCACACAGAGCGCACCATGGTGAGATCTGACCCATCAGCAGGCACCTCTGAAGCCACGAGCAGGAGCATATCTCGCATCTTCGTGTTGATTTTTTCTGCTGCTGAATTCCTGCCACTGCCCTCACCAAGCCGTTTGCTGACTCATCAGCTTGTGCATTTGCCCTAATTAGTCATATGCAAACGCTATTTCAGGAAGTTCTCTTAACGTAAGTTGGAGTATGAACTTAGCACAGCAATAAAGGTCAAGAAAAGTGACTAAGGCATTATATACTGTAGTAAGTTTCTGTTATCAGCCACTCACAAAGTGGTGAAGAGATACATACAGAATTTTTGTGGAATGATGCAAAACCAGATGATCTTTAATGTCCCTTCCAACCCAAACCATTCTATGATTCTGTGAAATGTTTGGTAAGGGGGAGGATGTGTGCGGGGGAGAGCGTTTGCTTAACATCTCTCTAGAGCTGCTAGAGCATGAAAGGCTTAATTGCAGAACAAGTTTCCACGAACATCCTCCTGAAACACAGTTGGGTTTGGAAGCAGTATTCTTTATTATGAGCTTAGGGTAAGCATGTTTGGCATGAAAGAAATGTGTCTAGTAAGGAGACCACAAAACTTACTCACAGCTCCTCAGCCAGTTCATGCTGGGAAGTCTGACATCTTTGAACAATTAACTTGAGCAATGTTAGTAATTTGTATACTGAGATTTTTCTGCAGTGTCTTTTACACATCTCGAGCCTTTGTGCCTGAATGATTTAAAAGGATCAGAACCTAGTGTGAGAATACTCAACAAGGAACCCTTTCGTTGTATTGCACAGTATTGGAATTTGGATAATGGTAATAAAGGTGCCCAAGTGGATCCTAAGACATCAATGCTTATGGGCACCAAAACTGACATTCAAAGGAGTGACAGCTGTAGGATTGAAAATAAGAGCCTGCTGGATAGGATAATTTGGGTTCTGTAGCATTAGAGCTAGGCAGTCCCCGGCCCGGATTGCATCAGCGCTACTTGGTCTTTGAAGGGAGTGTGAGCACCGAGATTGCAGTCGAAGTGCAAAAGAGGCTTTCACTTCTGAGTCTGGCCAGCTCACCAGGAACCACTTCACACTCAAATTAGAGAAGCTGCAACAGCCGCTCCAAGTTGCGCCAGGCTCTAAGGCACGGGAAATACCTCCAATAGCACCATTTCACTTCTGAAACTCCCCTGATGCTGTCCCTCATGGCAGGAATTCTGATGGGGAAGGTGGCACTGACCTGGGTATGTAATTTCTGCACCTGCCAGGAGATCCCCCTGTTTCACCAGGGAAATTCCTTAGGGGCTGTTGTGGTGACTCTGAGACTGGACTGAAATAATACATGGTTTCCGTGCATAAGTGCATTTGTCCCTATGTTTAAACTGCCTGTACCTCATTTTGAAAAATTAAGTTTACCATGAGCTCTTATGTGGGGCTTACGCAAGAGACCTAAGCTTGAGCCTTGCTTTGCTTCTCTTCTCGAGGCTCCAGAGAGCACAGAACCACAGAAGCATTATTAGTCCACAGCCACGCTGCCGTGGGCTATCGTGTTGTCACATCTCATAAGCTAAGTAAAGCTGGGCTTTGATAGCGTTTGGATGAGAAACCCTAAAGGAATAAAAAGAGTCTATAGCACCTGTACCTCTTCTGTGTATCAAGACTGCTGCCGGCAGAAGCAATTCATTTCATACAGGAACTCCTTGTGATTTCTAAATGTCACGGTCACTGCTTTTTCTTCAAAAGAAATTAAAAAAAAATCAAAACCACAAAACACCCATGGTCGTATGCAAAAACCTGGAAGTTCGGAACCCGCCACAGGAGTGTTAGGAAGGTGCAGCGCTGAACCGGCATCACTTTGCCCTGCAGGTGTTTCTTACAACATCACATGTGCATACAGCAGCGCAAAGATTTTACTTACGCCTGTCAAAGCTGCTTTTTTTAAAGGTATCATTACCTCTGAGCTGCAAATAGAGTAGTTGGGCAAGATTCAGCTCCATATGATCACTTAAAGTCCTTGCTGGAGGAAGCCTGCAAGAAGGACATGGACCTGTTGAAGCGGGTTCGGGGGAGGGCTCCCAAAGATGATCCGAGGGCTGGAGCCCCTCTGCTGTGGGGACAGGGGGAGAGAGCTGGGGGGGGTCAGCCTGGAGAGGAGGAGGCTCCGGGGAGACCTTGGAGCCCCTTCCAGTCCCTAAGGGGGCCTGCAGGAAGGATGGGGAGGGACTCTTTATCAGGGAGTGTAAGGGTAAGACACGGGGTAACGGCCTCAAACTGAAAGAAGGTAGGTTTAGATCGGATATCACGAAAAAATTCTTTATGGCAAGGGTGGTGAGGCACTGGAACAGGTTGCCCAGGAGGGCTGTGGATGCCCCATCCCTGGAAGTGTTCAAGGCCAGGCTGGATGGGGCTTGGAGCAGCCTGGGCTGGTGGGAGGTGTAGGGACAGGGGCCTTGGAAGTAGATGATCTTTATGGTCCCTTCCAACCCGAACCATCCTGTGACGGAAGGGANGGGAGGGAGGGCAGCGGGAGCGAGCGCCTCCGCGCAGCCCCCCTCCAGCCTCCCGGCGCGGCCCGTGGGTGTTGTGGAAATTGTAAAACTTGCTCGAAATGTGCTGAATTGTCTGTGTGTTACCCTTNTTCCAACCCGAACCATCCTGTGACGGAAGGGAACTCCTGAGCTCTTGGAGTCCCTCCACCTGGAGCCGTACCTTTCCCACCTCCCCAGACAGGTATTACTCAGGGTACGTAGCTCAGGCCACTGCGGGGGTTTTAATTTTAAATCTGAGGGCTCTGCCCGCAGTTCTCCTCTCTCTGCCCCCCGAGGCTGTGGCCTGGCTCCCGGTCCGAGCGGCCACGCCTCAGCACCTGCAGGGCCGGGCCTAGGCCCTGTCCCCGCAGAGCCGCGGCTGAGGAGCCGCCAGGGCCGGCGGCGCCCCCCAGGGCC
>VXBO01001777.1:171278-203179 GCA_013400135.1 Rhinoptilus africanus | reverse complement strand
CCTGGGCCCGCGGGGGGAAGAACCTGGCGTGTTTTCTCCCCCGTGGGGCCAGCGTGGGCCCCGAGCCCTCCGCCCGTCGCGCCCGGGCGGCCTCCGCGCCCGGTGGAGGGGCCGCGGGGAGCGGGCGGCCGTGGTGAGGGGAGCGGGGCGGGGGGGAGCGCTTGGCTGCGGGCGGGCTGCGACCCGCCGGCCGCCTTCCCTGCCGAAAATGAGAGGGGAGGAACTGACCGCGCTTTATTCCAGGCGGCCACCGGGCCTGTGGTGTTCGGTTTTGTGTAGAAAAAGGGCCCTTTTGGAATCTGGAAATATTAAGCATCAAAAAAACCCAAATCCCAAAACCGGGGTGGGGAGGGGGGAGGATGGCGGCTGGACAACGTGATTGAGGAATATGAATAATTCACCAAGGATTGTTAGCTCAAATTAGGAGGGGGAAATAATAAAAGCCTTAAAAGCCTTTGTTACAGGGTGAAGTTGGGGAGTTTGAGTATTTGGGTGACCAGATTTCTGCGCTGGTGCTCCACCGGCACGCTTTGTGAAGGGATCAATTACCGTCATCGCCATCTGCGGAAGACGCCGTTTGTTTATATTAATATCGATACCTTCCTTTTATTAAAAAAAATATTTTTTCCTGCTCTCCTATCAAAGGGTCATCTAAGTAGGTTAAACGCACTAAGTATTACAGCGTGTAAGTCGCGTTGGGAAAGGAGGCTGGCTGGCTTTTAAAATGGATGGTGAGCTTTGTGCTGAGCTGGGAGCGCTTCACCCCTAGGACGGTATAATCTCGGCGATGATTTGGAGTTGTTCCGGCGGTGCGGGGAGAAGCAGTTTTTAGTCGAATGAAATCCGTACAGTGGGGCACCTGGGGAGGGCTGGCACCGGATCAGTAACCTTTGTTTTTTCTCCTCGAAGCTAATAGCTATTGAGAAGCCTGGGAGAAAACGTTGCAATAGAAATGATTATTCTGAGCTTTCCTCTGCTCCCCTAATTCAGTGGCAGGTCTAGAAAGGAGGTTTGAGTTGTTCTCTGTTGCTGGTTTTTGCTTTGGTGTTTGTGGTTTTTTGTGGTGGGTTGTTTTTTTTTATTTGCCCTTGAGCATTTGTTTGTTTTTTTTTACTTACCGTTCTGGGTACTGGGGTACTTTTTTTGCAATTTCCTTATCCTGGATATAATCTGCTTTCTTCAGAATGTAAGAATCAGTATGCAAAGCTTATCCTTCCTTCCTAAAGGCAGGGCTTAAGAAAGAGAAATTGTTGTTTTCTGTTTCCTGTAGACTGAGTTCAAAGTTGGGAATGTTTCTTTTAAAACAGTAAGGAATATTCAGATTACTTGTGTTGTAGGGTACGCTTTAATAGAAAACATAAAGCTCTAGCTGTGGTATGCTCATCCTGTGGGCTCTGAATGCACACTTGAGCAAAGATGGCTAAGCAAAAAAGGAAGGATATGAGTTTACTCTTGAGAACTTCTTGAGAAATGCTTGAGATTTTCAATAACCTGTGTTGTTTTAGAATAAGTTTGGTAGTGTCCATGTTTAGAATACCTTTAAGGGAGAAGACCTTCCAGTCCTGTTCTTCAATTATAAACCTTTAGCTGATTGTATATATAGCGCTTCTCAATTCTGGCATGTGTTAAGATCCTTTTATTCCTTCTCCCTCCCTGTCCTGTATTTGGATAGTGTTTAGCTCTTGATGGTTAAAGTGAAGCTTGTTGTTTGCTTAATTACTTGCTGTGAGATGCAGAAATTAGGAATTTGACCAAGTGTGTGTCTTACACAAGTGAAATTCAGTCATAATAGTAACTGGAAGTTTGGATTCATTTACGAGTTTGTTGAATCCGTTCTTTGATGTAGTCCTAAACTTCAAGATTCCATAAGAAACAAAGTATCAGCAACATGATTAGGTATTGAGTTATTTGAGGTTTAGCTGTTCTTCAGTAATTGCATCATTTTCATGTGCTTCTGGGTTTCCCCCACGTGCTACAAGGAGTGAGTTTATCTCAGGGCATAGAGTGGGTAAACCAGCATTGTGCAGAGCTTTGTTTGCTTATCGACTTTCATTTGATTCAAATTTAAGGCTTTTGTTGAGAAGTATGCTGATTTTTCTTAATATTCTGTGAACAAACTCTAGTATGTGGATGGCCGGTGCTATGAAAAGTTTTTCCCCAGGTCTGTGGTGTGACACTTCACTATTGGCAGAGTAATTCTTGCACCATTTTAAGTAAATGAGCCATTTAGTGTTACTGGTTACTTTAGTAGTGACTTTCAGCTGGTAGATAAACTAGAAAAATGAATCTTGGATTGTTTAAAGTCCTTACTTGTAGTATAAAGTATATATATTTAATGGTATGGGTGCTAAATAAAAATGAGAAGCAGAAAGGTTTAAAAAAAGTGATTTCTTGAACGCTCAGTCCGAGTCTTAAGATGGTATAAAACAGTGGAATTCAACATCCTAACTTGAGTGTCTCACAGAAAAACCAACTTTTCAGTTTCTCAGAGTTAGGACTTGAAACTTACCATCCTCTTAGACACTAGATGATCTGAATGCCCAGGGTTTTGCTGCTGAATCTCTCTGCCACTGAGGTCCAGCTCCAAAATTTATTTGAGAAGCGTGGGTCCTGCGCTGCTGGCTGTGAGGGGCAGTGGCTGCTGCTGGTTCTTCCTAAACCTGGGTGAGGTCCTTAGGATTGTATGTGCCATTGTTTTTTGTTTGTTAATTTCTTTCAGGGCTGGTGGAACTGAGCCACCATTGCTGGAGTGGAAAGTGAATACAAAACCCTTTTGTGTATACTCTAGCTGTACCTCTCTACACATTGTAAGAAGAGGAGAAATCTTTCAGTAAATCTCCTGTAGATTCTTCCTGCAGGTACAGGGAGGGCAGAGTGGTTTCTGGCCTACAGAACAGTGTTTTTACTGCTTTCTGGATTGTTTGTCTTGCCATACGGCTTACCTGGTGGTAGTACCTGCGGTGTCTGTTCTTTGACATTTCTTCAACTGTGAAACAGTTTTGAATTCCTTCAATAAAAGTGATCAGAAACTACTTCCAAGTGCCTGCCAGAGATGAAGGCAACAGCATAGCGCTACAGCCCTTCCTCCTTGTTCTCAAGGCACTGAAAATCAGGGAAGAATAGCAGTGGAGGATTTGCCTACTGCAGATCTCTTCCATGATTTTGCACTGTTGGTGTGTTGGTTTCCTTTTATCGGTGAAGTTCTGAGTATTTGGCAGTAAGTTGATGGAAGCAGGAGGGAGGGTTTTCTGGTTTTTGTTTACGGTCATGCTTGCTTTGCCCTTTTAAAACATAGTGTCTTAAGTTCATAGTCAGGGTCTCTTTGTTAGTGTGCCTGAAATACCACCAACTGGTCTACACTTAGCAGACAGGTCTAGTGTAGATGTGATCACATGGTTCAGGTTATCAGGTGGTCTGTAACAGGGTGATGGGATGGTAAGAGGTTTTTATTTCAAGTGCTTTCAAGCTTTTTGAGCAAATTTGCCTTCTGTATAAATGCTCTTCCTTTCTAGTGTCTCTGAAGGCACATCCCAGACCTTTTTTGGGAGGGAGAGGAACAAATATAGCTGCATACTGCTATCAGCAACATAAGTCTGTCAGTTAAGTCAACTATTGGTTTATAGGTGGAGGTGGAAGTGGATGGGATGATCCATCTTATTCCCTTACTTAATTGCCATCCCCACTTTCTGGTTGGTTTCCCTCTTCTCAGAAATGCCCATCAAGGGTTTATTTAGGTTAGGCAAAGATCATGCTAAAGTATGTCCTTTGTAAGCCTCTAGAAGCTGAGAAGCACAGTTGCATCCTCTGTTTCTACTGCCAGCAGAAGAGAGGCCAGAGGAGACCGTCCTGCTGTGGTGTGCAAGACTTCAGTCAGCAATGTAACAGCACGCCTTTACTTACAGTTGTTTGCTTCCTCCTCTGCACATTGTGAAAGCAACGTAGACCTTTGTTCCTCCCTATCCTTGAACTGTAATGTGTGGCATTTATAAGGCTGTTTCCAGGACTCTGATTGCTGATGGTGAAGTAGGGGGAAAAAAAAAAAGTCCATAAATATTAATAACACTAGCAAATGTCGGCAATGTTGTGGTGTAAGCCCAAACCCTTCTGAGGTTCTTAAGAGTGTGTATGCTCACTTCGGTGTGCTTCTGACCTGAAAGGCTTGAAGACTTGCTGAGCCTATGGAACTCAATGGATTAAATTCTTGAGCATGTTCATGTTGTTCAGTAGTAATATTGCACCAATTCATGTTAGAAGGCTGGATTTCAAGTCAGCTTGTGTGAGATATTTGGTATTAAAGGGGACACTGAATGACAGAAACCACTGATTTTTGAGTATTCTTTTTTTTTTTACTGCAGAGGAGAATTTGGCAGTATTATCTCAATTATTCTTGAAGAGCTTGGTGTTATGATATGCCAACAAAATAATTCCTACATGACTGTAGAGTGTGCGTTGTTAAGTAAACCTGAGGGGAAGTTCAGTGGTGGTACAGGAGAGCATCGAGATTTCCCTGATGATACTGCT
Source organism: Rhinoptilus africanus (assembly GCA_013400135.1). Classification (NCBI taxonomy): domain Eukaryota; kingdom Metazoa; phylum Chordata; class Aves; order Charadriiformes; family Glareolidae; genus Rhinoptilus; species Rhinoptilus africanus. Next base: position 198,658 of record VXBO01001777.1, on the reverse strand, counting down.
CTTTCAAGGAGATGCAAATACTGATCCGATTACAATATGTGTTCTTTAAAAAACAAACAGCTTCAAAACAAAAACAAATCTCACAAGAACCTTAGCAAGAAGGCGTAGTAACCTGCTTCTAGCTCGCTGATGTCCAAAAGGAAGGAATGTTCCAGATTACAAGTCATCAGCTCAAATGCTCCTTTTATCTTCACATACAGAGTTATATGGGCAGGTGTTTACATGCCTCAAAAAAACCACCTAGGTAATGCATGGAAAGAACTTGGACCTTAATCATCTTTTCATGTTATAACAGCCCTTTCTCTTTTGAATTCGAGAAACTTTGAGCATTTTGAGATTTTCTTGGCAAACCTCCTTCGTATTAGAGCAGGCAGAAGAGCATGCAGGAGAATCTGAGTTCTCCTCTGTGTACTGATCTGAAATGGGAGATGCTTGGGGGTTTTATGGCATTGGGTACTACAAAAATGTCCCAGGAGAGAAGGTGAGCCTTTTTACTTTAACTAATGACTGAAAATTCAGGAAAGGTACAGGTTTCCAAATGACCGCTGGATATGAAGGCTATCAAGGTTTTTCTCTACTGAGGTTTCTGCTGTTTAGCTTAGAATGAAAGTCTCTATGGAAACTAAGTTCTGAAATTATTAGAAGCATGAACATGAAATCAAGTGAATACATGCCAGCGTATATATTTTTTTAAATATAGTTTATGTAGGTGACAAAGACTTGAGGGTTCTTTGATGTGGAGCCATAGCCTCAGTTGATGTAAATTAGCCCAGGTTCATTGAAGCTACGCCTGCTCATACCAGCCTGGGGGTTTGGTCCAAGATCTCAGAGAAAGTGCATTGATAAAGAGGAGCTTCACCCTATGCGTAATCTGTCATTTCTTTGTGTTGAAGCCTGATAATACTGAGGCTTGTACAAAAATGTGGCCTTTTAAAATGTTGAGGTATTTTAGTGCTAAGACATTTGAAATGGCTCTGCTGGCACTGAAGAAGTGGTGCTTCGGGAAGATCCATTAGTAGTTCCTTAATACACAATAAACTTTGTATGTGTTAGGAGGGACACTGTGCAGCTTATGTTTAACTTGGTGTGGGGGCAGTGAATGTTTGTTAAGCATTTTGAGGAAGAATGTTACAACAGATCTTGTAACTTGCTACATTTAAATAGAGCCTGAACTTCAAGTGAAGGATTGAGGAAACAATCAGCAGCGCTGAGCTGCTACTATATTTACAACAGTGGGAGGTTTTACCAAGTGACTTATTTAATAACCTTTTCAGGTTAATTTGTAATAATCCTGGAAGCATTTCCATTTTATTTATCAGAATGAGTTGTTTCACTGTCAGTCCTCAACCAAACCAGACTGGTGTTACTTTATGAAAATTCTTGCGTTTCAAGACGCAGAGGAAGTTGAGGCCAGGACTCCCTTTTTTTTTTTTTTTGGTGCTTTTTTTTATTTCATTATGCTTTTTTTTTTATTTCATGCTGCTTGCAAGTGAGAACAGTAAATAGATTGTTACGTTAGAAAGAGAGTTACTAGAGGTTTAATTCCTTAAATTTGCCCCCTGCTCACATCCATTGGAAGAGATGGGAATATGCTTCAAGGAACAGAAGACTGGAAGTAATCCACCTCAAACATAAAAGCTGCAGCTAAGCTAAAGAAATGAGAAGCTCTGCTCTTGACTGCTTTGTGAATCTATTTGTTCTTTATTCATACAGAAAAATAATATTTTATATCTCCTACTTCTGTTTTGTTTAGGGTTTTTTTTAGTTCCTAAAATCTTTGATCATGAAATACTTTGTTAACTGAAAGCAGTTGAGGAACACGAGGTGAAGGGATGAGAGCTTAGATGGAAGTGGTGAGGGAAAAAGTCCAGCCTCCAGTCTGGAAAGCTTGAATACGATGACATAAATGATATATTCTAAAACCATGATATAAACTAAAATTAGGTACTTTATCAAGAGTCTGCATCTGTCTGAAGATAGACCAGTTTGTACCTAAAAGGTTGTTAACTGAGAGGCTGACAGATGTCTTGGGGATATCTTTTGCATCTTTTTATTTTTGTGAGCCCGGTAGAAGCAAAAGCAGAAGTGCTGAAGGAAGGAGAGCGCTTAGTTCTGTCAAGCCCATGTCCAGATAGCTCTTTTGAATAGCTGTGGCTTTTCTGTAATAATAAACACAATTTAATTACCGTGTATCTTTCATCCTGAAGGGCAGAGCGTAGCTAATTAAAAGAAAAAAAGAATGCTGTATTCTAGGAAAAAGCCAAATAACCTATTTGAAAAAAAAAGTAGAATTTTCTTACAACCAACCACTGTATGCCATATGGTTATTTTAAAACAGTAAATTACTATGCAAAAGTAAAATATCAGTGGGTTACATCGTGTAGTAGGACACAGCAGAATCGCTTGTCCATGTTCTGCATTAGAAATACTAATTTGGGAAGCTTTTACCTTCTTACTCACACTTTCTAAGCAGGGAGGTAGTTGGGGTTTCGGGTCAGTTCAAGGCCAAATCCAGGTGAGAGATAATCTTGGCTGTCTGGCCCTGTGCTAGCTCCAGGAGTTTCAGGCTCTGCTGCTGGCTCTTGGGTGTCATAACTTACCTCTCTGTGAAATGGCTGTTCATACAGAGTCCACGGTCTTGACAGCAAAGACTTGGTAAGTTAGCGCGTAGCTCAGTGGAGTCTTCTCGCTGCCTCTCCCCACTATCATTTTGCAAACGGCAGTGGGTTTCAGTGTTCACTCGGAAAGTTTGTGCTGTTGTAGCTAATTCAGCCTGAACTGCCTGCTTGCTCTCTTAATTCATTAGGGGTTTTTTTTCAGTTAGGGGTTTGGGGGTGTTTTGGTGGTAGTCAAGTTATGGTAAATGCCTGTAACTACCCCCATGTAAAGAAAATAAACTGCTCTGTCGGAAGGTAATGTACAAAGGAATGAATTTTAAGAGTTTACGTACAGAAGTGTTATCTCTGCTTGCATTTTATGTTAGTTTCTGCAGTTAAATCTCTTCTAAATCTTTCTTACTGTATGGAAGGAATTAATGATTTCTTTTCCTGAGTTGGATTACTGGACTGTAAGGCTCATTAATTCATAATGAGCAAGACTTTTAGAAAATCACATGCTTGTGATTACACATGAGATTTGGGTGTGGGTTTTTTTTGTTTGGTATTTTCCTTACAAGAACTCTTTATGCAGACTATAAAATAATGAGAATTGGTAACTGAAATTGGCCATAATGGTGAAAGCAAAAATACTTAAAAAGAAAGTCATGTCAAAGCAAGAAGAGGCAAAGCTGTAGCCCAGAATTCTTCATGAACTGGTAGCTGAGGGATTGTACTAATTCTGTAAGGCAGCTATAGAAGGAAGGAGCGCACCTCTGAACTGAAAAAAAAGCAAAATTCATGGAGAATTTGAAAATATATTACAGTTCCCAGAAAGCCTGCCTATCCAACTGAAAATTCAGACTTTGCAGTAAGTGTTTGAAAGCACAGCCTGAAATGTCTTTTCCCTCACCATTGGGAGGAGCGTTTGGATACCAGAAGCCAGTAGCCCTGTAAGCCGGCACACGAGGGGAAGCTGGTCCTGTGGCCCCTTTCCTCCCCACCCCACATTGCCTGCGCTTTCTCCTCTTTAAACAGTAAAAGTTGTGGCTCCCTTCCAAGACCAACTGTAGCGGACCCAGTTGCCCTTACCGTCACCTATTTTATCGTTTCCCTGATAAGCCACGTCAAGCCGGGGCTGCTGCATCTCGGGTGGTGGCTGCTGTCTCTCAGCTGCAGGTCAGGCCAGGGCAGTTCCTGCTGGGCTGGGAGGCAGGAGGGCAGTGAGGCTTTTGGGACTGCCTGGGGCTCTGAGCCATGTTTCGCCTGGGTCTGTCTCGGGACTTGATAGTGGTAACGCTGCAGCTCTGTCGCCCTTAATTGAGGTTGATTAACATCAATTTAAAAGTATTTTTAAGGGGATAAGGGGGCTAACTGGCATATTCTGCATCTATGCCAGGTGGAAGATGAGAGGCTTTTGAGTATTAGGTGGGGGTTTTATTGGGAGTTTTGTGTGGGTTGTTTTGGTTTTGTTTTTCTTTGGAAGAATACCTGCATCATGAGCTGACCATATATTTAAATAACTGGATCTGGTGTTCTCTTACATTATAAACCTATTTTTCCTATGAAGTCGTTTTTAGGGAATTTGATTTACACTGTTTTAGTTGCTCTGTGGCAAGCGCTGAACTTGCCTGGGATTTCTTTCCATGGAAGAATAATTTAGTAAATATTGTGGCTAGCAGCTCTGTACAAAATAAAGAATTAACAACCAGCGGAGAAAATCGAATGAGAGCTCTGCTGTAATACCCTATCTTTTAAGTGAGCTTGCGTCTAGTCGGTATTTTGTTGGCTGAGGTGTACTGTTGTGCTGTAGGCGAGAGGGGTTGACGTGGATGTGCCTAGGGTTGAGGTCTTCAGATGGGTCCCGTGAACACAGCCAGTTACACTCGTGTAACGATACCTGTGATGGGGTGTTGTGCTGGGCCTCAGCTGTACGGCAGGAGTGGCATCGCTGTCCCATACAGCTGTGCTGGCAGAGGCACCTGGCTTAGGCTAGGCAGGAAAGAAAACCAAGTTTTGTACCAACTGCAGGAAAGAATTTGACCTTAAAAGCCACTTTTAAGATGAGGCCACTTACAGGTCTGCTTTCCAAGTTCAATACCAGCAATGATGACATCTACTCTTAATGTATTATTGCATTGCAATAGCTACATCTTGTCTTTTTTTGTGTGTAATGAAGAAAAATTGAAGCAGTGTTATACTTTTGAAAAATTGAAGCAGTGTAGTCTTTGTGACTACATTCCTAAGCCAGATATTTCTAGTACTAGCTTTACAGGCTGAGGAGATGCTGTATCTAACATGAAAGGTTTGTGCGTGTAGTCTTGTGCTGGCAAATGATGGGAATTTCAGAACTGAAAACTAGTTAAAGCTCAATAATGAGATGTTACAGGATTTGAAGTGCATTACTCATTTGTATTATGTTGCTTCCACACGGTATACTTCTGTGAAATTGCTTCAGAACAGCTACTGTGATAAATACGAAGCCAGTCGATCATAGGAAACAATTTTAAAGAGAAAAATGTGAATAGCTATCAGAGGATGCCTGTAATTTTTTTTTTTTTAGAATGTGCTCAAAACCTGAATCAAGAAGGATGAGTCTGGATTAATTAATACATACACAATAGCTGTTTTGCATGGGAATTGAAACCAGCTATAGAGAAAAATCTACCTGATCAGAGAAACATTAAGTTAGAATGAGAGAAAGGATAGAAAATAGACCACAGCACTAAAGCAAGGCACAGGAAAAAAGCCCAACCCAACTGATTAATTGTGTTAATGTAATATTGTGTACACAATGTAAATTTTTTCTTGACACTGGGTGATGATTTAAGAAACTAGGAGACAAAGTTGACATGCTGCATATTTTAAAATCTGTCCATTGACCATTTTTAATCTGGTTAGTAACTTTTAATTGAAATTTATCAGTTACTGATGGCATTTTCAAGGCTTCTTTTTGGACTTAGTTGCTGGCAGTAATAAGTCAGGTTTAAATGTGTCTGTTGATTAGTTCTGCACTTGAGGAAATGAGAACTGTGGGCTGTGTTTAGTCAGTTGGGGAATCATTTATAGAAATACATAGTGGTGGGCAGAGGGGTCTTTGGGATGGTATGGGGAACAACATATTGTTTGAGAGATGCTCTGGCCCTATGGTCACATGAACCATTAATGACAGAAATTGCACATTGGAGTACAGAGGCTGTATTAACATCTGTAACTGGGGCACATGGGGCTGCTGCTGGTGTGCTTTGTCCTGAAGGCTGTTGGGACAATTCTTGCTTGCTGGAAAAGCCTGCTGTAAAACTTCGTTTATATTCACCTTGCTATATTTTAAAGCCTTTTTGATTTAAGCCAGTGGGTGGGAGCCTGAGTAATATCCTTCAGCTGAGGGCTTGGTTCAGCTGCAGTGAATCCTGGCGGTGAAATATCTTTTTGCTCTGAGTTGCTAGCTCAGATATCTTTTGGAACTCATGTTTATTCAGCTACTGCATGTAAACATCTCTTACATATAAAAAGTGCCTCATACTGGATTTAAAACGGTCAGTTAAACACCACTTTCTGTGAGCTGTGGTACATAATCTGCTTTGGATTGCTTCTGCTTCTGTATTCTGGTGGCAGAAATACAAAATGGAAATGAACGTCTAGCACTGGAATCGTGCAGGAAACATCAGACCTGAAAATGCATTCAATTTCCTGCCTAGCACCGGCATTTCTGATATTTTCATTGCACGTATAATCCACTCTTCAGATGAGATTTTCTTCTGAGTCTTTAGGTGTTTTGTGCATGACTGCTAGCAGAAGGTTGCAATACAGCTCTTTAAGTTTCATTTTGTTTTAAGTGGAGCTGGGATTCCTGTTGTTCCTACGGAATGGTATTTCTGTTGTGAAGACTGAGTTCTACACACAGGCACTTCTGAAAATCTCTCTTAAATTATATGACTTGTTTAAACTGATTTTCCACCAATTGCCATCTCACTGCTTAAAGTCCTTTTCCTTGAGCTCCCCTTTTTTCTCTAGTTGAGAGAGAAATATATTTTCTCAATTCAACATCCTTTATTTGACTGTACAGAAATTTGTGGGCAGGTACACACAGTGTTGCTTTTCCATTTACTTTGTGCAACTGGAAGTAATAAAGCTTAGAATAGTTACAACAGTAAAGGATTTCTTTTGGGTTTTTTTTTTTTCATTATTTGGTGGCATCCCATGTTGAGGCAACTCTGACTTCACTTGGTAATTAAACCTCGTTTGTGACCTTTTTCCCCATTAATTTGATCCATTAAAGAAATGCTCTTTGAAGCTGGTAGTTAATCTCCCTGTTTAAATTGCTGGGTTTTACTCAGATTGGTTACAGCTTAGTTTTAAACAGCAGCTAAAAATAGCAAACTGTTGTGCTGTACAGTTCAAATATCTATCTATAGTAGTAGCCTTTCTAGAAAGGAAACAGCAAGAGGGAGAGGAGACTCTGCTCGGGCAGCACGGGTTGGTACCAGCGTTGCGCTTGAGTTTTGCCCCTTGGTAAAGACAGGCAGCGCTCCAGCAGGCAGCACTTGAGTCCCGTACTCTGGGATTAATTTTTAACACTGACACCTTAATTTGAGGAGCGTTTCAGCTGGTAATTAATAATTGAGAAGTTTCGATTGTTTATGTTGAAGTCTGATGCTAAATGTGCTAAAACCGGGCAAAGATCTAGAAACTAGATGAAATACTTTCAAGAACATTGGACTTTCAGGAAGAAAATACAAGGGAAAGGTCTGAATTCACAACCTGGGAGGTGAGGATTTATTTTCATTGGTTGCGTTGTCCTTTTCTACATGCCCTTTGTGATTCACACAGGCCTGACAAACTCGTAGACTTGAAGTGCACAACATTACTGCCAAAGCATGGGGTTTAACTTAAAAGCGTCTGCAGTTGAAAAGGAAGCCATGACAAGACTGCGGACATCTAGGCACATGGAAACCAATTACTTATAGTAGTTCTCCCTTGAGTTTTTTTAGGTACACACTTAGTTTTCCAACAAGAGAAAAGGTACTTGAGGCCTGTCTTCAGTAAGAAATGTTTAATCAATCAGGTTATATAGCTAAAATATTTTTTAGTATTGTTAAAGGTCAGACTTCTTGTAATGGCTGTTTCCAGATATACCTGTATGTCAGGAGCCTCAAGCTTCTCGGACCAAGATATCCATGACTAGAGCAGGAACATCTGTTGTCACAGGGAAATTGAATGTGAAGAAATCTGCAAGATGGGAACATTATCAGATATTTTAGGCAACCCTTCTGAGGAACACAAGCTTATATTCACAGAAACAGATAGAGCTATTGGACGTCCAGAATTTTTTATTACTATAAGACCAATACTTTAGTTTTCCAAATCTCTCCATTACTATTACGTTGATTTATTAATGTTTCTCATTACATAGAAATAGTATTTCTGTGACCTAGTAGCCTGATTTTGCCACCAAAGGAGAAAGCATAATCCTATTTAAAAGCTCTTGTGAGCTTTTAAAACTTACGATTCTGAAAATCAAACTCCTAGTGCTTTTTTCTGCCGGCAGTGGCAGGGGGTAGGAGGAGAGGATGGTGGGGTTTGGGGTGGATAGAGATGCCGTACAGCTTTATGAAGTCAGGAAAAATGAAGGTAATCACAGAATGGCTTACTCTGTCTTTACTGTAGTTTATTAAACTTCTTTGATGTTTCAAGGCATTCACGGTTCCAATGTCATTCTTAATAGTATTGTCACTTGCATGTTTCTGCACAAACTAAGCACGTTTTTGGCTATTGTGGGTAGCACATCAAGTAAAGGATGGAAAATGTATTCTTTTGGGTCTGTATTTGAGTGCTTACATTAAATTTGGTTCGTTATTTCCAGGGAATATTGGCTTTTGAATCACTTTCCTTTATCATCTGTGGTACCTCTCACAAGATGTGTGCTAATTAGAAAGTGCTTTAGCACAGATCTGCAGACTTAGCAACGTGAATTTGGCAGTGGCAGAATGTGACTTAAGTCTGGTGGAATTTGAAAAAAGTAATTCCTAAATTGTTCGTGGTAAATAATGCAGTGGATTATTTTCTGTCTTTTTCAACTACGACGCTTAATCTCTTTCAAAGGCATGCAACTTAGAATTATAAAAGCAGTGTTTATAGGCCTGTGTTTATCTTACAACTTCAATGAAAGTCAATGGAAAAAAAAGGTGATCCTACAGATTAGTGCAACTGCCTTGTGTATCTCAGGTGCATGCAAAATGAAGACAGGGTGCCCTCAGAAGGCATAAATGTATAAAAAGAAAAATGGACATTGGTACTGTATACTTGGGTATCATCCATTTAAAAATAAAAGCACTGCAGTGGCATAACGTCCCCGGGGACCACAGCAGCATTGAGTTCTTGTTGAAATGTAAGAAAAAATTGGAGGACCTGTCTCAAAACACTTCATTCAAAACTCACGTGTCAGATGCATGAGACAAACGTGAACCGGTGTGGGTACCAGGAAGAGGAGAATTACCCATGTTACTGACTGGCGGAGGGTCTCGGATGTTTTGGTGCTTGCTCTTGGAGAGCTGTCCTTTTCCTGCTGTGTCCTGGGAGAGGTGATCCGAACACAGGCAATGGAAGGAGAATAAGGCAACTTCTTTACAGCTGGAGTTTTCCAGTATAGGGGAGACTAAGGAAGGGGCTGTACTGGAGAAAGAGAGCTAGGAAAGGGATTTTTTTTATCACTTGAAAAGCAGGATGCCTCATGCTAAATCAGTATCCTTGCTTATCTGACCTGTTAGGTGGGCTTTGTAAAGATGGTAGAAAGGGGAGAATTTGGAGAGCGTACACGATAGTACTGGAGCATCAAGCTGTAAATAACTTGGGTGTTAGTATTTTGAATGGTCTTAAGGGGTTAGGAAAGAAGAATAAAATGGGAATTGGAGGCTAGAGAGGCAACAGTCAAAGTGTGAGATAAGCATTTCAGGAGAAGTTCTGAGTATGCAGACATCTGTTTGAAGAACTAATCTTGTTGGAAGCCTCTGTGTGTTTTAGTTCTGTCAGAGCCCAACTGCAGCAGAACTCTATATACAGAATTACATTTACACTTGTAAAATGAGGTTTGAAATTATTCCACTTGTATATCTGTTTAATTGGCTACTGAGCGATTTAGTTTCAAATTTAACTTGCACAGAGAGCTCTGCTTCCTATATTAACCCCAAACTTTGTTTATATAGGATTAGCTCAGAACGCAGAAAAGAGAAGTCAAGAGATGCAGCCCGGTGCCGAAGGAGCAAGGAATCGGAAGTATTCTATGAGCTTGCTCACCAGCTGCCGCTGCCCCACACTGTGAGCGCACACCTGGACAAGGCATCCATTATGAGACTCACCATCAGCTACTTGCGCATGAGAAAGCTGCTGGATGCTGGTAAGGGAACAACGTGGCAGAATCTGGAAAAGGGACTGTAGCTGTATTGAGGAAGAAGCTATTTCTAAAACGTATCAGCAGTTAAATTAATTAATAGTTGCATCGTTTCCTATAGAACTTTACAGTAGAAATAGGCTATTGGTGATGGCACAGGAAAAATGTCCACCGTTCAACAGACTTTTGTCTGTTGTCCCTTTCTGTTCTGATGAGCCCAACTGGCTCATCACAGCCGTAGTGCCATTTTCAGTCTCAGTTATTTGACCCTTGTCCCAAAGTTAATTTCTTTCATTTAACCCTCTTTTTTCCCCCTAGAGTTGGTTGCTCCAACTGTGCTTTACCAAACTGTGGGTTGCTGGTGCAAGGCTGGCTTACCAAACTGTAGGTGCTTCTCCTTAATATAAATGGCAAGATTTTTTTTTTTGTAATTGTACTCCACCGAAGGGGAAGTGAGCTGCGTCTGCGACTCTGCAGTTACACCTACCCGTACAACTACAGGAGTATCCGAGTTGGCTTGTGAACCAGTATCTGAACAGCAGGCCATAGATGCTGTACTGATTATTTGTACTCATGCATGCCTACTTATGCTGTATGGAGGAGTAACTTTGGTAGCCATACTCTAATATGTCCCCTAGGAATCCCCTGAGAAAAGTTTATAATGCCTTTTTGAGGTAAATGGTAATATTTCTCCTGTGTAGACTTTTCTTAAGGTGGAAGGTTTATTGGTTTATGCATAAAAGCACAGACATTCACTCTCACTCTGCTTTTCTGTGGTTTTTGATACCATTACTAAAGCTCGAAGAATTTAATTGATCACTTATCTAATTAATATACTGATTTTGAACAATCTTGCAAGATTGACTCCTTGCAGACTGGTGCCAAAAGTTATTCCTGTTGGTATGAGAAGAATGACTGATGTTTACTTAAATTAAAATGTGTGGCTGCCTGTAGGTGAGCTGGAGGCAGAAGCCAAAATGGAGAAGGAGCTGAACTGTTTCTACTTGAAAGCTCTTGATGGATTTGTCATGGTTCTGTCCGAAGATGGAGACATGATTTACATGTCTGAAAACGTGAACAAGTGTATGGGACTCACTCAGGTGAAATACTGACATTTCCTAAGACTTCCAAATCTGTAAAAGTTGTTGCATTTTTGTATATGTAAAGTTAGACATCTGCATACCTCTTATTTTTTGCAGTTTGAGTTGACGGGGCACAGTGTATTTGATTTCACTCATCCATGTGACCATGAAGAGCTGCGAGAAATGCTTACACACAGAAATGGTGAGGAGAAAGAAAAAAATCAATTTCATTTACTTATGGATAATTCCTGTTGGCTTTAGTTGGATACCTGCCAGAAAAAGGTGTTGAGAGAACAAACTAGTATGTTTTGCTGCTTAAATCTCAAAATAAACCTTGTTCAGAAATACTAACAACAGAAATAACCATAACATTTTGGAAGATCCTAACTGTAGGAGAGATGAGACTTAGTACTCTTTAATCTAAAACAAAATTAATGACTAAAATGGAGTTATTGAGGGTGGAAAGAATTAGTGTGCCTACAGGAATAAAATTAGAGGTAGGTTGATAGAGAATTATCTTAAGCAATTGCTATAGAAGGATATGGAGAAGTTCTGTGGGTTCGTTTGTCTTGGTCTGAGCTTGCCTTTACAGGACAACTTAAGCAAATGCTTTCTTCCAGAAATCTGTGGAGGTATACTAAAGATACTATATTTAGGACACCAAAAAACTAATCAGGGAATACTTGGACAGCCTCAAAAAGGACTCAGGGATTGATGCTTCTCTGCGCCTTTTAATTGGTGCATGAAATTGGTATCTTTTCACAGATTTCTGACTCTTCTTTTCTCCATCCAAGGGAGTAGAACACACTGTTCACATATTCTGTATGCTTTTGAATTTAACAAATGCCCATGAATTACTGCTTCTATGTCTTCTAAAGGTTTGTTAATGACTATAAAGACTTGGCAGCCTGCATGCCTCCAAACAAATCTGCTTTACTCAGTTGTTACAAGTCTAAAATCCAACCTCTCTAATTTCTATTTCATCAAATAAGGGTTATATGGACTCTGAATCTAGACAGTGATAAATTACTGAGCCTGACCTCTGCTTTCATGTAGCACTGTAAATCGGAAATCTTTTATGTTGTCATTCTGTTTAGTTCAGACGAAGAGACCTGATAAGGTATCGTAGCATTAAGGGCCCCAACTTTGATTTTGTAAGCATTTTTCTATACTTGTCTGCCCTTAATATTGAAGTATGTGTCTAAGGCTAGGTTAGACTCCACCCCCCACCCTACCATTTGGAATACTGTAATGCATGTGGGAAGGGTGGGGAAACAACTTGGCTAAGGCAGTGTAAGAACTGGTCCTGGTCTTGTTGCAAAAGCTTATGCTTAAGAATGTCATGTTACTGACTTTCATGCAAACAAACTGTCTAAATTGACCAGACTGGAATAAGATGTCTGGAAAGCATTATTACAAAATCCATTTCGCAAATGAAGTTGGCAGACAAAAGTCTAAATTATAGTAATAATGGTGCATTTTTATATTTATTGGTATTCCCAGGTTGCTTTTCAGCTCTTACATCAGTGGAATTATTTTGGTTTTGAATTGAGTATTAAAGACTCCCCTCTGGGATTGTACAGGTGCAAATGAATACAAATGTGACTGGCAGACGCTGAACTGTGTTCTGATTTTATGAAGTTGCTATTTAAACTTTCAAAGCTGGCGATTTTAAAAATGATGTCCAATGCTCAGTCAGACCTGGGAAAGCTGTTCCGTCTTTTACAGTTGCTTCTCAAAGCAGAGCCTTAAGTGTCAGGAGTTGGTAACAATAATGTTTTGTGATCTTCGAGTTTCTAGATTGGTTTGACTCTTTTGAAAACATACTGAATTAAAGAAGTTTTGGCTGCTTCTCTGAACTCTGGATTTGTTTCCCCTCCTGCCCTTTATTGAGGATACTTTGATGCGGCATTAAGTAGGCTTGTCCCTGTTAGTCTTTGCCTCTGCTAGAAGCAATAGATAATGTAGCGTAGGGGCTTTAACAATTTTCCAATGAACCTTGTCAAACCAGTAGCTGCAGTGCAAGCCACCATGAAGCTACTACTGTCTGTGGAGGATGAGGGCAAGCTGTTGTATTAACCCCTTAGCGCGCCTCGGCAAACTCGCTCTTCCACTGCTCCATATCCAAGGTGCTTGATTTCCTGCTTCCACACACAACGAGCTGCTTGCAGCTCTCCTGATAGGATCAGTTTGCATTTTCTCTGCCCAGAATAGCCTAGCTACTTACTGACTCTGAAAGGTTCTCCCTTGTAAAGGCAAGAACTTAACTTAAAGCCTGCTGTTGGCAAGTAGGGCTAAAAAATGTAGTGCTGCTAATAATAATTTGTGTTAGGATTTCTTGACTCTCTTTTTTTCCCAATAATGCTAATAATGTGTTTAAAAACTTGGTCCCTGTTTGCTCAGAGCGTAAATCACTGTGGAAATATTCAGATGAATATAAACAGCAGAGTTGTTAATTCTGAATTTAAAAACTTAAAATGCTGCTGTCCTGAAGAGCTACAGCCCCCAAATGTCTTTGATTTGAACCTCCATGCAGTGAGTTACTGATGCATTTCAGTGGAAGCTGGCTCAACAGTACTTCTCATTCTGCACATGCTTTTCTTGTCACCTCTCACAATTTTGAAATACATGAAACTTTCAAACAGTCTCTCTCCCTCCCCACCCCTTTTCCTGAAATCTGGGAGTGTGGAGTTGGCTACTAATACAATACTGATCTTAAAACATTGAATCTTCAGTTTTTTGCTTACCTCACAGTAAAACTCATTCTGAAAAGTGTTATTATCAAAAGTGCTGTTAGGTTTATCTTTTTAATTTATTTTTTGGGTCTTCCCCTAGTCTTAGAGTTCTGTAACATGTTTGGGTTTGGGTTTTTTTAATGCCTTTTGAAGATGATCCAAGAGCTTAAGAACTGGTTTACTATTTGCTTTTGCTAGGTCCTGTGAAAAAGGGCAAAGAGCAAAACACGGAGCGCAGCTTTTTTCTCAGAATGAAGTGTACACTGACTAGCAGGGGAAGAACAGTGAATATAAAGTCTGCTACGTGGAAGGTAACTAATGCAAAGGAATATTTACATATTTTGACAGCTTCCTCTTCAGATGTCATAACACTATTATTTCAACATTTTTACTTCATGTAATGAGCTTGAGTTTCACTAAGTACCTAACTAATTCAATGATTGTGCTTCAATATGCTGAATTTTAATGCTGAATACATCACAGAGGTAACTGAAACAATGTTTTAAAATTAGTTTTTCAAAAATCTTTTAATGAGCTCTCCATTTAAAATTAAAGGTCATTTACTTACTAGAAATTATAATTACTAAATGTGTTTGCATAAAGCCTTGCCCTTGAAAAAAAATACTTGACACCACTTATGCTGATACCTGTTTTCTTTTGATTTGACACTGTAAATGTGACAGTTGAGGTCTCTGAAGGACTTCAACACCATTCATTCTGAAGCTCCCTTTTGTAACAGTTGGAACAAAAAGAGCACAGCCTGATAGCTTTCTGCAGTGAGTGCATTTTCTCCTCTGGACAAAAAGTAACCTTCTACTCTATGGAGTGGCATTATGGCTCACAGTTCTCTTTTATGACTTAAATTTAGTTATTCATGATCAAACAACTTCCTTCTTCTTTGCTGTTGTCTGAATAATTTCTACTTCACAATGGTTAAAAAAAAAAAGGCCACAAAATGCAAAACTTCTGTCTCTTGAAGACTGTATTTGATCTCTAACATTACTTCTCCGGAATGTCTAAAATGGGGGTTGATACTGTTACCTTAACTTTCAGATTTAAATAGCAAGATACCTTTTGCTGATAAAATTGCTTATCATTGTGGTCATTAATGTAACTTTCAAAGTAGACCAGTTCACAGAAATGTAGAAATGTGTAGCATTGTTTCAGCCAGCACCGGAGAGGGAAGAGCTGGCAGCCTGTGCGCTCGGCGCAGCCTGCCTAGTGCGAGAGCTGCTGCTCTCCTTCAGCCAGCCATCTGCAAGCGCTGCCGCTGTTCTGTTGTTGCTGTCCTGTCGAGGGGTGGGAGGGGAAGGACTTCGCTCCGGGTGCGCTAACAGAAATGCAGTTGTGTTGTCTGATAGACAAGAACCTGGTCTCTTTTTAAAATGCAGCTTTCCCGTAGGTACTCCACTGCACTGGACACATTCGTGTATATGACACATGCGGCAATCAAACCCACTGTGGCTACAAAAAGCCTCCCATGACGTGTCTGGTGTTGATCTGTGAACCTATTCCTCATCCATCAAACATTGAGGTCCCCTTGGACAGTAAAACGTTCCTCAGTCGTCACAGTCTTGATATGAAATTTTCCTATTGTGATGAAAGGTAATACATATATATATATATACTACTTAAAAAAGAATTAATTTGA
This sequence comes from Rhinoptilus africanus, assembly GCA_013400135.1. Classification (NCBI taxonomy): domain Eukaryota; kingdom Metazoa; phylum Chordata; class Aves; order Charadriiformes; family Glareolidae; genus Rhinoptilus; species Rhinoptilus africanus. The sequence goes on along the minus strand of VXBO01001777.1, from coordinate 183,209 downwards.
AGGATTTGCATGGTTGGTACATGTCGGCTAACGTTGGCCTTATACATTTACGTAGTCTTACTTGTTAGCTTGATTCGTCTGTGCAGTGGAATCGTCACTGGGCTGCTTTGGCTTTTACTAACTGATCAGGATGTCTTAAATAAGCCAGATTTTAAATCTAAGGAGAGGTCACCATTATTACTTTGGAATAAATCCTTTGCCTGCAGTTAACTGCCTGTTCAAACTGGTCTTTAGTGTAGTGGCAGCGATTAAATTGAAATGGGAAGATTCTTCCGGACACTGAAAGAACAGGAAGGATTTTAGGTTTGTCAAAGATGGTGGTGCAATTTAGCGACTGAAAAGAGTGTCTGTGTAATACTTGCCAGATGTGTTTTATTGCTACCACTTCCCTCCTCTCCCTTCTTCAGGAGATCAGAGTCTGCTTTCTCTAGTCCAAAAACCCCCCAAAACATAGTGCTGTACTTCTAATGCAGTACATCTGCTGTTGAAAATGAGATTTTGTGTTCTGCTACAAATCACTGATGTAGTCAAATACATAAGACCACTCTTACTGTCTGCTGGAAACTTAGCTTGACAAATTTGAAAAACAGAAGCGAAGGCAATAATTGGCCTGAGGCTTTTTTGTTAGGTTGGGTGTTTTTGTGTTTTCAATTGGGTATTATTTCTTACTGCCTGTTTCTTTTTCTTTATAACAAAACCGAACATCTAATTAGTTGCTGCAGGTATGTTAGAGATGTTAGTGCAAGTTATTTTCTGTCCTCTGCAGTAACTTCACCTTTCTGTGACTGATGGTGTCACATAAAAGGTACTTCTGCAGTCATTCTGCAGGTAGAATGGGGCAAAATAGAAGCTTTCCCCTGGTTAGTACTGCCCTCTAGGGGCTGAAGAAAGTACCGCTTTCTTTAAGAATGAAGAATAAATCCGATTCCAAATTTCTTTTAGCTCCAGGTTTAACACCACTGAAACACGTCTCATATTTCTGTAAGAGGGATATGCTAGTCTGTAAGTAGCCAGTCTACCTTTTAGCAAAAAAAAAAACCCCACAACTCTACAGAGCAGGATTTACTTAATCCTGTCCACCATAGGATATGATTTATAAATATTCAACGAGAAGGAAAATCCTGTGCCTGCTGAAATTTCTCATAAAACATAAAAAGCTACCATAAGCATAAAAAAATAGCAATTTATTTCAAAATGAAATCTGCTAATAAACAGAAATTGTAGCTAATGTGTATGGAAGTGACTCTTAGGATTTTTCTAGATGTGCAAGCATCCAAATGCTCTAGTAGTCGTGCTAGCCCATATCTGCTTTTATTTAGCAGTTTTTTTCCCTTGTGTTCAAGAATTACAGAATTGATGGGGTATGAGCCTGAGGAGCTCCTGGGTCGCTCAATCTATGAGTACTATCATGCGCTGGATTCTGATCACCTGACCAAAACACACCATGACAGTAAGTGAAAAGATGTATTTAATGCCCTTCAACTACAAGAGAGGAGATGCAGCGCTGGGGGAAAGCAGCAGCAGAATGGGGGCTTTCTTTTAATTGCAGATATGAATCTGCAGTGAATACTTATCTGACATGGCTTTGTTTTTTTCTGCCTGTAATTAAAGCTGGTGTCCTTTCTGCTTGCAGTGTTCACAAAAGGGCAGGTGACAACAGGACAGTACAGAATGCTTGCTAAACAAGGTGGCTACGTCTGGGTTGAAACTCAAGCAACTGTTATATACAACACTAAGAATTCTCAGCCGCAGTGCATAGTCTGTGTGAACTATGTGTTGAGGTAAGCCGAGTGGACATCGCTATTCTTTGTCATTGTTTCTATTGAAGACCAAGTTAGGTTCTGATGGTGCTACATCTTTTTTTTTTTTTTTCATCTTGTGATCCCCTGTAGAATATGTTATGATGTTACTATTTCCTACCAATTAAACTTTGCTTAGAATACTGCTGGTGCTAGGATTAGGAATTGTATTTGAAAACAAAACCATTTTTTGATCTAGTGATGTCAGTAGGAAGCTCTCTGCAGTCAAACGAGTGTAGGGTCAGCCTCTTATTATTGCAGTGGAAGCATTTGAGAACTTGTGTGCATTCTAGACAACTTTCTAATCTTTGTCCGTAGTCTGGAACAGTTAATTTCACTAACTTCTAGTCCTGGAGTCAGAGCAGCATTAATGGTGTCTTTCTTAATCCCATTTATCTTTTTCTTTCTTAGAATTCCTCTCTTAATTGATAGCTTCAACTAAAGGCAGATTTGTTGACTGTTTTTCTGCAATTGTGTAATAATCCTAAACAATTTTTTCAAAACTCTAGTGAATGTACCAGTATCAATCTGTCAACATATTGCACAGTCATTTAAAATAAAGCAAAGTGTTTTAGGAAATATCTTTTTGTCTTTTTTCCTTACTTTCTCAATGCTTCCAGAAAAGCATGTTTATCTTTGTTACTTTTTTTGATGGCACCACAATTAGTGCTTGCTTTTTCTATTATATTTGAGGAAGGAATGAGTAAGAAAAAAAGAATTTTTGAAGCTCCTCTCCTGGTAATTTTGTCGTGTGGTGTTTTGAGGGGTTTTTTTAGGGGGGGAGAGGTTGTTTTGGGGATTTTTTGTTTGGGATTTGGTTTTGTTTTGGTTTGTTTTTTTTTTTTCAAATTACAAAACTCTTAAGCCTGAATCTATTCCTTTTAGCTGTTCTTTAACAGTCATCTTCCTCTCTGTCTGATAGTGGAATTGTTCAGAAGGACTTGATTTTTTCCCTTGGACAAACTGAGTGTATGTTGAAACCGGTGGAGTCTCCTGATATGAAAATGACCAAAATATTCAGCAAAGATGACCTGGATGATACCAACAGCCTATTTGAAAAACTTAAACAGGAACCAGATGCTTTAACTGTGCTGGCCCCAGCGGCTGGAGACACAATTATCTCTCTGGATTTCAGCAGTAATGGTGGGTGTGTGTTTCAACTGGAGAGCATGCTAGTTAGTAAAGCTACTATTTTACAGTAAATTTTGAAAAATAACCTCCCAGTACCACTTGCCTAGTGGTATTTCAGCTGCTGTTTAAATTTAATGAGGTCCATAGACATGCAGAGTATTGTTACTTAGGTTGATGGTTTCTTTTAATTTTTATAGAGTCTGATGAACAACAATGTGATGAAGTTCCTTTGTATAACGATGTAATGCTCCCCTCATCCAGTGAGAAATTGCAGAATATAAATATGGCAATGTCCCCACTACCTGCCTCTGAAACTACAAAGCCACTTCGTAGCAATGCTGATCCTGCACTCAATAGAGAAGTTGTATCAAAGCTGGAGCCAAACACAGAGCCACTCGAACTTTCTTTTACCATGCCTCAGGTGCAAGAGCAACCAACCAGTCCTTCTGATGCAAGTACCAGCCAAAGTTCACCTGAGGTTAGTTATGAAAATTGCATACGCTGTCATTAAAACATATGTACTGTTGGGCCTTGTGGAGCAAATCTGGTTAAGGATGCAGCCAAGACAGAAATGGAAAATTATTTCTAAGTTGTGACTCAGTTAAGCTCATGCCATGATCTGAAAAAAAAGGAGAAGTTTTCATACCGAGCATTATCTCTTCATTAAAGTCTTGCAAATGCATGCAATACCACCTGACAGAAGTAAGAAGAGCTTGGGATTGGTCTCTCTAGAAGAGAATGGTTCAGAGACAACTTCTGTAAACAGCGAATTAGTTGCAGTAAATTACTGTAGTGGCTGCTTCCAGGTTCCATCTAATCGTGTGCTTCCCAAGTGGGGTAAATTCGAATATATACCTATAAATGTAAGTGGTTTCGGTTTCCTGTTTTAGTTATGTGCAACTATAGCTTGGAATTAGGTTTTACATTAGAACGTTTTTCAGAGAATCTGTAGATGCAATACAAAATGATGTTATGACAGAAACTTTAAATTGCACTCAAAATGTTTTCGCAGCCCAGTAGTCCCAACGACTACTGCTTTGATGTGGATAATGATATGGCTAATGAGTTCAAACTGGAATTAGTGGAGAAACTCTTTGCGATAGATACAGAAGCAAAAAATCCATTCTCTACTCAGGTAAGGTGCATTAACTTAAAATGCTGTATCATCTTACTACTTATTCTTAATGTGCTTCTCTTAGAATCTCTTCAGGAACCTCCTTCCTCTTTTACATATTATTTTCATTAAAATAAATTGCAATAAAATACTGTAAGGATTTGGTAAAAGGAAGAGCCTTAATGAGGACATGAAGTCATAGCTGGGATGTTCTTACATATTTATAGTTTTTACTACTTGTCTTTTCCAGGAAACTGATTTAGATTTGGAGATGTTGGCTCCTTACATCCCTATGGATGATGACTTCCAGCTGCGGTCCTTTGATCAGCTATCTCCGCTGGAAAGCAGTTCTTCCGGCTCTCAAAGTGCAGCCACCGTAACCATATTTCAGCAGACTCAAACACCATCAAGTACTGCTGACGAAATAAAACCAGCGACAGAACACGTGGATGACATGAAGACGTTACTTGTTCCTTCATCTCCTGTCCACATAATCAATGAAACGAGTAGTGCCCCAGCATCACCTTACAGTGGGAACAGGAGTCGAACTGCATCTCCAGTCAGAGCAGGAAAAGGAACGTTGGATCAGACGGAAAAATCTTGTCCGGGAGCGCCCAGTTTGCTAACAGTCACTCTGAATAAAAGGTATTTGAAAAGCAAAGCTTAAACCCCATTACCTGTTCAAGAAATTAGATAGAATACATTTTTAAGTACTGCCAACTGTTATATGTTGTCTTTGGCATTCTACTTCAAAGTCGAAATTCATACATTTAAATTTGGACACTTCAAACGGTTTTGGGTGTTTTTGTGTAATAAGCTTCTGTAAAGTTAATTTTGCAGTAGCTTTTATGTAAACATCGTATGTAGTAGGCAGCTACTATATGCAAACTGTGCTTCTAATTTTGTGCTGCTCTTGTATCTGATGCACAGCCTTTTTAAAAGCATGTAGTAGGCAATTTACAAGTACTTATACCCACACGATATTTCTGGTGCTTTTCTTGGCCCCTTTGTTATGAGGTAAGAGGCAACTACAGTCTGTGTGCTACCTGTGTTGCTTTTAAAGCCAGCCGTATTTCAAAATGGTGGACTGTGGCATTTGTAGCAGATATTTATCATGACAGAAAATTCTAAAAAGTCCAATGTCAGACCTTTGATAAATAGAAGCTTTATCTGTACATAAAAATATTAAGAACAGACTTTTCCTCACCCTTCCCTCCCTTCTTTCTGTTGAAAGTGAATTGCTGAACTTTTATGTTTTGGATTTTGTGGGGGTTTTTTTTCTGCAAAGACTTTAAAATTTTTTGTTATAACTCATTCTGAGCTTCATAAAAGCTAACATTTGCTATGCTAATAGATAATGATTGTTGAAATGAGTCAATTATATATAAAAAAAAGTAGTTAGTTCATAAATTCAGTTCTGTGATATTGTATGTAAGTGTTCACAAAAGAAGAATGGCTTGAGGATAGTAGAAACGTCTTAACAGCCTGAATCAATTTTTCTTAGATCTACTGCAGTGGATGAAGAACTAAATCCAAAGATGCTAGCTTTGCATAATGCTCAGAGAAAACGAAAAATGGAACATGATGGTTCACTTTTTCAGGCAGTTGGAATTGTGAGTTCTGTTTTACCATTTTAAAATATTCACTTTTAACCTTGCAATTTCTGAAATGAGGCATCAGTGCAGACTCCTGAATTTAGCTGTTGGTAAGCAGTGAAATCTTGGGATCAGAGATAATTAATTGTTCGATAATGAAATTCCCACATATATTTTCATTCTCTTACTGTCAGCTGTTTCAAAAGCACCCTTTATATCCAAGCACATTTCTTAATGAGGTAGAAGATACTCTTTTGTGAACATGTATGTTTTCCAGTAGAATGTGCACAAATGTATGACATCACATTTAAATTTATAATTGCCATATTTATTTCACTTTCGAATTCAAACACAATTTTCACGTTTGTCAATAGTGGAGATAGTACCTTACGCTTCTTTCTATGCTTTCTTCTTTCTGTCAAGTCTGAGATTGCTTTACTTGATCAGATAACCTTAACTTGATCAGATCTGAACCATAAGGGAATAGAATTTGTATAAGCCAGCAAATGTGTATCACTAGTACCGCTTTCATTTCGTGCACACCTCTCTAGCATTAGTGGGTGCGCCTGCAAGTAGCTCATCATCATCTGTCCTAGCTACTAAAAATAGACTTTTTAGATATTCTTAGATTCGTGTCACTTAATTGGGGCTACCCAGCTTGTTACTTTCTGAAAGCATATTTTGGTTTCTATAATCTGTCTCTTACTGTCGGTTCTTAGTCTTTTGAAATCTTGAGCTTTGCTATTACATACTCTTATCTCTCCTCTAGTCTTCATTGTAAATTCCCACTTCTCTTTAGTTTTTCCACAGTGAATTCTTAGTTCCTCTACTGCAATGTAGCCTTTCAAATTCTTTGTTTCTGTAGTGCTCCATCTCCTTGGTGCAGTCAACCATCAGGTCTTACAGTGCAGGATTACTTTCTTCTGAACTATGAAGTATTCCTGTATGAGGATCCTGTATTAGGATATGAGACAAATCGCTGTATACCGTCTTTATCATTGCTCTCCTCTAGAAGAGCTGAGAAAGCTCTTCTATGTTCTCTTTTTTTCTACGAGACAAGCAGACTTTATTTTAAAGAAATAAATAATGATAGTTATGCCATTGCTTTCATTTGCTAAATGCTCTGTGCTTCCATGCATGTTGTTCTGTTGCTTCCAGTAGCCCTGTGGGAATTCACAGCTCTGCAAGAAATGTTATTCCCTTTCATTGTGTCTTTCTTACGTGATGGTGCTACACCTGGCACAGTGCTGCTGATAAAGTATTCAAAACGGCATGGATGTCACTAAACACACACAACGCAGGCACTTCTGTACCAACTGCTGTAACAGTGTTCGGGCGTCTGTGCTCAGTGCCTTTTCAGTGCTTAAAGCATTGAAAGCTTTTAAGCATTTAAATGCTTAAACCTCATCCTTTGCTAAACTTTTTTCTTTTTTCTGTATCTGACACAAGTGTTATAAAGATTTTGATGGTTTCTGCACCTTCAGAAGCTGAATTTTCCATGTAGCAGGGTCTTACTGACGTTACTTCAAGCAAAGTGCTTTTGCTGTTTGGCTTCTTTCTCTGCAGTGGATTTCTGAGTGGATGAACTAGGCCTTGCGCAGGTGCAGAACAACAACTGCGTTAAATCCAGGCTTATTCTGGGATTGTGCAAAAACTTGCTGCAACCGTTTAGCTGTAAGAAAGTAGGACTTACTTTGCCAAGAGTGAAAATAAGCGAAGACAAAAGTAAAATGCTACTTTAGTTTTCTAGAAAACAGGAGAATTAGACAAGGGCAATATGTGTTGAAGTAAGACTGGGAGATAACGATCAGAATCATTAAATTGAAAAAGACAAGCTAGGCCTTTTTTAATTTGAAGGGCTGTATTGCATTCACAGTTTAAAAAATTTTAAAAAAATTCAATAAAAATAAACCAACCACAAGCAAACAAACCAGCAACAATGTAGGTGACTGACCTTACTATGAAATGCAGCTTCTAAGTCCGAGTTGTTTAACTATAGTTTCTATTATACAACTCTCCTTTTGACTTGCATGGATGTTTTATAACCTGAAACATAGGTTCTGCACTATCTTAAGTGTTCAGGATAATGGCAGCACTCTGAAATACCTTTTTCTCTTTTTGCAGTAGCCGACTACTAACAAGACAAAACTTTGCAGATTCAACTACTTTTGCTAGCAAACTTGTACTAAGATGGCATTTTTTTTTCCTTCCATCCCATCTGTTTCAGTGGCAGCTGCTTCTTACTTACCCTAATTATATGGAGCCCTTAAAAGCTTTCTAATCTCCGTATCTTCTATGCTGCTGTCAAAACAATATGCTGAGGAGCCATATCTGCAATAGCATGGCTTAGGCCTGCGTTCCCCACAAGACTCGGGGCAGATGGCTGGGTGGCAGTAACTGGAGTGCAAGCAGAATTTACATCTTAAATTTAGATAGAATCAACCTGCCGAGGTTCCTGAACCTCCTGTCTATGCTATTAATTCCAGTGCAGAAAACCATTAGAGACTTCAGTGAAAACCTGATGCTTACTCACTCAAGAGTAGTGGTAATTAGATGGGTGTGTACGTGTACAAGCTAATCTTGAGCAGGGTAACTGGTGATAGCCAGGATTTAGTGATTGTTTTCTGGAAGGTCTTGAAATCTGATGCGGTTTTCTTTTAAATTTCAAGGCCAGTGTATTTGCAAATATGTTTTCCCCAGGTTCTGAGTGAAGTCCGCTTTAAATTGTAACAACCCCTACATTAGCAATTGGTGACAGGAACTGTTAGTTTTGAAGAGGGATGTGGAGGGCTAGGTAGATACAGTATTCAATAAAGAAGATTTATTTTATTTCTTTGTAGGGGTCTTTATTCCAGCAGACAGGGGACCGTGGAGGAAATGCATCACTTGCTTGGAAACGTGTAAAGGGATGCAAAACAAATGGTCATAACGGAGTGGAGCAGAAGACAATCATTTTACTATCAACTGGTTAGTATTGGTTCTTTCAAATATGTAGAGGGGGGTGGAGAGGGACTGTGCAAAAGAACTGAGTGACAAAAAGATCCAAACTTTTACCTCCTTTGTGAGCAATTTTGGAGGAAGGGTTAAGCGTGGTGAATGAAGTGTACTTTTTTCCTTCCCCTCCCTTTTTAGACATAGCAAGTAAACTCCTAGGGCAGTCGATGGATGAAAGTGGACTACCCCAACTCACGAGTTACGATTGCGAAGTAAATGCTCCCATACAAGGCAACAGAAACCTGCTACAGGGTGAAGAACTGCTCAGAGCTCTGGATCAGGTTAACTGAGCTTTCACAATACTTGTTCCTTTTTTTGGACACTGGTGAATCATCACCTAAAGCAGTCTATTTATATTTTCTATATCTGATTTTAGAAGCCTGGCTACAGTACTGCACTAATTCAGTTAGTTCAGTTTTGATCCCCTTTCTACTTGTTTTGACAGTCTTTTTAATATGTTCTTTATGTAACAATAACTCCAAGTATAGTGCGTTTTTATAATTCTTTGGTACATACACTTTTAAGTCCATTACATTTAAAACACACTTGCAATAGCAGCTTTGAAATATGCACCTGATTTTAAAAAGATATTTATTTTTTGGCTGGGGAGTTGGTCACCAAAACTTATCATTAGTAAAATGTCAAAACTGGCAATACTTCCACCCTGCTCTTCATAGGTAGTTGGAAGACTTGCGCTCTCTTACTCTTTATGTTCAGATAAGTTTTTTTTTTTAATTTTAATAATTTTTATAAGAAACAACAATGCTTTGCAGCAGTGCATTGTAGCCACAATCGCACAATATATTTTCTTAAAAAATACCAGCAGTTCCTCATGCAATATATTCTGCATTTATAAAAACTAGTTTTTAAGATGAATCTTCTTTTGTTTGCCTATGAAGTCATGTTTAAACCTGGATTATGTCATTATTTTAGTCACGTTGTAATATAAATTGTTCTTAAATGCTGTCTCAAGCTTTTGACTTAAATGAGTATGGTTAGTCACAGGAAAGGCTTTATCTGGAAGGGGCTAGCAGCATTTTATTTGGATATGTTCTCAGTTTAGAGAGAGTTTGATGTTCTTAAAGTAGTCACTTTGCCAGCTTAAAAAAAAAAATAAATTCCCTGCCTGTAGTTGTTGAAGTTAATGCTAATATTGTGTATGATCTTAAATCTAAATGTTCAGCTTACCCTGTGTGGTATAGGTGATATTTCAAGCAGATTGTAAAACATCTTGCATTGTTAGCAAAGTTTTATCTAGTACATCGAGTTGCTCAATATTTTGATGTTTTGGTTTTATGCACCTTGTTGCTATTAACATCCGTATGTTTTCATGTAGATTTCAGTAACTTTAATATATTTAGAAGCCTTTTTATTTAGAAATATATAGTTGTCACAAACACCTTATTTTCCTATATGTACTGTACAAAACCTTCACTCACTCATTCTTTTGCTCTTTGTGGTTGGATCTAACACTAACTGTATTGTTTTCTTACATCAATAAACTATATGTGGACCAGGCCCCCTTGGGGAGTGTGTTATCTGAGAGAAATGAGATAATTTATATTTTTGTTAGTGGTTATTGTTCATCCGTGTCCCCTTTTTAACTTAGAGTTGGTTGGAAATCACAGCTTCCTTATTTTGATTGTAACATCTCCGCATTGATGATTTGAGCCTATTCAGTACTGAAGTCTCCTAGACAGTGTTGTACTACCGCTCGCCAAAGATGTTAAATTTTTAAATCTGTTATCACACCAGTTAGCAAACTTGAAAGTGAGGAGACGGCGTGTTTATGTTACTTTAGAGTGGAAAGATTCTTCCTTGTTAACAGCTTAAAGGCTTGTCTCTGGAAGCTTTATTAAGGTAACACTGGGAAAGCAGAAGGTAAAATTCACAAGAGTGATCAATTAAAAGATGTATTTTTATCACAAAACTGCATGATTAAAAAATTAAGATCATACTTGTGATAAAGTTTGTTCTACGTTCTTGTACTGTTGACTTAGTAACTTTGACTAGGTGACTTCTCTCATTTTGCTGTCATAAAACATGAGGCTTTGATACAACCTTGTAACGTGTAAATATGGTCAAGAGATATTCTGTGTATTCTTCAAACTATTTAGAAAAATCTTTATCTCTGAAAGAAACCAAATGTCACAAGAATTATTTTGGTTTTATTTTGGAAACTTTGTTTCATTGGACTCTTGAGTCTTTTGAAATCAATATAACGGTATATAATAGTAACCTGTTTCCTAAAATTACTGTTTCACTGAAAAGAGCACTTTTCAAACTGACACAACTGTATTAAACTAAATGGAGACTACTAGCTACCAATTAAAAAAAGACAAGGCACTGGTAGCAGAAGACTGTCGCATGCTTAAAGTTTGAGTAGAAATTTCACAAAGAGAGGAGAAAGCGTGTAGGTGCTGTAAGCTAAAATTGAAGCTTCATCTAGAGACCGTTTTGAATATATACAGCTGCTACTGAACACTAAAGGTTTTTAATGCAGCATTTAAGTATACAAAGCTTATAGAGTTCTCTGGATAAAAGTAGCAGAGTTACTTGCCACCTGCTCTGTGAGGGCTCCTGCGTGGCATTCTTCCCACGGCCTCCCCTTCTCTGTCAGCAGTTCAAAGGCTGAACGGTGAAGTTGCTAAAGGCAAAGTGCGTTCTGCTGTTCTTACTGCCCTGGCAAGCTCTGAGCTGGCCTGGTGAGTTACCCTTCTCTGTCTCCCAAGAGAAACTTCATACCCTCCTGCCTGATGCTGTTCTGCTCTCTTGACCTTATTTTTGGAGGAGCCTGACCTGTTTGGAGCTGTCGTTTCCTCTTCGGTGTACTTTAAGAGGGCTGTACATTTTCATAGAGAAAAACCCATGATAAAAAGAGGAGGAAAACTTAAGTGACCCATGTGGTTTATGGTTATGAGCCTGCTGGAATCTCCTCTGGGTTTAATGACAGAAGCTGTGGGCAAAAATGAGCTGTGCTTCATTTAAGAATCTTCCCCAATCGCACACTTTTTATTATACATAATAACAAGGCATGTCAACTCGTTTATTGTCTTGGTAAAAGTGACTGAAACAAGCAACTGCTGGAATGCACTGCAGTAGCCCTAGTGCTTTGCTCTAGGAAAACAGAGGGGTGAAAGAAACCAACCCCAAACAAACCACCTAGAGACACTGAAGTGTGGAAAAGTAACAGTAACTGATTGCTCTGGCCTTGTAAAAGCCTTGCTAAATACAGACGACAGCTCATAAAATCTATTACACCTTTTAGCTGCTTTTTGTTTGGTTCTACTTTCTTTTT
>VXBO01001777.1:150049-166691 GCA_013400135.1 Rhinoptilus africanus | reverse complement strand
TGGCCGAGCCCACCGCCGCGCCTTCCCCGCCAAACCCCTTCCTCCCTCGGGCTGCTTCCCAGCTGCGCCCCGGGGACGGGGGGAAACCCTGGCCCCGGCGGGCCCGGCCCCTCACGGAGAAGCCCGAGCCGCGTCTCCCGGGTAACGGAGGGGTGCGCGTGCGCGGAAGGCTGCGCAGGCGCCCCGGGGGGCGCGGTGGGGCGGCTGCGCGTGCGCGCCGTGCGGCGGAGCGGAGCGGGCCGGCGGCGGGATGGGCTCGGTGCCGGGGCTGCAGGCGGACTGCGAGGAGCTGCTCGGCGCCTTCCAGGAGGCCGACACCGTCCGCTTCGAGCGCTTCGCCGAGCTGTGGCGGGAGCGCCGGTTCCACACCATCTTCTAGTGAGTGAGGGGGCCCGGCCGGCCCGCCCGCCCCCGGGCCGGCTCCTCGGCGGCCTGCCCGCTGCCAGCCGCCCTCGGCGGCACCGGCTGGAGGGGTCCGGCCGCCCTTTCGCCGCCCTTCGGCCTTAAGGGAGCCCGTCTTCCCCGTCCCGGAGCCNTTCCCCGTCCCGGAGCCCGCGGCCCCCCGCCGCTGAGCTCCCCCCGTCCCAGGCCAGGGGGTGTCGCTGGGCCGCGTTTCCCTCCCGGCGTGGCTGTGGGGAAGGTTTGCCTGGATGGTGTGTAGGTACATGGCAACGAAGCATCGCTCCCTGTGTCACACTGAAAAACAGTTATTCGTTTTATTTTCTATATTAGTAACGCATGTGATTGTAACACTGACACTTCAGGGAGCTTGATGACCTCGTGAGGTTAAAAAACATGATTGTAGGACATTGCATTTTTCACTTTATATCTAACGTATTACAGAGAATTTCACACAGTACTGTGTGAAAGTTTAAGGTCTGTCTGTCTTAGAAGGCTTCCCAGAACTTGAACCCTAAGATAATAGGTTTTAAAATACCTAAAGCTTGTTTCTGTGTTATGGATTTTCTAAATTACTTTAACGTGTTTTCTTTTTGCTTACTTTAGTGGTAGGATAAGAGCTTTGGAGAGGAACAAGCTGACAAAGAAGACTTTAGAACTGGCACAGCAGTACTTCTTGCCCCCGTACGCTTTCCAGATTCGAGTTGGTGCTCTGTACCTTTTGTACGGGCTCTATAGTACGCAGCTTTGCCAGCCAAAACAGAAGGTAATTGTTCTTGAGGTTTTATTCTCAGGCGATACTACATGTTAGATATAAGGCATACCTCTGTCTACTTCGTCATCATAAATGGGTAGGGCATTTCTCCTCACTTTCTTAGAATAAAAATATTGAGAACCAGATGGTCCCTTTGGAAAACGTAGCCTTTCAAACACCTTTGGGTTTGGTAACTTACGTGGTAGTGACTAAAATATTGCTTCTGCTTCCTAAATTGTAGCTGTGGTGTCAGAAATCTTGTTTGCCAGATAGGAAGCTCTTTTTTCAAAAATGAAGACGACTGGCTTTCAAAATGGCAACAGAGGACACGCTCATCAGCTATAGGGTGAACTCCATTACAGCCCAAATTATTCCTTAGGATTTCAACAGCATGAAGACTGGTTGAATTATTTGCAGTTTCTGTTAGTCAGAAGTAGAAGTGGAATTTGTAAATGGGTTGAAAGGATAGATGTCTGAATGAGATGTCTTCCTGCAGCATTTAGGTCAGGAGACTGGTGTATAAAGGAGTTGGAAACTCAGTGCAGGTAGAAGTGGTTTACTTGCAAACCATGTGAGGTATGCTGTGTGCGTACGCACAACAGACTTCAAATTCTCTAAATAAGAACCTGGAGTTTTAGTATTCTGCAACAATGACATTACATCTCATATCTTAACTTCAAAGGAGTCAATACCTTTATGGAGACCAATTTAGGGAATTTTAAACCCCCTGCTATATAGCCACTATTAGAGAGTCCAGGAGTTATCAAAGCAGCTAACTGAGGTAGAGAAAAGGAAGCAGGTAGAGTACATGGGAGAGGAAGAAAAGCACAAAGATAGGGATGCTTTTATGAACGTTTCATTGGTAGCAAATCACGGTATGAGTATTATTTCCTTACCATCTAGTCAGTGGGAGTCTCCTAGGCATGTATTCTTTCATGCATCCTGGAGTGTGAAGGCTTAACTCTTTCAAATGTCAAAGAGGGCTTGTTTTCCATGTCACTGTCAAAGAAAGTAACTGCAGTGAGAATATTTAACACAACAGTATAATAAGCTTATCTACATAAAATTTTGATAGTAGTAACAAATGTTATAGTAGGATCCTTTCTGTAGTTCTGTGATTATGTCACATGTTACACCCTAGACATCCAGGTATTGTGCATAGTATAACATGATCACAGTAATCAGCTGAATTCATTTTTTATTTGTTGAAATGTTCATGTCGGTATGACAAAAAACTGTTTTGCTGCAGATCAGAATCGCACTCAAGGATTGGCCTGAAGTCCAGAAATTTCAACAGGATTTGATAGACTCCCAGCATTACGATGCGGCATACATCTTTAGGACACTGCGACTTGCCAGAGCATTCCATTTCACAGCAATGCCAAAGCTAGTGAGTTATTACATTAAAATTAATTATTTTTTTAAATAAAATTTCTTCAGCTTTCAGTGGCTGGCACTTCAACAGCACTGGTGTTTAGCTTAGCTTTGAGGCTAAGTGTCTTGCTGTCGCTAGGTGTGTGATGTAAAGCTTAGAGGATGTTTGAATGTAGCATACTTAACACCAAAAAATGTTTTTTCAGTATCTAATGTTCTTACTAGATTTGCGATGTCTTACCGTTTGTGCAAATGAGTCTGGGTGCTGGATTAAATTCTCGACTAGGGAATAATTTTTGAAAATTCCTGACTGAGCGCTTGCCAGTGAAGCTACGTGCTGTTGTCGATGAGATGATTTTGTGCCTTTCAGCATCTCTTGATTGTTGGATATGCAGTAAGGATTCTCAAGAGGAGGTGCCATTTCAAGTTTGGTTTTAGGTTATAAAGCATTGTCTCTTGCTTTAGCTAAACTACAGAACTAAGAAGAAGATTGAGGAAAATGAATTTAAAGAAGAATTTAAGGACCCAAGTAACAAAGTAAACAGCCTCATCACTAATGATGTACTGGAGGTATAGTAACTTTTAAACTACAGATTAATCACTGGGACTTGTTTTGTTTTGTTTCTCTTCTTCTTTGTCCAAGAGCTATAAATTCTCTAATTAGCACGATCTCGTCCTTTTTAAGTCTTCTCATGGAATCCAGACTGTGCCAGCAATTTTACTGAAGATGTAGAAACACCACATTTATTTTGGAAGAATTGTGGTACCTTTTTCAATACTGAGATATGCTCTAATCTTTTGTGGGTTTGCTTCAGTAAGATGTGAAAAGGGAAGGGTATAAATGGTTAATTGTCACTTAGGCAGAGAAAAATGGATAATGGCAGGTGGGGGGAAGCATGTTTGTTTTGATGCGTCTGCAGGTTGCAGCTGGAGGCTTGACATGTGGTAATATGACTTTACTTATCTGCAAGTTTACAGCCTTCTCTAACCTTTATTTATCCTTTTAAAACTTGGTTTTGTTTAATATATAATACATTTTATAAAAAATTGAGCAATCCAAACCAAATATAGGTTGCTCATTATAACTCAGTAGTAGATCTCTGCTTACAGGTTTTTCCAGTTGCTGCTAGCAAATATGTATCATCAGTAAGTTTGACTACTGTGGTACAAAAATCAGTAATCTGTGAAATGACAGGGTGAGAAGATCTTCCTTAAAAGGAGGAATTAAAATGCTTCCTCCAAAGAGATGAAAATAGACCATCATATCAGAATGAAACTTCAGCATTGATACTGTGTTATCACTGGGACTTCCTTCTTCATTTAAATAATGAAAGATACTCTTGCTTATTTGGTGAGCTAATGGGAGAGTGCTAGGTAGCAGTATTGCTCGGATCCCCAAAACTGAACTGATACAGAATCTGTTTCTAATATTCCTGCTAGTTCAGTAGTTTCCTTAATCATTGAGGACTAATATTGCTTTACTGCTGGAATCTTTTTTTTTTTTCTGAAAAGAGTCTGTTTTGTTATTTTAGGAACTGATGAATATTCATGACCACTATCAGAAAATGAAGTGTGTCATTTCAGCTGACAAATCCCAGCCAGACAAGGCCCTGAGCTTGATAAAAGATGAATTTGTAATTACTCTTAAAGACATAACTTTGGAACATCAGGAATGGCAGCAGAACAGAATGGTAGGTAATATCAACCATTATGCTGTGGCAACTTAACAGATCGTGTGAACGCGTAAGTACTGTTTTAGTGTAGTTACCTCAGTGTATACTTCATATATGTCAGACTTGAGTAGAAGGAACTGTAACACTGAAGGCATGGAATAAGTAAAACCCTAGGCAGAGTTCTGATATGGGGAGAAGGACATGGACTTGTATGTGCTGTTGCCTGTGATAACATAAGGGATTGCTGAGTGGTGAGGCCTGGAACGTGTAATTTATTGGCAGTATCAGTACGGGCGTATCCAGAGCGTTGTGGCTAACGGCTCAGTGTCCAGATGGAGATCGGTGACAAGTGGTGTCCTTTAGGGGTCCATACTGGGACCAGCACTGTTCAATACCTTCATCAGTGACCTAGACAGTGGGATTGAGTGCACCCTCAGTAAGTCTGCAGACAATACCAAGCTGAGTGGTGCGGCTGACATGCCTGAGGGACGGGATGCCATCCAGAGGGACCTGAACAGGCTCGAGAAGTGGGCCCATGTGAACCTCATGAGTTCAACAAAGCCAAGTGCAGGGTCCTGCAGGTGGGTTGGGGCAACCCCCAGTATCAGCAGAGGCTGGGGGATGGGGGGCTTGAGAGCAGCCCTGCTGAGAAGGACTTGGGGGTGCTGGTGGGTGAAAAGCTGGACGTGAACTGACAGCGTGCGCTCGCAACCCAGAAGGTGAACTGTATCCTGGGCTGCATCAAAGGCAGCGTGGGCAGCAGGGCGAGGGAGGCGATTCTGCCGCTCTGCCCCGCTCTGGTGAGACCCCACCTGGAGCACTGCCTCCAGCTCTGGAGTCCTCGGCACAAGAAGGACGTGGACCTGTTGGAACGGGTCCAGTGGAGGGCCACAAAGATGATCCGAGGGCTGGAGCCCCTCTGCTGTGAGGACAGGCTGAGAGAGCTGGGGGGGTTCAGCCTGGAGAAGAGAAGGCTCCGGGGAGCCCTTATTGCAGCCTTTCAATACTTAAAGGGGGCTTATAAGAAAGATGGGGACAAACTTTTTAGTAGGGCCTGTCGTGATAGGAGGAAGGGGTAATGGTTTTGAACTAAAAGAGGGTAGATTCAGACTAGATACAAGAAATTTTTTACACTGTGGGTGGTGAAACACTGGCACAGGTTGCCCAGAGAGGTGGTAGATGCCCCATCCCTGGAAACATTGAAGATCAAGTTGGACAGGGCTCTGAGCAACCTGATGTAGTTGAAGATGCCCCTGCTCACTGCAGGGGGGTTGGACTAGATCGCCTTTAGAGGTCCCTTCCAACCCAACACATTGTATGGTTCTATGTATTAGACTGACCACAGGAAATACCTCTGTAACGCTTATCCTTGGATCGAAGAAAGGCCACAGTGTAAAATTGATAAAGAAAATGGGCACGTGTGTGAATACTTGTTTTGTTTTTCACACTTCTTGGATTTTAGCTGCCTTCTATATGATAGACATTAAAAAAATATTTTGTGGGTCTTTTTTCAGAAGTTATTCCTAAATGCTAAGGAAGCTGATGAAATATCAAACAGAAAGGAAGAGGGGGCTTTGCTAGAATCAGAGGTAAGAAAATTGAACTAGTTTGCTACACTATGCAGGTGAAATCTCTTAATTTTTTTACTTCAGATCACAGGCAAAACAGTGTATGTAAAGTCTTGATAATAACGTCAAAGTAAGTTCCAGGAATAGCTGGTTGGGTTGGATTGATGAAGGGTATTTTTTTGGTTTTAAATAGCATTGTTTTCTGTTAAGCTGTGAACATTCACTACTGTAATAGCTCTTGGATGCTCGCAATAAAAAGCTATGGTCTCTTTCACATAAGGAAGGGAAATAGCTGTATTTTCTTGGCCAGACTCCTTTATGGCTTCTCCTGGAGTTTCAACTAAATGCAATTTATTGATTTTTTTAATGCTGCAGAACTCTCTCATGTTTTACTTACCTGCTTATTTCAGTTTTGAATTTAAGGAAGATGTGAAGGTTCAAATTTGATTTTTCTTCTCCTAGGCTTTGTGAAGGCAACCAAAATTATGCTCTGTCTTTGTAATGAAATTTGAACTTTTTTTTTATAAGTATCAGTTAGGCATCATTCTGTCATAGCTCTCGTTCTAATTATAGAATTACTGCTGTAATGAGATACTACTGAAGTAATTGTCTGATTTCACATTTCAATATTGCTATAATAGAATATGAAAACTTTTTCTTACTGGTCTTTTGGTTCTTTGCAGGGTTCTGGAAGAGCAAGTGCATTGGCTAGAATTAAATACAGGTCTTACTCTGCAGTTGTTGAGGTAGGTATTAAATTTGATGATAGGTGTGTACTTTATAACTGTTATTTAAACATAAATACCAGTTTAATGTAAATGATGGCTCTGAAAGTAACGAGTTAGAATCGCACTCTGTAATTCAGCCTTTGAATATTCTGGTTTCCCTAACACTGTGGAATCCTTAAGTTCTCATTATTTATGTTAGATTTATGGAAACAATGCAGACATGGTCTATGCTTGCGGGAGTTCAATGTACAAAGTATTTTTTAATGTCTATGCTCTGGTTTTTAGGTAGGTAGAATTTGAAACACATGGAATAAAAATACTTGCGAGTTTAATTGCTCAAATTTCTTGTAGTTTAAATATTAGAATCTCTCAAGATGCTTGCAAAAGTAGAGCTTGGGGGTTGGGAGTCAGTTGGGAGTTCTTAGAAACATTATTTCGCTAACTTCTACTTTTAAAATATTGTTGATTTTTCTTTTTTATAGCAGGCCTGTGATAAACATTACATCTTTCACTGTTTATTAAAATCTCTTACTGGAAAAATTCATTAAGGAAAACAGAGCTCTGTAATGTACAACAGTCCAGACTTGTGAATATTCAGTGATAATGTTTTTTAGGCATCTGAGCAAACTTTCCTAAAGAAGCTTTGTGATGCAGCAGTTTTTCAAAGCGTGTTCCTTTTGCTTGCACACAGCAGTGCAGTTTGATGCCAACAGAGACTGGTTTGAGAATAAATGAATGTTTCATTACCTGGATTTAAAATGACACATCCATTAAATCATAGAAAGGCATTTTCCTGTTAAACTGAAAAAGAGTAGTTAGTGGGGATCTTCCTTCCCTCCCTCCCTGCTTTCCCCACTCTGACATATGAGGAAGTTGATACCTTTGGTCCTTCCTGACTTGTGAAGTGCTCGCTGACATACAGTAATACGTGGCTGTAGCATTTTAGCTTTTTTGCATCGTTCATGTGTATGTCTTGGTTCTAGGCTTCCAAATCCAGAAGACATCGTCAAGTAAAATTAGAATCCGCTGAATCAGGATCGAATTACGTGACATCTCCAAGCCGAAGTAAAAGAAACAGTAGGAGACCACAGCCAGCAGGGAGAAGAGATGCTATGGAAATCAAAGGTATTTCTCCATTGTATTCACGGATCTGGAGAGACTGCAAAAGTTTATCCATTGCTTTGCTGGATGAGGCAGCTGGGTTAAATTTCCATGTTGATTAGTGGAGGTAGAAGATTAAAGAAACGTTTTGTGATACTAGTATTGTAATTGAATCTTTCTGTTTTCCACAGTCTAGTCAGGTAAAAAGACGACATGAGAGCATGCAGTTTATAGTTAATCTGAAGTCTTATACAGAGTCCTGCTAATTTTTGTCTGGAAAATCATGTCCTTGGAAAAGCATGTTCTGCGTGGTGGTGTCTCAATTTTTCCTATTGCCATATAACAAACATACTGGAGATTAAGATGTGTGTCTGTTTCCTATTTTGACACATAGCTTCTATTTTTGAAGCTATCTCTGGTGAAAATCAGCCTATCTTATATTTTTGATAGTTAATGCTATCTTCATGAAATCCAAAGTAAACCTTGCCTGTCTCTATTCTGTTCCTGGGCTCTTAAAGGAATAACCTCTAATATTTCAGAAGAGAAAAGGATACCAGTATCTTAAAGTCAGTGCTTTGTAAAGCCAGTACCTCCACTATCACATCAGTCATTCTCGTTCCGCCTGATACTTGTTACTTATTTTGTTCTTTTACTACCAAAATTTTTAGTACTTTCACGTGAATTAAAATAGTTTGTCAACAACTGATGCAGTTACAAAACTCTTTTCAAGTAGTTTTCTTAATCCCACTATTGCAATTAGATTTTAACAGAGTAAGATTTGTTTAGTTTATAGCTAGACTTAACTTTTACCTTCTTGACAAGACTTTTTTTTGTCCTCCTGTGACTTGTTTTTTGTGGTTCTCTTCTGTAATTATATTCTATTTTTCCTGATAATTTACATTTTAGCTAGTAATAAAAACAATTTTAAAGAGCTAACCTTTTTTTAAAAGCAGGTAGAGAGTTCTTAAGTCCAGTCTCTGGGGCCTTTTTTCTTAATTTGAAAATGGACCCTGAAAGGAAATAGTTCTAACTGCTTGTATTTCTTACAGTTCTGGGTTATTTATAATGATATAAGAAGCATTGGAGCATCCCAGTATGCCCTCAGTGAGGGCCCTTGTTTAATGTAGTCAGAAAAAGACTTCACGCTTTTAACAAGAAATATTATGAAATATTAAATGCATATGCCTGTAATCTCCCTTTGAATCCTGTGGGAAGGATAGAATTTTGTGAGTGACAAGAATGGCTGGGTGAATGTGGGTGGAAATGCTTGTAAGAAAGAATTAGTGAGGATATGGTGAATATCTTTAAAAGAAAACTGGACTGGGAGCTCCTTTCTGCCTCAGAGGAGGAGTTTTTGGAAATAAATTTATTTACCTGATCCAAAGCTCCTAAGTGACTATCTTTTCCATTTGTGAAGCTTGTTGAAAGCATGATGCTAAGACCAACAACTTAAAGAATTAGCCATTTATATAGATTTTTGTTGTATGGTGTCATTCTGTTAATATATTCTGAAAGAGATCAAGTTTCAGAAATTGAGGTCTGACTTTTGACAGGAGATTAGTGTAAGACCTGGTGTGAGGGTACTTTGCTAGATCAAAAGAGGAGGTGCGGGATGGAAGGCAGATCAGCTATATATTTCTGGTCTCTTGGAGAAATCCTATCCGGTGGTGTTGATCTTTGGCATATCTGAACTGGTCAGTGATTGATTTAATTAGTTATTTCACTATCATAGCATTTATGTCATCTGGATTGGTGCGATTTTTTGCACATACTTTCCAGGTATTTTCATATCCCTACTTCGGCATTGTTTTTAATTTTCTTCTTTTGTCTTCCAAGACTCTATAGATCTTTTTATGTCCCAGTTCTGAAAACATGGGATATAAGTTTTCTGAAGGAAATCGTCTTTCTGATATCCAGCTTTTAAACTGATAGAAGTTGCTCTGCCACTGAAGTTAATTTAAAGGATAAATGAAATTGAACAGAAAAATAATTTTGAATAAACTTTATTTCGAAGGCAGTGATTTCATTTTGAAGTTACAAAGCATTACTTAAGCTTACAAAAGCTGACAGTTTTTCCTAAAAATGTGTCTGCAGGTGAAATGCAAGTGGCAAAGGAAACTGTTACTCGGCATATTGGAATGCCTATAATTACAGAAGAAGAGAACCCAGGTGAAGATGGTACAGTGATTGACATTCTGACAGACCGGTGACTTGGTTTTTAATAGCTGTCTACTATGGTGTTTTTTTCTGAAACTAAAGCTGATGTTTTGGACCACGGGTTGCTGCCTTGCAAAAGCTAGATTAGTTTTTAACCTGTAAATTGTTGCATGAAAATTGAAGCTTTGCTCTGAGACTTTGTTACAAGCACATATGTAGTGACAAAATCCCGTGAGTCATATTTTTTCTATAGAGATTTCATTATAGTGTGTTCAGAGTTAAAATTGGTCCGGTTAAAAGGAGACTCACTCTTCTATAATACAAATCTGGCTTGAAGAGTTCCAGTGTGGAGGGAAAAGTGATTTTTCAGTCATTCTTCCACTGACAGTTGAACTTACTGTTCTAGTAGCTCTGGGAACTTAGGTAGTTTGCATTTGAGGTTAGAGTAGCCCTTGCTGCCTTCACCTTTGTGGAAGTGAGGGGACGTAGAAGTTTCCCCTCTGGCCTTATTTTCACCTGGGTAATGCTTCAAGGATTAAGTTCCAGTATATGTGTACAGTAACAGCGTCCTCTGCTATATTAGAAGTTGTCTGACGTCACTGGAGTGGGATTCTGGGAACTGCAGCAGAAGAGTGGATGACTTTGCTATCGCTCATGTTATTGGAAATAGTGTTATTTTTATTTGGAAGCAGTGGTAAAGCATCTTTCTCAAACCTGATGGTGGAGTTGCTCTACAGAAGCATCAAATGTGAATAGTACAAATTGAGATGTCGGATGATCTTGAACTGCTCTGCAACTCAGAAGCTTCAGGGTCTGTTCTCAGTATTGCTTGAGGAGAACATAAGCACCATGGAACAGACACTGTACAAAAATTGCATCCTCTTTATCTTAAGGTACCTTACTGGGCTGGCCTCTAGGAAGAGTCCGGTGTGCTGCTTTGCTGCCATGCCTCAAACATGGGTAGTGTTCCTGGGAGAGTAGCTGGCCAGCTAAAGGTGTGATTTCGGCTGGCAGTTCTAGCTAGTGTGAGACTGATGGGTCTTGCTTATATAGTGGAAGGCAGACTGGATAGAACCAGAGGCACTGGTTCTTAATCTGAAAGGGTAGGATTTAATTAGGTTGCTTAAAGGGAGAGCAAAGGGTGAAGTACAACTTCTGGAAAGCTTTAATGACATAGACGAGTGGGAGAAGTATACATTTTGGAGTTAATTTACTATTCAAAACTGTATGTAATGGGAGGATATTTCATACAAAGGAGCATAATAACTATTAAAATACATTTTTAGTGAGGTAGCACATATTTGCTCTTTTTAAAAGCAAAAGAGCATCTTGTCTGAAATGAGATTACATTCTCAGATAACCTTTGTTGTAGACAATGTGAATTCAATGGTGCATTTAATATTGTACCTTATTTACTTATTTTTCCTTCAAGTTGTTGTGGGCAAAAAGTTTCTTTCTAAATCAGGAACGTTCTCCATTTCTCAGAATTTGTCAGCAAATTCTGAAGCATTAAAAATACCCATAAGGAATCTCTTCAGGTATTCTGTGCTTAATTTTTTGAGTATTCCATTTGTCAAATTCATAATGAAATCTTAAAGGTGTTCATGAGGGGTTGTAAGCTGTCAAGATTGAATAAGTTTTGAAGTGCAGTATTTTGTTCATCAATAGAATTTTAATCAATATTTTGAATGCTAGTGTGCTATAGAATCTGGAAAGATTTTTTTCGTATTTAAAACCATGGGGAGAGAGAGATTGGGAGGGGATCTCAAGAGCTCATTTAATTCATTTATTTTGCTGGGCAGAATTAATTCTACCTTAATCATTCCCATAAGGGAAGCTGGGTTGAAAAGCTTGACAGAAAAATCTCTTTATTTCCTTTCAGAAGTACCTCTCCCCAAGAGAAAAAGAAGATGTTAGAGGCTTCAGTTGGAGAGGCACTAATATGAATTTTAATGACAAAATGTAAATGTCAGAGGTAACAGAAAGCGCTTGCTTTGGATGCCTTTGAACGTACAAGAAGTGTCTGGGACCAGAACTACAGGTGATGCTGGAATGCTGTTAGTGACTGGTATACCTTATCTGTCTCACGGTACAGCACTTGATGCCTTTATTTGTCTAATGAAAGCTTGTTGTGTGAGACAAAGTTGCTGTGCCCTGTTTGAGATAGGAGAAGGTGGTTGCTTGTTCTATGTAGTTTGTCAATGGGAGTTATCACTTGGAACTCCTGTTCATCTGCAGTGATGTTTTTAGCTAAGACTGTTGAAAGAACATCTCACAAAATATTTGCTTGTGTGAGGCATGTTTGGAATCAATTATCTTTGAACATAAAATTAAGGCAACTGACTGTTTAAAATTAGTACTTTATTTTTCACAGGTTACTTGCTCCATTTTCTAGTGTGCAATTTCAGCAATGTTTATCATGGTTTGATCCCACAGGTGTGGGAAATGCACTTGGTGGTAAGCCTTATTGTACTCTGGTTCCAGCAGATCTGGTATCAGTGGATATTCAAATGAAGAAATACCGAGTACATTTATTAATTCACCAGGTGACCCTCATCTGTACGAGGACAGGACTAGAATTCAAAATGATGGTTACAAATTGGAGAGGTGATGTAGAAGAAGTGGGTGTGGAAATAAACACGAGGCTCATGACTGAGAACAGGTACAGAATGGGAAAATTATTGCTAGGCAACAGTACTGCAGGAAAAATCAAACGGACTGAGAATCCTAAGTTGGAATATTTTCTGTAAACAATAACAAGCACTAGAATTGGTGTCACTGTTCAGCCCTGTAAGGGCATAGCCCTAAACACCCGCTTCTGAGCACAACAATTCAAGAAGAATGGGGACAGTTCCTCTCCTTGGTGTTTTCTCCAGTTGATCATAGCTCCACTATCAAGAAAGGCCAAAGGAGATGTCCTCTCCTACAAGAAGAAATAAAAAAGAGAAATTTGAAAGATTTTGAATATAAAAGGGGCCTAAACTCACTGAATTAGTTTTGTAGTATGACTCTGAAAGGCCAAAGGAATTGAAGTGCCCTTACCTATAAGAAGAAACAGAAAGTGAAAATACAAATGATTTGAATATAAAATGGGCATGTATTAAATGCATTAATTGGTGAGAAGGAATGGGCCTAAATGACAAACAGGTTGGACATGGGGGAAAAACTAAGTCCCAGTGTTGCACTCCAAACCTTGTTAATGGGAAAAGAGGAAACACTACAATAAACCCAAAACCTTACTGTGTAGTAAACTGAGCAATTTAATATTCTGTTACTAGCGCAAACTCATTCTGCCTCTGTATTTCTGCTCCTAATTTTTTGATGAGCAGATACAAGAGACAAAGAGACCTCTCAAGGAAAACTTAGCCAGACTTTTTTGGTAAAAATTGTCTGCTCGTCTCAGTGCAGTTATGATCCTGTTGGTAATACTGCATTTGTCAGTGTTGCCAATTCCAGCTGCTGGTGTGGGCATGCAGGCTGACAGAGCAGCTTTCTGGTATCCTCATGCTGCAGGGGATGGACAGCAGTTTAGGTGTAGTGGGGAGCAATCTGGAGATGCAGTGGGCTACTTGAATCTTTTCTTGGGAATCCCCTGGATGGCTAAAAAAAGGTATAGATGAAGAGAGAGAGTGCTTTCTGGGGGATGTTGTGACTACAGCTTCAAATTCATCACTTATGAGTTTCTTTACTTAGGAAGTTGCTTAATGATGACCTTCACAGCACCTCTGTTCCTAGGCAATGAGGTTAAGTGAGGTCTTCCACCTACATGGTATTGAGTTCTCCCCTTGAAAGGAAACTTGAAAGTGATTTTTCTTTTTCTATTTCCCTCCAACTTGGAGATGTCTTTCTCAAGGAAGCTAAAGATAAATACAGCTACAAAACCTTATTTTTCACTTGCTTAACAGGCTGTTTTCAGCTAAATTGTTATTATTCAGTACATATAGAATGAGTTTATTTTAACATATTTAAGGAATATGTTTAATACTGTTCCCTGCAGTGGCACTTTTCTTAACGTGACCATCTTGTTTGCCTCTCCTTGTATCTTTGAACCCTCCCAAGACCCAAGTAGGAGGACTTTTCAGAATTTTCCATATTCAGTGACCTGAGTCTTCCTGCACACACTTGTGGAAATGATTTGCATGTCAACATGACCCTACCCTTTGCCTGACCCATACCCCTCAGGACTGCGAACTCCACCAGTGTGTGATCACTGCAGCCCAGGTTGCCTCCAATATTGACATCGCCAATGACCTTACTTGCATTGGTGACCATCAGGTCCAGTATCACATCCCCTCGGGTGGGGCTGGCAATTACCTGGCTTAAGAAGTTATCTTCCGTGCACTCCAGGAGTCTCCTGGACTGCCTACAGCTCGCCATGCTGCTTTTCCAGCAGATGTTGGGTAGTTGAAGTTCTCCAGCAGGATGAGAGCCTGCAAGCACTGTGCCTCCCGTATTATGAAAACAAGTGTTCTTTAATTTGTTTATAAATTACGTAGATGTAAAATGGAAGTTACACTTAAGTATAGACTTAGAACTGCTCACTATGTGCTGTGGTAGTATTTCAAAACAGTAATCCTGAGAATTTAGAGGCAGCTGTAAGGAAAGTTTCATAATGCTGATGTAATCTTTTAATAAAATTTTAAAAAAATATCTTTCTGCAGTTCAATGGGCTATTACAGGCTTTTAAAAACAGGAGAGGGACTTCCTCAAATGCTTAATCGAAGCAAGCAGCTGTACCGGCACGGTCCAGAGCAGTGATTCTGCCCTGCCGCCCCCCCCGGCCAACCCCCATTTATACCATTTATATACTGAGCACGGTGTCTATGGTATGGAATATTTCATTGGTCCTTCTGTGCTTCTGTGGGAAGCTGACAAAAGTGCTTGAGCAGTGTAAACACCTCTTAGCAACAACTTAGCAGAAACAATAGGTGTTATTGACATTCCTTTCACAGCAATCACTAGAAAGAAAATTAACTCTTTCCCAGCCGAAACCAGGACAAGCTGTCATTCATAAAAACAAACAGTCGACACACACCCCCCCAACAGTAAATGTAGACTTAGAAGGATATTGTTTTCTAGCATGTAACTTCCCTCCCAGGTCAAAGGCTGCAAGGAAACTTCCTCTCTGTAACAGGAGCCTAACTTCCATCTGACCTGGTGGACTGGAGTGAGGCAACACGACAATATGTATCTGGGTGTTACAGTTTAAGAGAAATATGGTTTGGCTGAAACTTCTCTAAGACATTTCTCTTAAGATGGATGTACAACTGACTGAAGAACTACATCCATACAATAGTAATCACCACTTCTTTGGCAAAGCTAAACAATCCCCAAAGTGGAAGTTTGAACTAGTGCTATGCAATGTTTACAAGTATAATATGGGTGATGAAAAGCAGCAAATACAGGTGACATAAGTTTGGAAACTGTTTAAGTGGAAGAAATTTTCCAATATAATTTTTGTTCTTACGATGGGAGAAATCAACAAGGTCTAAGTGAATGCAGGTGCAAAAGGCTGCACTTGGAAGGACAGATGAAATGTAAATCCCAGTGATTCCCAGGGAATTTGCAGTTAAATAAACAGTTTGGCCTTTTAACAAACAGCAGTCACTTCTACTGTAGGAGTTAAAAACGGTGTTGGGAAAACATTAGTCATGGTTGTCTGAGGTAAACCTAATCCCGCTTTGGAGACAGGAGACGGAATAGAGGGTACCTTGAGGTTCCTTCTAGTCCTATACTGGAATGTTTTACATAACAGAACCCTATGGAGGGAGTACATACTCTCTTATCACACATGCACGGCAAGTTCTTCAAATGACACGGATACTTTACCCCATCTTTTCTGGAATGTTTCATTTTCAACTTCATTCTATTCTGGAGTTGCCCATTCACATTTTACAAGGCTTGCTGCGTGGACCTGGCTTCCTTGCCCCGTTTTCATCTTTTTCCTCAGATCTGGGCATGCGATTAAGCCTAGTAGTAAGCCTACTTCCCTCCTCCATCTCTATGCAACCCAGCACATGGAAATGGGACTACAAGAACTTCATGAGCCACAAGGGTTAAGAAATGTGCTAAAGCTGTCTTGCTCCTAGCGCTTCAGGGCTTGGGTCCCCTCTCCAGCAGTTCCCTGTCCTTCTTGACCAGGGGAGCCCAGCACTGGCCCCAGCACTCCAGATGTGCCCTCCCCAGGGCAGAGCAGAGGGGGAGGATGACCTCCCCCCACCCGCTGCCCACACTCTGCTTGATGCCCCCCAGGATGCCACTGGCCTTCTTGGCCACCAGGGCCCATCGCTGGCTCATGGCCATCCTGTTGTCCCCCAGGACTCCCAGGTCCCTTTCCCCAGAGTTGCTCTCCAGCAGGTCACCCCCACCCTGTCCTGGTGCAGGGGGTTATTCCTCCCCAGGTGGGGATGGGGAGCGACTGTTTTTTAGAAGAGAGTTTTGTGTGTGCGATGGAAAGTGAGGTGGCGTTTAAACCTCTGAGATGGGCTCGGTGCATCCCGCCCTGCCTCCCCATCAGCTTTTGGCCCAGGGCTGCGCGCTGACCGCGTCCACCCCAGCCGGGGTGGGGTTGCCGCTCCCACCCTGTGCTCGCCGGTAACCGGTCGGTGCAGCCCCGCGCACTCGGGGAAAAGAGACAGTGCAAGATTTGGGAGCGCGGGGCGAAGCCGCNGGGCGCGCGGGCCGAAGCCGCTGCCCCCCCCCCGTGGGATTTATGGCGGAATTTCGGCGTCCCGCCCGTGCCGCGCACAGCCCCCCCCGGGGCGGCGGGAGCAGCCGCCTCCCGCGCGTTACGGCCGCTCCCCGCCCGCCCCGGGCAGCGCTCCCTCCGCGGCTCCCGCCGAGGGCAGAGGCAGCGCCGCTCCTTCCCGCAGCCCCGGGGGACCCCCC
>VXBO01001777.1:67462-150019 GCA_013400135.1 Rhinoptilus africanus | reverse complement strand
CCGGGTCTCACAGGAATGGTGGGGATGGGGGGTGGTGTGTGCAGTCTGTGCCCTCCGCACGGGAAGAGACGAGCAGGTGGGCATAGGCGGACATGAATTTTAGGGAGAACAAAGAAATAGGGAAGCCTGCTTTGAAGATATTAATGAACAGGTGTTCTTGTGATTATGGGAGACAGGTAATGACAGAACCATGGCCTGTGCGCTTCTTCACTCACAGAGACTCAGACTTGTTGGGTTTTCTGACCATGCTACGGTGCAGATGGTGTCAGGGTTGATCGCCGTCTGGTTTTTGACTGAGGAGGTTGTTGCCTGGTGGCACGTACCCCCCTGGCTTAGGCCTCGGCCGCGGCAGTGGTGCTCAATATTCTCTCAGTATTTCACATCACAGCACTGGCGTGAAAACATGAATTGCGACTGTTAGCCACGGTCCTGATGGTTTCCTCCTGATTTACTGTAGAAACACCAATGTCAGCGCTTACTGAGGATCGCTAGGTTGATTTTGTTGTATATTTTGTCAGGTTGTGGGCCTTTAAGAGCTGTCAGTAAGGCACATACCAGTTCAACGTGGCACATACCAGTTTATAAGCTCTCAGGAACAAAATCGTAGGCTTGAGCTTTTCAAAAAGGTTGGACTTAACAGGGAATCTGATTTCACTCTTCCTTTCGTCATTTGGTGAGTTCACACGTGTTTGCTGTTCCTTGCTTTCGTTTGAGGCTCCCTAAGGAAGGGTCATCTCGGGATGATGTGAGTTGGGGCACTTGAGTGCTCTAAGGTGGTCAGAGGAGAATGAGGAACTGCCTGGTTTGTTCAGAGTAATGGTACGTCTGTACCTAGCAGAATTTCTCCTTTTATTACTTAGATACTCAAAGCAGAGATCCAAAGGCACTGATAGTGCTCAGTACATAATTGAATTATCATTAGTTTATATTTTATAGTATTTTACAAATTAATACAAATATTGTGAGTTGGCTTCTCACCTCTGTTCCTGCTGCACAAATACGAAAGGGATACATATACAATATTTAATTAATTAGACGTCTTTCTGACCCAAAAGTCAGCAGAACTATTGCTTGGTTCCTAAAACAAGAACAACTCTGTCTCTTCCAAATACTTACAAGAGGTATCGTTTATTTAATGTACCTCTTCATTTAATGTACCTCTTCTTCTGGTGGTAGGCTGAGGTGGTTGGTGGGTGACTGATGAGGGCCTGGGGGCCGCTGAGCTCCCACCACCCCAACCCTTTGCTGTCGGTTTTGGGGTGTACCGGGTGCTTGGATCAGACATGTGGACAGGTTCCCCCAGCCTGGGGTTATCACAGGGGTGAGAAGAGCAGTGGGTGAGATTTCATTTCATAGTTTGTAGCTCAGAGCATCCAGAAGGTTGGTGTTCTTTCTAGTGAAGAGGAATTCAAGGAACTTTTTTCCTAGCATTTTAGCCTAGTCACGTTATGGTTTTTTTTCTCTTGTTGTGTGAGGAGATTGAGCCAAGAGAGCAGCAAACAGAACATTAAGCAGTTTCTTACGATGCTGTAAGTTAACTCCTCATAAACCTAACACGTATGAGGGATGGGATTCACCACGAAGTATGATCAGTGCGTTGATCATTGCGATGGTGAAGTGTTGATACACTGACTGTAAGTGTAAGAAGGCAGCCTGGAGACACATGCATTGCCTTACGGTTCAGCTGCGGAAGCTTTAGTGTGGATCATCATTTCCCAACCTGCTTTTAGCTGAGCTTTGCTTGAGAAAGTTAGAAATATTTGTGCTTCATTTGTTGCTGTTCTTGTAGTTCCTTCTGTGTGTTGCTGTGCTGGGGCTGCCACCTCCTCTCGCAGGGCTGCAGTGCAACCAAGCTAACAAACCCTGCTACACTCGTCTGACTCGGTCCCGAGCCACGGGAGTACCTTGTGCTGCTTGTTGTTTTGTGCTCATTTTGTGTGCCAGTCTAGATCTGGCAAACTTCTTTTTTTCCTCCCTGCTCAGCCTTAGTCGTCTTGTCCTTTAGAGCCGAGATACTTGCTTCGGGCTGTACTGCGTTCAAGGCTACCTGTGTGCTTTGCGATCATTGGGTTCCTTGGTGGATTGCAGCATACGATCTCGGTAAGCACATCTAACAGCTATCTCCTGATCTGGTTGAAAATTACTAAATGTTTTGATTGAAAAGTAATAACCCAAAGTAAAGAAGACCTGAGGGAAGCCTAATATTAAAATGAATGAGCCGGCACGCCTTGGACTTGGTGTACTTGTATTCAATTCCACTCAAGTATAAACTATGATTTTAATTGAAGTGGGGAGATCTGGATTGTTCTTTTTAGCTTTATATCCATCAGGCACCTTAGCAGATGCCAACCCTGCCTGTACTTGCAGAGAGCAGTGGCGCCATTGGCAGAACTGGGGTTTTTTGTTGATGGGGGAGCTTTGGGAGGGGCAGTGACATCCTGATAGCCTCGGTAATGTTGACTTCTGTCCTTGTATCAGAGTTGTTCCTCAGAGAAGGGAGTAAGAGCCACAGAGTCTCTCTTCCTCTGTGATTCTGGGCTGCCAGAAGAGGTGGGGGTGATGACTTGAGGTGATCAGAGATATGCGTTACAGCAGGCTGCTCTGATTTTTGTTGTTAAATAATTCATTGTTCCTGCTGGCTGAAGGATCAGAAGTGAGGAAGTTTGGTCTCCAGTAACTTTGGCATCAAACGGAATTTGAAATGAGTACAGCTTGGACACAGTTCAGGTCACTGCTAAGAAGAACAAAATACTGTGGATCATTTGAATACAATTCTAATCCTTCTAATGGTATTAAATATGGTATCCTTATGATATTAAGTATGTTCTGTACAATTTTAAATTAAAAACCTCCCAAGAGAATAAATTTAAAAGAGGGGATATGACTTTTCAGAGTAGGTTTTAAATACTGGAAATATATTGGCTTTCATTTGGAAGTTCATGTCATTGTATCTGTGTTTTGTTTTTCCTGCCTCAGGATGTGTAGAGGAACCAGCAGTGTTACGGGGATGCCCACGTTCTCTGTCGCAGGTCTGTGGCACTGGAGCTTAACCACATTTCACATCAGTAACCCCATTCGTTGTGTGGATGAGTGTGCTGTCCACATTTCAGCCAAAGGCAACTTCACTCTGCTAACAATCTGTTGGTTGTTTGAACAAGCTCTTAATTAAACAATCTGTACCTATGTACATCATGTACATGGCTATCATGGTGATGTAATGTGTCACTAATCCTTATTAGTGCAGTAATAAGATCCCAAGTACAGTAACTGGATCCTGAGTGAATTATTCCCCTTAAAGAAGATGCTAGGAAGGGGATGCAGGTCTGGTATAGCAATCCAGAGGAGGATACCCTTGTTCTCCTGGCTCATAAGATCCTTGTTAATATGAAAATACAGGCAAGACTGGTAGGTGCTTTGTTAAAAAAAAAAAGTGAATAAACTACCAACAACAATCCAGAGTCTTCTTGTTTAGCTTCCCATGTCTTTCTGGATGGCATGAAGATGCGGCTCTTGAATTTCTTTGGTGGTGTTAGGAGTTAGCATGCCTGACGCGCACTCTGGGAAGACAGATACCTGTCGCAGCTCAGCGTCTCTCAGGTGCAGGTGAAAGTCCATTTTGTGGCAAGGGTGATCCCTCAGTACTGTGTTTCCTCAGGGCGTCATAGCAGAGTGAGCTCTGGCTCCTGTAACGAGTGGTCCTGAGGTGCTCAAAGAGGAAGGAGTCTGGAGGAGTTGTTCTGACAGTAACCCATGGTGGTCGGGGTCTCTTGCCCAGGCTGTGACTCAGTTGCCCTTGTGAGCTGGTTGCCCTAGGACATTACCTCCTGCACCTGTATGCTTGGTGCCTGACTGTATAATTGCATGTAACTGTGGAAGGTTTTCTTGAGTACTGCCACGCTGGCGCATATCCCTGCTGTTGGAAAATAATCAGAGCTGTTAGATTAATTTTTTAATTTTTTTTTTTTTAATATTACCTCTCTTGTTTAATTTTGATGTAGGGTTGCTTAAATTCTTGCTATAATAGACCTGAATCACATCTGGCTGTGCTGAAAGCAAATCTTGAAAAATGCCCGCGTTGTGGAAAATATTAATTGCAATTGTATGTTCTTTTCTAAATACGTGAAACACAGCCACTTTTATAAAGAGCTTGTATTTGTGCTTGTGGACTTGTCCCCAGGAGAAAACATTGAAATACACAGTCAGACTTCAAAATAGCTTGCAAAATAAATTGGAGAATATTTTAAATCTGTTTCCTTCCTGTTTTGATTCAAGTGGGGGGAATTCTCCAGGGGTGCAGCCTCTGCAGAGAGTTTGTTTTGCACATTGTTATTCGCAAAGACAGGGAATTTCATATGCCTAGGAGGAGAGGATGGGGAGTGCTTCAGCTATGAACTGGGATGCAGTTGTAGAAGTGTAGGCAGTGTTCTTTCTCTGACAAAATAAAAGCTAAAGGGCCACTGGGCTTGTGGACCCTAGAGCCAGGCTTTTTATAAACATTTTTAGAGGTTTGAAGACAACATTTTCAGAGGTTTGATGGGGTACCAAACCAAGCATTTTCGAATGTGTAGGACACCTTAAATCAAATCTGGTGCCAGACCCTTGCTGATAGTGGCTGTAGCACTGATTTAGTATGTTTAGGTCACAGTGAAATGGGTCCTATTCAGTGCAGATGGGCAACTGAGGAGGTCTTAGGAGTGTGGTGGGGCATCTGTGGAGGTGCTGGGTCTCCGTGTTAGAAGCATTGCAGCAGTGGGAGCGCTGTGAGCTGTGTCAGGGCTTGCAAAATGAAGTGCTGTGGCTTGCCTTTGCTCTAAGTTGTGATGCCAGCACTTCCTGAGGGACCCATGTGCAGTAGTCCGTATCGTTTACTGCGCGTTACTTTCTTGAAGTGTGCTTTTGGTTCCCGTGCAGCTGAGAAACAAGTGTGTGCCGTCTGGCCTGGTTAAGTCCTTCCGTGGTGTTGCTCAGCTGTAGAGATGACGACTCTTATGTAAATAGGAGTAGTCAGAATTATCAGGGGAGGTTATCTAAAAACATCAGGAGGCTTTATTTTGAAAAGCAGCCTCTTGTGTGCCTTAGATAGGCTGATGGGTGGGGTTAAGTAGGCATTAAGGAGACCATGTGCTCACTTTCCATTTGTATGATCTATTGCTGACTGCTCTGATTGTGCACTGAGAAAGTTTCATCAATTATTCAGTAAGGGCTTGAGTTTAATCTGTCTTGGGGCGGGGAAGACACTAATGCTACAAATTGGTGCGGTTAGTTGCTATTTAGGCACTTGGACTTTGCACTGATAGTTCTTCGTGTAGTTTTGGGAGAGGAATTCCTGCTCAGAGGAGGATTTAGTTATCAACCGTTTATCTAACATGTATGCGCTCAACCTGTTACAGTGGTGGTAAACAAATCAAATTAGAGATGTTATTAGATAGATATCAGTCACAGATACTATGTTAGCTGTGCTATCTGGATTGGA
This sequence comes from Rhinoptilus africanus, assembly GCA_013400135.1. Classification (NCBI taxonomy): domain Eukaryota; kingdom Metazoa; phylum Chordata; class Aves; order Charadriiformes; family Glareolidae; genus Rhinoptilus; species Rhinoptilus africanus. The sequence goes on along the minus strand of VXBO01001777.1, from coordinate 144,546 downwards.
CTTTTTCCTTGTTATGTATAACATAGACTGCTTTGATGTTACCTGTCAGCAGTGTGACCAGCTGCAGGACTCGGTTAAAGCAATGAAAAGGGACCTTTGTGGCAGCCTCCTCAGTAGGTATGAGGGAGACGAGATGCCGTTTGTGAAGTCCCAAGAACAGCATCTCATGGGAATCAAAATGGAAAAGATTAGGAAGGGAGTTGAAAGAGTATGGGTAGATGGCAAAGAGCATATCCATATAGACATTGTACAAAAACTAGGATGCTCCTTCTGTGCGAAACCCCATAGCGAGTTCTGAGACAAGATGTCCTGATTTTAGGCCCAAGAAAATTCAGAGCTGTGCTTTTAGCCATGTTGAAGTGTCAGCTGTTTCAGAAGATGCACAGCAAGAGCACTGGAAAGGCATGCCAAGGTCTCGTGTGGGTGGAAGGGTGAGCCTGGAGTGGAGGCAGAGCTGTGGGTCATGAACAAAGAATAGAGGCTGAGACTGGGAGTAAGGTGGAAAGGAGAGGAAGAAGCAATGGGTCTCCTAGGCAGCTCAGGGAGATGGGGAGGGCACAGAGGAGGATGGGAAAATCATGCAAAGGAACAGTTGGAGGTGTGAAAGGGGGGTTGCATAAGCCAAGAGAGGATAGGATTTCAAGAACAAAGTGTGTGATTGTATCAGAAGCAAGTGATGGGTTGAGGAGGGTGTAAGCAGAGCGTTGGCTGAAGAAAGGGTGTTGGAACAGTATCGTGGAGCCCACTCTCCATATACACACACAAAATTACACTTACTCCTTCCTCTGTTTGTGGGATCACAGCTGCATTGCATGCATGTGTGGAACAGCTGGATGGCATATTTTCATTAACACAGTCCTGGTTTCTGCCTTGGAATAAACCGTATGATGCTCCTTGGTGAAAGCTCCCAGTGAGAAGAGTGCAGGGGGTCTGAGCGGCACTGGGGAAGGGCAAAGATGGAATGGGGTGGGTTTATTTTTTTAGGATACCTCTCACCATTCTGACCCCTCAGTTTTGCACGTGCCCTTCGTGTCTCTCTTGGCCCTATGCAGGAGGCTGGGACTCGTGTTGGGTCCCGTCCTTGCTCTGCTGCTGACCTCTTCAGGGACCGTGGCATTTTGCTTCCCCTCCCTGCACCTGTTTCCCTTTGCTGTTTCTGTGGTGCTCTGTAATGAAATGTGTTATATGGAAGCTAGGTGTTATTATTACCTCTTATATTATTATTATTATTGAGTTTTTGTGACTCAAATGTGCAAGATACTGTGTGCCTCCAAGGAGTGAGGGCTCAGCCTTAATTAGCCTTCATTGGCTTTGATAGGATTTGAAAGCATCTGGGAACTTGCGGATGCTGCTTATTCCTACAGCTGGCAGACGTGTTTTTAGATGGCTGTTATTTTAAAAAATAAAACGACTTAATTTGGTCAAAAAAAGAGTTTTGAAACACTTTGGCACCTCTTATGAAAATGTGGAAAATCAGTATGTGGTTTACATCTCAGAAGCACGTTCAGATAACGTAGACAAATTAGAAAAAAAATCCTCAAAACGTCTCCCATTGCATCATCCTGAGAACAAAGTGTTTGCACGGTTGAAACAAAAATGTTTGGTGACTGAACAAAAAACCCAGTAGTTTTTACACAACCCTTTGTGGTATCTCACTGTGATTGAAAGAAAAAAGCTTTCAAAAAATTTCTTTTGCTCTTTGGTGTGATACTTTCTGTTTTCTTAAGCATTAGCTCTTCAAGAGGAGGGGGGATTCTGTGGATGGAGGACATCTGCACACTGCTGATTCCTCCTGGTATTGTGAATTTGGTCAGAACATAAGTATTTGAGACACTTTTAAAAGATAATTATTAGGATCTTGCAGTTGTTGTCTGCACCAAGCAGTTTGTAATAGATTTTTCTCTTTTTCAGTATTTAATTTTGCTGTGAGACAGGGCAGTGAGGCTTGCAGCATTTGGTAAATCTGAGGAGCATCTCATCTAGTCGAGGCCACAAGCCCTGCCAACAAACAGACTGGAGAGGAGGTGGCAGCTCCATGGCCTGGTACACGAAGGTCTGCTTCTTCAAAAACTTTAGTGGTACTTCGTGGTTTTAGACCAGATGCTGTAGTGGCATTGCAGTGACTTGTCGCTGAAGGTACTTGGTTAGTGTTGTGTTTACCCTCTCATGAGAGCTAACAGTGAACTACACACAGCCTCTCTTACATATTTTAAACCTCTCATATATATTTATTATAAGCAGTATAAATTGCTGCTTGTGCATGGGATGTTCAGTCAAGGTGTGCTTTGCAGTGCAGGAAGAAGCTAGGCACTGATGTTGCTGGCCTGATGGATGAAGGGGAGAGGTTTTTTTCACAACTCCAAAATTGACAAAACAAACTGTCAGTAACTATGAGCCAGGACAGTCATTGGTAGGAGATGACTCTGGCTAGTCATGCTCAAGAAACACAGGTTTTTGTAAAACTTCAGTGCGAGTAGAGAGTTCCCCTCTGTGAGGGTATTATAATGTGGTTTCTCAAGTTCTGAGGTTATATATTGGAGAAAAGCAAGGGAAGGAGCCAGGGGGTTGGGGGGAAGAGGACAGATGCTAAGCTAACAGAGGCCTTTGGAGAAAACAGATACTTTCTTCTGTGAGCAGAGATTTCCTTCAGTGAAATTAGGGTGAGGGTCCTGCCTATAGGCTGAAGTAAGATATGTGTGGTTACAAATGTGGTTTTCCATAATATATTTAAATGCCCCTCCAAACCAAGTAACTGTGTTGTTTAACATTTGAGTTGTAGTAAATAAAAGAAAAAAAATCACTTGGCCCAGTTTCTGAGAATTATTTTAGAGGACCCACAGTTGTGAGACTTTCCATCACAGAGGATCGGGCAAGCCTTAAATTGGGGAGTGGGATTCTCTGGCAACACAAAACATCCCAGGAAAGTTCAAAAATACTCACACGGTAGCAAAGCCACTGCTTGGGTCGATTTGCGAGATGTTAGTGCAGGACTTGAAGTTGTTTTGTCTTTCCATGACAAGCACTAGTTGGAATATTTTTGGCGTATGTCAGAACTGTATCCAGATCTCAGGAGTTTCCAGTGAATTTCTGAGGGGACATAGTGGCTTTCCTATATTGAGGCTGGCTTTGGGTTTTTTTCTTTGTTTGTGTTTGGGTGAGGGTTTTTTTGGTACTCTTTCGTACTGGACAAAATGAGCCTAGAAGTTTTTATCAAACAATTGCAGAGGTGGGTGAAACACTCTCTGTTCTAGAGTGGGTATTTCTTCTCTTGTCTCCTAGTGACTCTTTGGAACCAGCATTTTCTATCAAGGGCTTTTGTTGAAAAAACTTAAGCTTTACTGTTTGAAGCCCGTTTTGTATAACATGCTATGGTTACGCTTTGTGCTTAAAAACTGAGTCAACCCTGAAGAACAACACTATCACCGTAAAAATCACACACAAAATGTTTGATGTGTGGGAGGTTTTTTGTCATCTTTTTTTTTGTTTTGCAGCAGTTTAAATCCTCTGATTTTCTTTCTAGAGGAGCAGATGAAAGGAAAGAAGGCTTTTTTTTCCCTTGTCACAAGGACTAGAAAGTTATTTGTTATAGCAGCTGAGATTCTCACACCATCATTTGCTTCAGGATCCACACATTTAGCTAAAATACCTATTGTTGTTTGATGAAGGCTTAGAGTTTAGTTGCTGAAGTTCAGCAAGGTCCATGATGAGCTCTTGGCAGACCGTGAACAGAACAGTCGCACAAATGCAGTGGTCAGCCCAGTATCTCCCTGTGAAACCCTCAGCCAGCAGCCCGAGTGTCAACCACAGTCGATATGAAACATGGAGCAGCGCCCCTTTCTGGGTCTGGTAAGAGGAGCTTTCAGGCTCCTGGGCTGCTGCCCATGTTCTCAGCAGTTAGCATCAGCGACCCCTGGAGCACCAGCAAGAAGTCAAGATTGCCCTGTGTCAGGTAACTCTCACTAGTGCATGACGGACTTGCACTCCTTTGGTCCATTAAGTGTTTAAATGGAGCAGCTTAGCAGAGTGTACTGAGGGTCATTGCTCTCCAGGGGGGCTCCACAGGCTAGGGCAGTGTCAGATCCTTCTAGGCAAACTCAGGGCTTCCACCCAGGGCTGGCCTGGCTTGTAGCCGCAGCCATGCAGCTGCTGGAGGAAAGGAGATGCCCACTTGATCTTAGATGGTGCTTCATCTTTTTGGAAACAGAGAAGTTCATCAGGAAACAGAGGCAGAAGTTTCTCTGTCATAGGTTGTGGGCAGGATTAGGTATGAGGGAGTTCTGCTAATTTGGTTAATGCTGTCACAGTTTCTGTGAGCAGGTGGGTGTCTGGAGAATTTCGATGCAAAAAATGTCAGATCCCCGAGGATTAGGTGTCAAATGACTGATGATTTTGAGGACTGCAGTTTTGAATTTGGTACCTAAAGATAGCAATTGCGTGGGACTTTGTCACTGATTTCCTTTGGGAATCAACCCTTTTCTGAGAACTTTAACTTTGGGGTTCTGTTGGCATTCAATTCTAGTATGTAAATATTCATTCACTGAATCTCACTCTTCTGCGCTCTAACCCCTTTGCCTCCCTGTAGCGTATACCGTGTAGCTTCAGCTAATAGAATGACAATAGGTTACACTGTGCATAGCAGGGTGAGGAGTGTAAGGCCTAAACTGCACATGGCTAGCAACATGTTTGTACTGTGATAATCACAAGGTAGCAGCTGTCTTGCCCTCTCTTTTTATTTTTCTTTTTGAAACCCATTCCACTTGTTATTATAATTACTTGGGCTCATCATGAAGGAAAAAACAGCTTCTCTATTTAAAGAGAACAGATGTTTTTTCTAATGGTTTTTCCTTAACATTGAATGAATTGTGGTTGAGTCAGAAACTGCCAGCTCAGAAACGTATGTTTGCATTAGAGAAATACTTGATTAGGTTAATTGAGTGTGATTCAATGTGATGTACATTTGGCCAACTTAAAAGCTTTCCAGCTTTGTCTTGGACGGAGATAACAGTATCTCAGTGTTTGCAGTTTGCTCAGTAGTTTGCAAAAACATTGCCTAAAGAGTAACAAAACATTGAGGGGACACTACTGCATTAGCAGAGGGAATATAATCTTTTGGAAAAAAAAAAACCCAACAAAAACCCAACCAAACAAAACCCACAAGACAACTCCCCCTCCATTTTTTAAAACAATGCAGACAGGTAGTGTACACTTAAGTCACGTCCAGACAAAACTTGCCCTGGTTTAATTATGGTAATGTTGCCTACACAGTATGTTAATCCAGGTGTGTACCTTCCCAAAGAGCACATACCTGTATGCCATCGTGAGGGGTCTGAGAAGAGAGGTGAGATTCGGTATGATATAAAACCAATGTGTTAGGCATCTGATCTCCCATTACAGCTAATGAGAGATCTAGTCAGGGCAGTCCATGAATCTGGAGAGTGATTCAGCTCACGCTGAAGTATACGCATAGTGCGTGCTCGACTGAGTGGCTCTCTGGGCTCCCCGGGCCATACTGAGCGATGATCCACTGACTGTGATTGGAGCTGGGATGCCCAGTGCACACCTGCCTGCAGGAGGCTGGGTTTTGGTGTCTTCATTTGAATTGAGGTTCACTCACATCCATGTGGCAGCTACGTGCCTGTAGTTCTTTGTCTGCTGGAAAGACAAAATTCAGTGTGTCCAGATATCCCTGAGGACGGAGGGGCAGGAAGGGGTGCAGGTGAAGATGGATAAGCCAAAAGAATGTAACACTTTAGGAAGGATTGGGAAGCATTTAAAACACCAGGACATGGTTGCCCATTCACATCTTGTTCCTGACAAGATGTGAGGTCTTTGCCATCATTACTAAACAGCAGACTCCTTCCCGTTTACATCTGAGAGGCTTTAAAAGAATAAGCCAAGTTCAAACCCAAACCAAGAAAGAGCTAAAGGCAGCCATGAGGGCCCAGCCTGGAGGGGAGGGGCAGAGAGTAAGTTATAGAGTAAGTTCATCTTTGAGAAGCCCCTCTGTCATGAGATGGGGCAGGAATTTGGTTACACTGAGCCTTGCTAAGCTAGAGATTTCAAGGTTGTGTTTGTGATATCCAGGATAGCATAGCAGTACAAGTCATCTTTTCTATTGCCTTTTCTATTAAAGTCTGAAGATCCCCTGAGCAGCCCAAGTTGTCACACAATGTGGTTTAATTAGGCTGAGTTTAACGTACTGTAATTTCCATGCAAGCTCAAGCCTCATGATGTGAAGCTTGGAAAACAGGCAAACTTCAGGGAACAACCCTAAACCCCCAACCTCTTGACTCTTCTATGATGTTTGCTGGAGACTAAGGGATCATGATATCTCCTGGAGACCTCAGTCCTCTTCTAGGCTCTGGCATGTAGCCAGAGAAACTTTGAGTTGTGCTATATGCCTCTATCTTCTGGGCCTAGAAACGGCACACACAAAATGCAGTCCTCGATGTTCCCTCTGCCATCCAGCAGTTGGTCTGGGCACTGTCTAGGACTGTCTTCTAGCAGTGCTTCATTTGGCTGCATAAGACTTAGTATAAACTCCAAACTCTTTGAGAAGGGGTCCTCACAGTCCTAGTCTTGTAATTTGCAGCACGTCTTTGAGCAACTGGGCAGTCTTTTTTTTTTTTTTTTTTTCTTCTTCCCCAGAGCTCCTTACTCCTGCTCCCTTTCTCCCATCTGGTTCATGAGGCTGAGACCTTCTTTGTCAGAGGTGAACTCACTGCTGCGATGCTGAGAAGATCAGCAGGTCAGCCAGGAGGCCGGCGGAGCCATGTCCCTGTGTCCTTTCAAGGGTACTTTGTGTGTGTACCTTCGGGCACATATCTATTGCATATTTGAAATGAATCAGTGACAAATTAAACAAAATGGCTTCTGTCCTTATTTCATCCCCTTTTTGTTCCTTCTTTAGGCTCTGAGTGATTTTTAGGGTGTAAACCATCTCTTACTGTGAGCTTATCAGGGAATCCTGATTATCAACTACAGCCTTTGAGTACTGTTCGAGTACAAAGAATATATTTGTGTATTCCAAAGCAGAAAGGCAGCCATCACCTGTTGGGACAGTTGGGCTGCTTCGATGCGTAACTAGCAGAGGGGAAGCAAGAGATCTGAAGGAATGTGTAGGAGATGCTCTACCAATCCCAGCACAGAAGGATGAAATGCATCCCGACCACCTCCTGCCATGAGGGCGATGCAGATGTGTGCATGTGGTTGTTGGGATGCTGTATCAGTGTAAGATACTTGATGTAGTTTTGATACGCTAGGGTTAAGGAGTGTTTTCTCCTCTCCTTGCCAGCTTGTGAATTAAAAAAGTTGAGGATGTTTAGCTGCATGCAGGTGGGGGTGTGCGTGTAGTAATGAGCTGTGTTGGGGAATCTTTCATTATGAATTTGAGAGAAAGGAACTGAAACTAATTTAAAATCAAAACAAAGCACTAATAGGACTAATATCCATATTTCTGTAGCACTGCACAGAATTTGAACACAGCAGGTCTGAGTGCAGCAGTTTTCCATCTTGGAAGGAGCCAGGTAGATTCTTTGTCCTGTGGTCTGAGTTACAGGAATAGTAGTGGCTTTTGGGAATGGAACAAGTAAGAAAAACTGCAGTATTATTTGTTTTTACCTTTGTTAGCATCTTTATTTGTATAGGATATAGAGATAGTGAAAGTACTTCTTAAAATGCAACACCTTATTTTAAAGATGTGCCTTTCTAATTAGAGGCTGGGGCAGGGGGGGAGATATTGTCCAAGATAATACTGAAAACCACTTGAAGAATCTGAATCTGAACTCTTGTCTCAATTATTGGCCGTGCTTCAAATTTGGTAGACAGCACTCTTCTCTTTGATGCCTTTAGAGCCGAATTTGTAAGAATCTGCATCTAGATGCTGGAATGATGAAGTGACAGAGACTCTAGAGGGCAGTGCAGCATCCCTGTGGTACGAGTATCTCCAGGGCTTTTTCACAACAGCCTTACTATGCCGGATGATCGCTTAAAATAGTCAGAAATAATATAGAATTAAATAAAAGTTCTTGTCATTATTATTTCACAGAAAGATTTGATTAAGGAAGATTTTTGTACCAAGACGACTTGACCCTCTTTTTAGAGGAACTTTGAGAATTAGACTGGCTGTACTCATTTTGAAAAGGTTTTAATCTCTTGAAAAAGCTTGTAGGATATTTGTATATGATTTAAGGAAACAAACAAACCAAAGCTCGTTCTCCCTATGCATCTATCAGAGTCCACAAAAGAATTTTCTTACTGCTTTTCCTCTCCTCCAGGCCAGTCTCCTAATGTAACAGATCCTTTGACAGGAGGTGCTCTCTGTGTTCCTTGTAGAGAAATAAATCAATAAATCGTCATGTCAGCAGAGCACAGCTTGAAGCGAAATTTCCCTGTGCTGAAAGGTTTCGAATTAATTTTAGGTGGGAGCTCAGATGTGCCGTACACACATGACTACAGATAGTATTACAGGGCTGCATTCAAACTGACAGGGTGTTGATTCAGTATGTCAAGCTGTTCTTAAGGATGTTAAGCCACAACCTAGAAGCTGCTTATGCTGTCAGAAGGGGTTGGTAGTGCCTTGCTACCCAATAAACAGTTTGTCTGCTGCTGACTAATTATCTACCGAACATTTGGTGTGGATCTTTGCATTATGAGAGAGTTCACGTCTCCAGACTGTCACCTTGTAAGTCTCTGCAAAGTGAACCCAAATCCAGATGTTGCAGCACATGAGACCTGGGGAGCCTGTCATTCTCTGAGCACTTGCTTGCTGGGAGTTAAATTGGGGAATCACACTCGGATGCCTTCGCTTCTCTTTGGAACGGTGCATGTGCATGTGTGCACAAGTGCGCACGCTTATCTCAAAGGATGTTTTGGAGGGCATGCGTGATTTACATGACCCTCTTTCCCTGCTTGAAGCAAATAGTAGGCACATACGGTAACATCTGCTGTTTTATAGCCATCAGCAAGGGTTGTTGCTTTGCCTTCACCGCCCTTCTGGAGGTGCCATAGGCTGCCTTGCAGCACTTGCATGCTGCTCTCACGGGTCCACGTACTGTGGGTGCGCGCAGTCAGGCCGTCGTTCACGTTGCAGGTTCCTTCGGTGACGGGTGTTGAGGAGTCGGTGGTGAAATCCAGCAGACAGGTGCTTGAGCAAGGATCGTGCTACTGACATCGCTCTCCAAGTCAGGGAATGATAGATTTCTGTTAACTTTCACAGTAGCAGTGCTTCTTCCAAATAAAAATTGACTGCTTTTCACGGCAGGAAAGAGAACATTCATCCAAATAGTTGCTCTGGGTGCACGCAGAAATCTCTGTGTGGACTCTGCATTAAACAACTTACTGTCCTTTGCCATACATTGTTTCTGTTTAGGGACTCTTTCTTCCAATAATGTAATAAAATACAGCTGCTACCTTACATGTGTTACGGAAATTACACGGCACACTTCCCTGTGCAAAGTGTTTTAAACTTGCTTTGATACTTTTGAAATACATCTTTGTTTGTTTTCTGAGTAGAGTGCCTCTTGTTCCTCTGTGCAAATTGGAGATGATGACAGGAAAAGGAGAGCTGTGGGTAACAGAGGCAGGACTCTACACGACTGAGCTGAAAAATAAGATGCAACATGCTCTCATTTCAACCTGAGTAAAGGAAAATTGCTTATACATATTTCCAGAATAATAATTTTTTAAAAGTATTATTTTCCCTCTCAGTTCTATCTGCTGTCTTTATTTTCTCCAGTTCTGGCTTTGAAGAAGGGGTATGTGAGACCTATAAATGCCACATTTCTGCCATGCCTTATTTCTCTTGATGCAGCAATACCTGTCCAACCTCTCTCCAGTCTTTGGAATCTACTACTGGCCTGAAGCTGGAGACATCTTTTTCCAAAAGGGGGCTGTTACCATGTAGGGAACACAAACTATTTAAAGGGACTCCTCTGCCCTCCACAGGGCCGTGCAGTGTCAACAGCAAGTGTCCAGAGCAAAAGACACATCTTGTACGATGTGGCTCAGGCCCTCGGCTCCCAGCTGTGAAGTGCAGGAGTGTCCTGCCCTACCTCTTCTAGGGGGGATGCTGTAGTTGGGAAGGATGGCTGCGGACCGATGATAGAACAGCACAGCGATACCAAGGATGCACTGTGCTACACAGAGCACAACGAAGGTACCTGTGCTTTGTCAGTGTAAACGCAACATGTTTACATTTGTGTTTGATATGGTCTCTCCCAGACCACTGCTAATGCACTGCCTTCTTTCATTTTCTTCTCCTCAGATGTTGTTCTTGGCCTTCTCTGAGTCCGGTGGACTTTCCCCATTAGGTTTTCTTCCTTCTAACTCCAGGTCTGCCTGAGCCTGAAGTCAGGGGCAGGTATTGCAACAGAACAGGTATGCATCACTCTGATTGTTTCCCCCCCGAGGAAGTGCAGAGCGTTTTCCAGGGCTGGTGCTGGTGTTGGTTTGTTCAGCTGGCCAGGGGAATGGAACAAACCCTCTGTCAGACCACCCTGTTTCTCAGATATTGAAATGTTGTGTTTGCAAGTAGGAGACCTATTGGTAAGTCTTGAATCTGATTGACTGCTGCATGGTGAATGTTGCACAGGTATTACATAGAGATCACTGTTAATTTATGTTTGTACCAATTAATTTCCCTGTTTTCTAATTAACGAAGGTGTGAATCTAAAGTGGATTAACAGAATGATGCCAAATCCCTGTGCACACATTCTCCTTGTGAATGAAGGTTGTTATTTCCCTCTACGGCTTAAAACTGAGCTACATGCGCTGTCTTACCTGATGTAGGTTAAAGAATATGAAATCAGCCTAATTTTATCATGTTATTATTTAAGACTGCTTTGATTTTTGAAGATGAGAGATAGCCAAAGGGCTCAGTGCCATTGAACTGATATGCTGCAAATTCTTGTCTTCTTGTTTTCTTTTTGTGCACATCTCTGTCAGCCCCTTTAAAATAAGGGATCTCTGCTCCTACCCTCAGTATCTGCTTGGCATTCTCACGCTTTTCCTTTGACTACCTGTCTCTCCAGGTGTTCAGAATCTGATTAATAACAGAGGGGGAAAAAAACCCATTTTTTTCATGAAATTTGAGTGTCAAAGTGCAGTTGTCAGTTTGTAAACACAATGGGGCTTTTTATCGCTGTTTTTCCCCAAGTAGTTTGGTCTCCCATTAATGGGAGATGATTTGCAGTGAACTTGGAGGAGTTCTGCCTGTTTTGACAACAAAAGATAAAAACACCAGTTCGCTCTAATGAAAAGTCCAAAAACTTAAAATAGATTCAGTATAAGCAGTTTGGCTATGAATGAATAAATCTCCTGTGCAATGCCTGGAACTTGAAGCTACCAGACACAAAAGAAATTAATTATTCTGCTAATGATAGATAGTTCTGCCTCACTCTGCTGGGTCAGTTTTGATCTTAGAGAATTAAGCAGGATGGCTCTGGGCCCTAAAGATTATGCTGATATCACCGCTTTTGTAATTTTTGCTATTCCAACCATCAGAGAGAGTGATGACGATGGGGTGTTTAATATTCTCGCTCTTTATATACGCTTATTAAAGGTGTGTTCATGGCTTACAAGGTGGATCTGATGTAATCATTACAGCTCCCTGACTTCACTGGAATTAGCCTTCTACACTGGAAGACCTTACCAAAGTTTTGAAATTAAATGCAGTTCTCTTGGGCTAGTTGCAAAGGCTGTTCCTCACCTGCTGGGGCAACAGGCATGTGTCAACTTCAGATAAGATCTGGAAAAACACCTGGAATGGAAAGGCTAAGTGTACAGCAGTGCTGGGGAAGGTACAGCACTCTGCTGTGTCTGCTTCTTCAACACACTTGTTCCTCAAATATTGCTGACTGTTCTACTGCTAGGTGAAATGCTTTCCTGTCTGATACGTGAGAAAGCAACCATCAAGTCGTGTGATCCATGTGTCAGTCATAGCGTGGCAGGAACCCTCCTTTCATTGCTGAGCTGGTGACATGGGAGAGAGAGAGCGTGATGCTGAGCTTGGGGAGACTGCGTCTTCTGGGGGGTCCTTTGATGGTGAGTCCTTTCTGGGGAGCACAGACTCATAGCTGCTTTGGAAGGAAGGTGTGAATTGCTGCTGCTAGAAGAAGAAAGTGCAAGACAGGGACTGGTGGGCGAGTCATGAACATAAACCACTCAGAGACTTGACAAGTCTGCTGCAGTTTTGCCAAGATAAAATAGCTGGTTCCTGGCTCATCCTGTGAACCTCTCCTGCCAGTAGCACGGAGTGGGGGGAGCCATCCAAGAGTGCTCTCTATTTCTGTGCCCAGTGTCCTGATTGCATTCAGGAAGGATGCAGCATTATCCAAGAGAAGGAAACTAGGGTGGCCAATGAAAAGGGATCATGGTGTGCTCAAGACAATTGCTATAACAGGAGCTTGCAGGTGCTTCAGTGTGTGTCTGCCTTGGAGCTTAAATATAGTTGTTGCTAGCCTGGTGTGTAGGAGTGGGAAGAGACAGAAGGACCAGCCTGGCATGCTGGCAGAGGATGGATGCAGGGCCCGTCCACGGGGCACTGGCAAACATGGAGAGATAACGGAGATTTCTAGCCTGCCCCTGGGCCCGTGGAGGGAAGCATGACTGTAGTGGTTAGAAGAAAGCTCTGTCTGGCCAGCATCTTGCCTCTGACAGCAAGCGTCATCTGGTTGGAGCACATGAGAGCTGCTTCTGCTTTCATGATTTCTCCCAGCTGTCACAAATTGCAGTTCAGGTACTCCCCGAGCCAGGGATGGCCATCTCTGCTGCAAGGGCCTGCCGCATCGCTTCACCAGGTTGCAGAGATGCAAACCTGAGGCAGGCGAGGGCACGCTGCTTTCCTGTAAGTGGCAGGCGTGTGCAAAGTGTAGCGGATAATCCCATGATGTCAATGACCAAAAGTAAACGTCTTGCAGGGTGTAATTGGTTTTTCTATAGTGTCAAGAGCTTTTATGTGTTCAGCATAAATATCTTTGCATTGATTGGGAGAAGGAGATAAAAATCGATGATTTACAATGCAGAAGTGCTTAGAACATGACATTAAAATGACTCTGGAAGACTTAGCTCATAGGGGACATACTCAAGAGGTACAGGAAATGAAGAGACTCTTCCCAAGTCCTGAAACCAAGCAATAAATTTAATAGTTTTTTTTTCTCTCTGCCTAATGGATTTTAATACTGACTTTCCTTTTGTAGAATTATTCTCTTTTTTAGTGTTTAGTTGTGGTTATTTTTCACTCTTTTTTGTTTGGATGTTTAGCAGCCAAGGCTAAATGGAGACATTATTGTTTTGCGAGGAAACTCTCTAGCTTGAACAAAATGGGAACCAAATCCTATTTTGGCTGGCTTTGTATACTGATCAGCAGGAGAGTGTCTTGACCCATGAGCTCTGTGAAGCACAGATAATCATAGAAAATAAGGTTGGAAGGGACCACAGGTCCATTCCCTTGCTCCATGTCCAGACGAACTGTGCCTAACTCACTCCTGACAGATTTTAGAGCTAATAGGTGCAGAGATCGGATAATTCCCTTTCTATCCCTAGTGATTTTTTTATGTTTCTCTCCTCCTCTAATCTTCCTTTTTTCAGCGTAAATGACCCTCCTTTCTTTATATCACCTTGTGTTTCACATTTCCCACAACCTTTCTCTTTTTTTTGTATTTTTAAATGGGCATTTAAATTGTTCCTTAACTCTGTTGTCAGTGTGTTATTGGACACTAGATGCAGTGTGTGTCCGTAGTACTGAGGAAAGAGGAAGGACCGCTTGTTGTGCCCTGTGCAGGGATGGTCACAGCTCCATCCTGGCAAGGGTAACCGACCGTACGGGCTGCCCCCGTGTAAGATTCACCCCAGTGGAAGATGTGCAGCCCAGTGGTGTCGCCTGGATGTGACACAGGTGTCTCTTGGCTGCAAGTGCACCGTAGTTGTAGGGGACTTTTTACAGATGAAAGGGCTAGATCCCAGAGCTTACAGGCTTTTCTGTGTCTATTCTGCAAACTAATCCTCGGCAAGATTTATTAGCTGTACATTTCTGCCAGGGCTAAACTGTCTCCACTACGTGTGCAAACTAGCTTGAAGCCAGCTGAAATCTCTGCGGCATTGTCTTACGCAATGCCATGTACGAAGCAGATGGAGAGGAAACCAATCTCTTGATCCTCTGTTGCAGAGATGGTTCCATGTCAGGCCAGGGGTGCCTGGCTAGAGTCCTGCCACAGCTGAAGGCTTCTGCTGATAAGAGCATTTGGTTGCCAGTATTGCCCCAAGACTAAGTGTTCATTTTACACAAGAGTTTCACAGACTTTTTGCAAGTATGATTATCTTGGGGCTCATCTGGATTTTTTTGATGATTCTTTCACTTCTACCTTCTTTTCATATGAGAGTTTGATTTCTCGAGGGCTGGCGAATGAGACACAATTGTAATGGTTTTTGCTGCAAATATTTGTATGCTATTTTTATATTAATCAGGAAAATCCCAACTGCCTTTCATTGCTGGCAGCGACTTGTGTTGTGAGCTGTTCCCTGGAGAGGATGAATGCTGCCTGGGGACTTACAGCCCCTTGTCTGAGAGTCTCATCTGGAGTTTGGGCTTCAAAGTAGAAGAAAAATTGACAATTTAGGGATGAAGGATCCCAGATTTGACTGGTGCAAGAGGCCACGTGCTGAAGTATGCAAGCAGGTTGCTGGTCTGTTTAGCTGAAAGTCAGATGTTGTGGGCTCAGTTACGTGAGGAGTACAAAGCAGGAGGTCCCTGAAGTACTCTGCTGGCATTGTGCATCAATATTAGCAAAAGACGGCATAAAGCTTTACTCTGTTCTTGAAATATCTATGAGTAACAGGGCGGAAAATAATCTGAAGGGAATTGTCAATGATATTTTCAAGACTTTGCACTATGATTGCATGTGGCTACCTGCAGACGTAGGGTAAAACCCCACCAAGATCCTAGTGTCTGCCTTTCTCAAACCTATACTGGGAAGGATAAACTGATTGCTCAGGATTTTCTGCCTCTTCACCGCACAGGTCTAGTTTGGCTTTTTCTGCCTGCTTTAATTGTGGTTTAACGAAAAAGCTGTAAAAAGCCTGTGGAACAACCTTTAAATCAGTAATATATACAGAAAAATAAAAAAGTGTGTGCGTTCCCAAAGTGACATGAGAACAACAGCAGATGTGATCTTCTGAGATCTTCCAGCTTTTTTCCCCCAAAGTTCTGAGGGAGCTCCTGTTTTTCCACCTGGCTGTTGTCAGAATTGACGATGTGTGTCTCACCGTCTCCCCAGCCGTGAGCTGCCTTTGAATCCAGTCCAGCCCAGCTCCTCTGCCAGGCAGACTGGTGTGGGTGGTGCTGACTGTACACTTCATCAAGCACTGCCGGTAAACTGCTGCCCTAGGGTGAGGCCAGGAATACTTTTATTGTTAAGTTTTTAAGGAACAAGTCAAGGCTACTGCTGAAGTGAGGATAGAAACATGCCGTGAACTGAAATAATTAACCCTGCTTTCATCACAGAAATATGGATTGCTTTGTGTATGGGTATGTAGGTACTACATGGTTTACAGGAAAGAGTGAAAGGTGTTAATGATACCTCTTCATTAACCTGATCCTTCCCATTGGTTTTGGGTATTATGTACCTGTTTCTGTGCCTGCCACCAATACTGATGTGAGGTTTGTGTTTCACCCCTTTGCCGTCGTGCCTGCGAGCTCTCTCTGTGCACAGGCAGGGGAAGGTGCTGTACGGGCACTCCATATCGCACCCTCAGCTGCGGTGTCCCAGTCTTGGTTGACATCTTGAAAGTGCTAATGCAATGCAAGTTATCATTTTATCAAACTTGTGCTTATGAAAGTATTTACACTGATTTGTCACGGAATTCCAGACAAATGAAGTGAGTCTGTCCCTGAGAAGGCAGGCTGCCTGCTCTGCGCCTGCAGGGGACCCTGGCATTTTGGCTACCTGTTTCTCACTGAGGGCTGCCTGTCCTGTTGTGGAAGCTCTGGTTTTTGGATTACTCCTAGAGACAGGATGACTAGATTAGCTGTATTGGCTTGTTTATACCTGCAAAACCATGAAAGATGCAAGATTGCCTTCTATTTGGTTCTTTGGCAAAAGGAATTCTGAACAAAGAGTTGATGATGCCTTTTGTTAAGTGATTAAATCTATTTTTCTCCCTCCTTAGCACTGCTTCTCTTGCTGTGTCTTTTCCATTGCTTTCCCTACCTTGTGATTTGATGAAGAGTGATGCTGGATCACTGTGTGGAATAAATTTATGACAGTTCAAAGCAAAATTTAGGTGGTCCAAACATGTGGTTGCCACTGGTGAAGTAAGGTCTGGCAATAGTGACATTGTGCCGGATGAGCATTTGGCATGCCACGTGTTATTCCCAGCCTGCTCTGTCTAGCCATTGCTTGTTTTCCGCTTTGATTGTCAAATGCTAGCCCAGCTCATGACTATCTGTGCTGAGTCCACATGCCAAGGGCTGATCACGTTAAGACCACGGAGGAGATGGGGTTGCAGGTATCACTGGAAAGCAGCCAAACCCGACGTTCTCTCTACTTCAGTCCCAGCCAGTTCAAGACCAGGAAGGTGAGCGCTGTGCACACAGATGGAAGTTCATATTGGCTGTTAGGAATGCTGTAGGTGTGTGATACTCCTGAGGGATGAGCAGACCTTCTACCTACTGTCCAGGCACAGATCCTAAGCCGGAGGAGCGGCATGGGGTCTGCAGTGCTCCAGGCTGTAGCAGGTTGCTCTGGGAAGGTGCAGGGCTGCTGACCCTTGTGCAGGGCCTGCGGGCATTAGTGAGCTGCTCTGTGTGCCACCATTTCCCCTTGGCAAGCCTGCCTGGGGCGGGATTCATGCCTGATCTGACTGGTAATCCAGGGTGCTGCTGCCGCTGCAGCTCCTGGGTGCCAGCGGGGAAATACTTTTTGGCTCTCTGGAGGGGGAGCAAGAGAGGACATACTGGTTCCCCTTCCTCTGCCCCCAAAGGGAGCTGGAAGGCCTGTTCCTGGTGGATGCTTTGGTCATTTTATGGAATGGTGCATCATGTGTGTTGGGTTGGATTGTGTGTGTTTGATTTCCTCTGAAGAAAAGAAAAAAATCCTTCTTTTTTACTCCATTTTTATTCTTGCCTGGCCGTTATCTCCTGCTGCTCACTTCTGTCTTTTGCAAGCTGTGTGTGGCCAGGCTGGGACAAACCCCGGAGTGCTTTCCCTTCTCCCTTACCGGTGTGCTCTTGTAAGAGCCGTAGGGAGGGCGCATCGCTGTGGAAGCACACAGCAGTGACTGGGAACATCTGCTCAATCCAAGGAATAAGCAGAATTAGTGATTTTTGCAAAGCTACTGAGGGTTCTGGAGAATTGGAGTGTCAGATGAGGACCTTGCTGTCCGAGTCCCAGTGGTGGACTGTGTGTGATGGCACCCATTGGGGTGTCCTGCTGCCAGGCGGTGCTGCCCTGGGCAGAGCAACCCCAGCAGCAGGCAGGGCAGGCAGCATGCCCTCTCAGGGCAGCTCTCCTGGCTGGCTTTGCAGACCTGTTGGTGGGAAAGGGGAGGAGGCGAGCAGAACCAGCGTCTGCCCCGGCTGTCTGCCAGCATCTGCCAAGGGCAAAGACAGCACAGATGCTGCTGGTTGAGGGCATCTGCCTTGGAAGGGCACAGAGATCCTGTGCAGGGAGTCATCGGCCACTGAGGCTGTGTGGAAGGCTTGGCTGGAGGAAAGGAGGTTAGCAGAAGGAGAAGTTTCTACAGCATGCCTACCAAGTGGCGGCTCAAATTGGCTCAGGATGCTGGAAACCACTTTTTAGCCTGGGCTCATCTCCATCTACATCCAATCTGTGCGGCAGCCAGCCATGCTGAAGAGCAGGGATGGGACTCTCCCTGGGCTTGTCTTGTAGAAGGTAAAGAACCATATGGGAGCTGATGGCTCAACCTCACTATGTACCCAAAGAGAGAGAGGAAACACAGGGCCCGTGCCTTTTAAGAGGGTGAGTGGGTGCCATTTCCACCACAGCTGAAGCTGTTTCAGTGTCTGGTCTGTCTGTTGTTTAAGTCTCTCTTCAACAATACTTCTTCGAAGGGGACAGTTGTGAAGAACTTTTGCTTCATAGTGAACTTCTGGGGGAGATTATATTTGAGATGAGAATGTGATTTCTCTTCTTTAGTTCATATTCTCTCAGCAAATTCTGGGTTTTTTTTCAGGTTTGATACTTTTGTTTATGTCCATGAGATTTATGCTTTGAACTCTGATGACAGTGTATTCCTGATAGATCCTTGGGGGGGGGGTGTGTGTGTTGTTTTTTTTTTTTTTAATTTTCTTCACTCAGTCTCCCTTCTTGGCTACTGGTTTTTTTCATAATCCCCCCTCCTATCTCATGTTCCCTCCTTATTTTCTCAGAAGTTAAGCACTGGAGTTTTTCACTGCTGAACCCAAGCATTATTTCTGCTATAGTACGTTTTTTCAATACCCTGGTAGTTGCTTAGTCCCAGATTTCTAGACATCTGTCTCATTTGCAATGCCGAATTTTGATGCTCTTTACGCTTGGGTGCTTTGCAGGCAGAAACCCATGGAAAGTATGGGCACTTAGCACTTATAAAAGTTGAGGACCTTCTATCTCAAGGTGGACAGACAGAAATTAAAGCACTTGTAAGTCTGGAGAACTTTTGGAAAATGTTTCCTCCCTCCCTAACTGTCTTAATATTTGCAAGATTGGGGTAATTCTGCTATAGAAGGTAGCTGTGAAGATAGTGAATAAGTGGTCATTTTTTGTACTTTTGCAATTCAGAATGACAGCCCAGTCATTAACAGTCAGTGTATGTGTACTTGATATTAAACAAATTGGATAGCTCTGAGATTGCTTATTTCTTCCAGAGATACAAAGATGAATTGAACCAAATCAGTTTGCAGCCCGGCGTGTTTCAGCTCAAGGCTGCTAATGACGCATCCTAGAAACACAGAGCATCAGCAAGTCCTTTGTACTTTGCTAATATTTTTCTGCAGTAACATGAGAGCAATTACAGCTTGGAAGGATGGGAGCTGGAAGGCTGGGGGAGGTGAAAAAATTTGAAGAGGAAAACAGGATTTAATGAAGTGAAGGCAGGGGCTGTATGTAGATGGGTAAGGGAGCAAACATCTGTAAATAGTTGGCACTAGCAGCTGCTTTTGAAATATATAGGAGTTTTGAAGGAGAGAGGTGGAACAGCTGTGTGTGTTTATTTTAGGGAAAGAGAAGAGCAATGTGTTGTTTGTGAGGCAAGGAGTAAAAGAGCAGAGCTAGGCAGGAATCTGTGGAAGGGGTGAGAGAAAGTGGAGCCCAGATAGAGTGAAGTTGGGGAAAAAATAGCTTAATTCAAAGAGATTTTCAGGAATGGGCATAAACTGTAGTGCAGCTGATGTAAAATTCACTGTCTTGCTAGTGACTGCCAAGGAAGGGAAAATTGCTGTTGTTGCCTGCCTGCTATTCCAGCCCGTCCTCCCTCCCCCGATTTTATCCTTTGATTTATAATAATAAGAAACTGGCCTTCCTAAGAGCAGGTCATGAGACTCAGCGGAGGGATTAAAGCCGAGTCTCTGACCTCTGGGTGTACAGTAATGCTTGTGAGTCATTGACTCATCCTCTCTATTGGCAGGTTGATGGATTCCTAACTATGTCGTTAGTGGCATCTCAGCATTGCTGCCCAAGTTGTACCTTTTGTGTTTAAACTCTGACTTGGAGAAACAAGTTCATTTCAGGCTCTTTGTGCTTCTCTCCTCCTCCTTTTCTCAGCTTTTACTTCTTTAAATGTAGACTTCTTTTGACAGATCATCTCCATGGTAACTAACGGGACCGGGCTGCCTACAGAAATTGTAGTAATAAAGTGGTTGGTTTTTACACATGATGAAAAGATGATGAAGCACAATGATAGGTGATAAAGACACAGGTAATTGCTCTAGAATAATATTGCTGCCAAGAAGATGACTGAACTCCCACACAGAAGATGAACAGATGGTGTATTTATTGAAATTCATAGGCTGCGAGAAGAAAAATGTAATTGATGGCTGTGTAGGTTTTGTTTCAGTTT
Organism: Rhinoptilus africanus; assembly: GCA_013400135.1. Taxonomy (NCBI): domain Eukaryota; kingdom Metazoa; phylum Chordata; class Aves; order Charadriiformes; family Glareolidae; genus Rhinoptilus; species Rhinoptilus africanus. Next base: position 124,497 of record VXBO01001777.1, on the reverse strand, counting down.
ACTATATACTGAGCAGAGCTGGGAGAGTGGTGTGCCGGCAGATGGAGCCCGCACGCAGAGCCACCGTATTTCCTCACTGGAGAACTAGCTTTTTGCTTGAGATCAGAATTCCAATCAGGACCATGAAAGCAGCAGAACTGCTAACTGCTCTGATGCATTTTGCTGTTTTAGATCTGTTACATAGCCCTGTTTTATTCTAAAAAGGGAGTAACACTTTTGTAAGAACACTGGTGGGAAATTATACTAGCATACCAGGAACGTCAAAGTAGAAAAGTGAATACTTGCAAAACTTGTGGTCAGCAGAGGTTTTCCAAGACCGAGTGTGCATTTGTGTTGGTAAATGGCAGCTCTAGCTTGTTTGCTATGCTGGGTGCTGGAGAGGCTGTTCTGGTAGGGCAGGCTGTTGTGCAGAATCCAGGGGAAGAGGAGGACGGGGTGTTTTCCTCTGGTTGCTCTCTCTGCATTTTCAAGTATGAGATAAAACTGGTCAATCTGATGTTGAGGCTCTTCTCAAAATGTTGTCTGCCTGTGTGAGGCAGTGCTATGGATCTGGTTTGAATAGCTACGTTGCTGCTTTGTGGTGTAGTGCAGTGGTCCAAAGCATGGAGTGTCGTGGTCCTGACACAGTGCGTGGAGCTCAGGTTCCCAGAGAGATTACTGCAGTGCTGCCGAAGAACGTAAATATCTATGGGAATCATTATCTGAAGGGCCTTTCTCTGAGAGGTGCAAATAACCCTACTTATGACAAAGAGTGCCAGCTCTGGAGCATACAGATTTTTTTCCCATGTGTAACAAATGCTAACTGTTGGGAGAAATCCTGTTGGGAGGAACTGACTGAGCTAAAGCGCTGGTGGCAGACTGCTGCCTTCCCTGGGGTGCTCGCGGCTCCTCTGTTCTCAGCAGCTTTAGCACCCCTGTTGTGCCTCTGCTAACTCCCATAGTACTCTGATTTATTGGTGGTAATGTCTGGGTGCTGGTTAGTACATCGCATGATTCTCTACAGTCTGGTGCTGCTTTATTGATTGTATAACTCATTTTCTCATCAAGCTCGGTAAGGAAACCACTTCCCACTTGGGTTTACATCCAGCTGCACCTACTCACGTATTGACTACATTTGTAGGACTTGCATGCAGGGGGCTTTGAGAGGGTGTATAAATAAAAGAAGAAATAGGTTCTTTGTCTTACAATGGTAGTGTCAATGAGAATGAAAATAAATGTGTGGGTAGTAGGGAAGAAACTCTCTCTTCAGGACACTTTGCCCTAGGGAAGAAACTAAAAGTTGCGGGTTCATCAGTTGACAGTGTTTGTGTCAAATTCACCCTGCTTTTTATTTCTTCCCTCCAGGTTGGCAGGGCCCCCACATCTTCTGTGGCACCTGAAAAATCTGATTTCCATGCAAATTGCTCCCATTTAAGTTAAAACATTGCTGTCATTCTTTTTTCAAACTTCTTTCCGTTTTTCCAGCAGAAAAGGAGGGGGAGAAGAAGTTATGTGTCGAAATAGTCTTTGTAGATTGATGTGGCAGAAAGACAAAGTTACTTAAAAAAGTTACTGCAACAAAGTTACTTAAGTGATACACCTTCTCCATGCAAGATTAAACAGAATTGAGCTGGCAGTGGAAAGACATGCTTTTTTGAGACCTGTCAGCCAGCCAGCAAGTGGAGCGTTAAGTTAGAGACAACAGAGAGATGTACTATATGGCCCTGCTCTGGCAGGGGGTTGGACTAGATGATCTACTAAGGTCCCTTCCAACCCTATGATTCTATGATTCTATGATTAATAAACGAAAGAACAGGAAAGGAAAGGAAGAGCGTGAATCTGAGCACTGAAAAGAGAGTGGCCTCCCAGCTATATTTTGAGCAGTTACTCAAGTGCATGAAGTGTGGTTGGAGTTGTGGTTGGAAGTTCCACCTAAATATGAGGAGGAACTTCTTTACCTTGAGGGTGGCAGAGCACTGGAACAGGCTGCCCAGGGAGGTGGTGGAGTCTCCGTCTCNCCATCCCACCCCCACCCCCCCATCCCTTTTTTTCCCTCCTTGGCTGTGTGAAAACTGACAGAAAGGTCAAGGGAATCTAAGCTGATGTGAAGATTTCCTCTCCAAGTTGAATGTTTTTCATCCAAAGATAATTGGATGCTTTTCAGTCTCCCTTCCCCAGAAAAGTAAAGGCTATCCTTGGGCTGGTTTCTACCTCTGGTGGGCTAAGGCTTCTCTGGTTTTCCTGCCCATCAGGGCAGAGCTGGTTTGTTGCCCTATGCAATGATTCCCAGACCTCTCCATCAGGCAGCAAAGCCCGTCGTGTGAACCTGTCTGTGTCTCTAGTGTCCCACTGATGACATGCACAGGGCTGAGGCTGAAAGAAGGATGCTCTTTTGCCATTGCTGGGATGACGTTACCTGTCCAAGAGAACTACCGTATGTGTTTATTCTTGTCGGAGAGGAGACTCAAGGCTGGAGAAGATCATGGCCTGGTGGAGGATTCATTACCATAGCGGTGACCTTTCCCTGTGCTGCTCGGCATGAACTGAGAGCACCTTAGTAAAACGAGCAGGAATGAAGATAAAGTCCAGATTAATGCATTGCCCTAGTTTAGGGGAGAGCCTGGACTATGCAATATCCATGATATTTTTGTATGGTTGACGTGCAGGACTAGGGGACTGGTATTGACTGGTGTGTACACAGCACACCAGTTGGGCTGGCATGGTGCGCTGTCAGTTGCTGGGTGATTACGGTGTTGAACTAGTTTTCAGGTANAGTGGAAAGACATGCTTTTTTGAGACCTGTCAGCCAGCCAGCAAGTGGAGCGTTAAGTTAGAGACAACAGAGAGATGTACTATATGGCCCTGCTCTGGCAGGGGGTTGGACTAGATGATCTACTAAGGTCCCTTCCAACCCTATGATTCTATGATTCTATGATTAATAAACGAAAGAACAGGAAAGGAAAGGAAGAGCGTGAATCTGAGCACTGAAAAGAGAGTGGCCTCCCAGCTATATTTTGAGCAGTTACTCAAGTGCATGAAGTGTGGTTGGAGTTGTGGTTGGAAGTTCCACCTAAATATGAGGAGGAACTTCTTTACCTTGAGGGTGGCAGAGCACTGGAACAGGCTGCCCAGGGAGGTGGTGGAGTCTCCGTCTCTGGAGACATTCAAAACCCGCCTGGACGCGTTCCTGTGTAGCCTGCTCTAAGGTGGCCCTGCTCTGGCAGGGGGGTTGGACTAGATGATCTACTAAGGTCCCTTCCAACCCTAGGATTCTATGATTCTATGATATTAACCCAGCCTGGCCGCTGTCGTTGTGGCGATTGGTTCCTCATGAGCCTCCTGATTTATTTTCAGTGCCAGCCATTCCTGTTGATAGATCCAGGCACTTGAGAAGCCCTGCAAACCTTCTCAGGGGAGCTGGCAGCAACGGAGGGACCTAAGCAGCCTGCTGGGGTTCTCTGGAGAAGACGGTACAGGGCATCCTTCAAAGGATGAGCTTTGCTTGAGATAAAGGCCTGGATGTGTTAAGCTTGAACAGATTTCTCAGGCGCCTGGTGGTCTGGGTGCTGCCAGCTTCTCTCCATCAGGCTGGCTTTGTTGGCTGTCCAGCTGCTGGCCTCTTTTCTTTGCTTTCCCCTCTTCCTGCTCTGCCCTTCACCAATAATTGAGTGTTTCAAGCAAAGCTGGTCAAAAACATTCTTATTTGAAACTAATTTTCCTGATAGCCAAACTTGGCAGCATTGAAGAAAAAGGTAAATAAAAAGATACTGTCTTTTTTCAAAGTTGGAAGCTGAACTGTTGTCACCCAGTTTTGGGGGGACCTTTCCTATTGCTTTTTCCTTTTCTATGTTACCTTCTCTCCCTTCTTCCTTCCATCTCCATTGTCAGTAAAACGAGCAGGAATGAAGATAAAGTCCAGATTAATGCATTGCCCTAGTTTAGGGGAGAGCCTGGACTATGCAATATCCATGATATTTTTGTATGGTTGACGTGCAGGACTAGGGGACTGGTATTGACTGGTGTGTACACAGCACACCAGTTGGGCTGGCATGGTGCGCTGTCAGTTGCTGGGTGATTACGGTGTTGAACTCGTTTTCAGGTACCATTTCTGCTGGGAGTGCTGCCCCTGAGCTTAAAGCAAATGCTCAGAAAGGTTTATTTGACAGGTAAAGCTACTGGAGCAGGTCATTTGTTTGATCTACTGAGTGAAGGCTGCAAACCAAGCAGTTAATTTTTCATCTTTTGTTAACAGCTTGCTGTCTTATGGGGTCAGATTATTTTTAAATTTAAAAATAATTTAAAAAGTTAAACAAAAAAAGCAATCTGTGGTGCACTGCCAGAAGAGTGGTTGTGCTGTGTCAAAGCAAAGATCCCTGATGCTGGCTGGTAGCAAGTACCTGGGGAGAAAGTTTAAGGACAGCGTTTGGCTGTGTGTTCCCAGCTTCTGACAATCAGCAGTTTGGGAACTTTCCAACCCAGAAGTTTCAGTATGGCTTTTGTGTTTGATAGCCTGTGATGAACCCATACTCCATTTCCCGTTTGCTTTCTGAACCCGTTTACACTTCCAGCCCCTGCAGTGTCCTGCAGCAGTGAGTTTCACAGTCCTGTGTTGCATTACACATTATTTCTGCGCATTGTGTTTTGTACCTGATACCTACTCGTTTTGTTGTGTTACTAGTTGTTTTCTAGAAAGGAGTAGTTACAATTCATTCCTTATTCGCCACCTCCATACCACTTACCATTTTATCACCCCTCCATCCCTGCCCTGGTCCCGTAATGACCTCTTTTCTCTGTCTGAAAAAGTCAACTTTTTTTGTTTAGTAGAAGCTATCTCAGGCCCATCATTACAGGTTGCCCGTCTCAGTGTGGTTCTATTATCACCTTTTCAAGATTTCTGCACTGCAGGGAAGAAAGGGGGTGCAGTATGGATTTGTAGTGGCAATAGTGTTTTGTGTGGTCTTATTCCCTAGTTTTCATAATATTTCTTTATTTGCCTTGTTACTGAACACCGAGATGTTTTCAAAGAACTATTTGAACAGTCACCGAGATCCCTTTTCTGAGTGAAAATACCTGAATTACGTCCTTCAGCTTCTCTGCAGGTACCACTGGTGCAAAACTCGGCTTTCCTGCTCTAGGCCTATCATCATGACTGTTCCTTGTGCGCCTTCATCATCTCTGACCAAATCAGCTCTCAGGAAGATGTCCTATTTCTGCAACACTTGAAAAAGCTGTAATGAAATTTTTATGCTGTTAGGAAGTTGCTTACCACAGTTGTTTTTTGGTCCACCCTCCTATGATTCAGCATTTAACTTGCCAGAAGTTCACAATCTTTTTTTCTTTTCCTCCTCTGAACATGATACTCGCATTCTGAAGGGTATTCCTTTTCTCCTTTTTGTCTTTACTGCCAGATTGCCTTAATCTGCTGTTCGACCCCAAACAGCAAATTGATTTTTTTGGTCATTTTAAGGTATTTTGAATTGATGAGGTAAGTATCCTTATGCTTTCCTTTAGTACCTGTACACGGTCTCCTGCAAGTATTTCCACCTTTTTGGCTATTTCTTTTTACCGCTACACTGATTTTTATGTAGTTCTCCTTTTTCAAATCCAAGCTTATTGCTTAGATTTCTATGGGCTTTTTTTTCTTCTATAGGGTGTTGAAGAATAGCTGTTCTCATGTGTAGCTGGGTACTAGCTGCTTATCTCTTACAGGGTTTTAACTAGTTATTTATTATGTCTAAAAATACAGTGTTTTCATCACCCTGTCAAGACAGTTTCCCAGTCTGTGTGGGGTAGCTGTAGTTTCTAATCACTCCTGTTTTCAGTCTCCACACCCAGTCTCCTCTAGCCCTGTGGACAGTGTCACAATCTGGTTGGCTTTAAACTAATCTTAATCTGTGCTTTTTTAACACATGACAGCATTTCCCCACTGGCTTCGCTTGCTCTGATGTTCTCCTGCTTCTGGTATTTGGTGATTTACAGCTTCCCACTGAGTTTTGTCTTCCCTTGACCCTTATCCTGCTGTCTCCCACCCTTATGTGGTTCCCTCCTTTCCCACAGCGCCATGAGGCTTGCTTGCTGGGAGCTGTGACATCCTGGGGACATCTCCACACTCCTTGGTGCACTGCTTTTTGTCTCTGAAGATGGAGAATTGCCTGATCTTGTAAGTGAGCCGTCCTTTATTGTAGGAAATGCCACTGCGCTGTTGTGTAAACCTAGAGTTCACCTTAAGTACCACACGCAGTTTTGGCCCCCTCCTTCCCAAAAGGATATAGCAGAACAGGAAGAAGCCCCACAGAGGGGACTAGGACAACAGCGTGGACATTTCTGGTACTGAGCATGACTAATTGACAAAGACTCGTAAAGCAGGAAAAGAGATTAATTTGGAGGGATCATCGGATATACAAACTTCTGTGAGTGGTAACAAGAGGTGTGCAGGGAGTGCTAGTGAACAAGCATCCGCTGCCTCACAAGGCCTGAGGGGCATCAAAGGGAACTGGCTTCAGGAGGAAGAGAAGGAGCTGGGCCTTTATGCAGCAGGTGGTAGATCTGCAGACATCTCTTCTGGAGGGTGGGTTGGGTGCAAAAAGTTTATGTGGGTTCATTGCAAGGCTGGTTAAGTACCTGAAAGAGAACAAGCCATGTCAGACTCAGAAAAATCCTTAGAAATGAGGTAACACAGGAGAAGGCACATGTGGGTGTCCCACTCTTGCCCTTTCCTTGGCATCCACTTAGGGCTGTGACTGGAGAGCAGGCTGTCCACGGGAGAGGGGTCTTTGCAAGGAAGAAAGGCTGCTGGTACTTTCTCATCTTGTGCTGAAGCTTTTGCCAGAGGTTTTGATTTACATCTCTGATCTCCACCAGACCTCCACCTAATTGAGTAGATTGACCCTGGCTCTTACAGAGCAGGCAATTAATCAAAGACTGACTAATCAGCTTTCAATGGCTGGCACCTTGCAGAAAGCCTGGGAATCACTTACGTGCTACCTCTGCAAACCAGTTTTATGCTCTGAGATTTATAACCAAGTAAATCTATTGAATTCTGTGGATTTACTGTAAACTTTAATTATTATAAGCTCTAAAATGTAATAAAAGTTACTTTACTTAGCTACCTTAAGTGGGAGTTTAAAAACTAAGTTCTGTAGATGCTTTAACTAATTACACTCAGTAGTTTTACCACACTATTAAAATTTAGCTGAAATCTGTCATCTCTCCCCGAAATTAAATACCTTGAAAACTGTCTGGCTGCGCGACAAAGTCTAAACTTATTCCTTAGGGTTTAGAAGTAGTTTTATTCAAAGGTCTTAATTTTTATACAGATCACTTCCTAAGTTAATGTTTGACACTGCTGAAATCCAGGACTTGGCTTTTGAGCTGAGGTTCTCATTTACCAAGCTGCAGTAATTAGTAATCACTTGGTGATGTTAACTACTGTCTATTGGGAGTTTTAAACTGAAGATGCACTGTGAAATAAGATAAAATTAAACAAAACAGAATCACCACCTTGAACCGTGTAGGTCCTCTACTGACTTTCCAGCGCTTCCCACAACTGATTGACAAGCGGAGCCCAGACACGCTCATCGCTGCCCTGCTGTTTGTGGTCCTTGGTGCCTGTGTTGTAGAAGATCCCTGCTTGACTTGGTTGTCTCTTAATGACTTTTGTGTCCTTTTTGTCACTTCTGTGACCTAAAGCATGGTGCTATCACTGAAAACACGATCTGTTTATGCCCTCCAGTCAGATCCCAGGCTAGACCGCCCTTGCAACTGTGACTTTACTGGTGGCGAATCCCCCCTGTACGTTTTGCCTGCACTGTTAGCCTTGTGGCTATCATTTCACGCTGTGGTTTTCTTTTCACTGCTGGTAGATAACTATTGCATTTGAGTGAGGTTGCACAGACTCTGGAAGCATAGTTGATCTGTTTGAAGTGTGGAATCCCTGCACATTCTGGGGCTTGGGCATTTGAATTTCTCTTCAGAGTTACTAAAGGTTTTTGAGGAGCATTGTTTTGATACCCGTTGCTAAAATACTCATCCCCCCCACCCCTCTTCCCCCANNTTCCCCCTTCCTACCTACATTCAGACAAATCTTTGTTTCAGAGCACGGCTGGAGCTGGGCTGGGTTGGCAGCACAGCCCTGGCGCCCTCCTTTCCCCGGCTTGTGGTCGTGTGCTTCCCTGGCTGCCGTTCACGTGCGCTGGGCATGGACAGATGACAGCGCTTGTGCGTGTCAAGTGCTGTGAAGGTTTCATGGTAACATTCCTGGTGTCCTGGGCTCCTTGTTGGCCACCTGCATTTGCCCATGCAAACCAAATGGTTTTACTGTGTATCATGAGCAGCTGGTCCCCTATCCTTCAGTCTTCTACTGCTGCTTATCAGTGTCTCTGGGGTTAGATTGTAGGTTTTGTACATGGTAAATGTTTGAATTAGCTAAAGCCGCTTTGGAGGCATCTTCCTTTTGCTTGGCAGTGTTTTCAGTCACTGCACATGTTGCTGTTTGCTGGTTTGTTTTTGGTTTTCTTTTTTTTTTCTTCCTTGGGTATTTGGTTCTGTCTCCCCCCGCCCCCAGTCAAGATAGCTGTGATAGCTGTTAGGGTGCATATTTTCCTCTCTGCCTCTCATATAACTTTTCATGGTAGAGTGGTTGCTATTGCCTGTTTTCCAGGTCTGTTTGGAATAGCTGACATCCGCGTCTGTCCAGCTACATTGCTTTAGCCTATGTGCTGACTTGGTATTTGCACTCCTGTTTTGGTTCCTTACCTGGCCAGAGCCCTTGCCTGTGGCTCTCTGCTTGCATTTTTGGAGATTTAGGTCTGCTCTTCTCCATACTCTTGCTTGCAAGCTGGACTCATGTAACCCACAAGCTCTCTAGTTTCCAAAGTAGTATGGGGACTCAGAACACTGATCATCTGTTTGTTGATTTCTGATTTTTCTGGGGAATTCCAGCCTCCTTTCATCTCATCTGCAATTGTAATGGTTTTGTTGTATTTCTGGCAACACTCTCTTTCAATGATGGAATATTATTTTTAAAAAGAAATCCACCCACCTTTAATTAGAAAAAGAAAATCCTTGCCATTGATTTTCAGGTCTCTAAATAGACTTGAACCAGCCTTGCATACATAGACTTTTTCTTTGGAAATCTACCTGTCGTGGAGTTCGAGTTGGCCTGCCTGATTGCTTTGTTTCCAGGGTTTGATTTGCCTGCCAGCCTGTCTTTGCTGGGCATCCCACTAGACTGAGTAGCTTCTCCAGGCCTTCCCTTGCTCCCACCTTCACTGTCACAGTAGAAGAAATTACAACTACACAGGGTTGCAACAGACACCAGAGCCCCTGGAGCTCCCTTGAAACTTTTGCACATTGCTGTGAACTGGACCACTCAGATCCACTTTGGATACTGTTAAATTAATGGGAAACTTTTTCACTGGAATAAGTGAGCCTTGGAGTCCAAGCTTGGGGTAGAAGTCAGCATTGGGTCTGAAAACCCATCTGTGAAGCGTGCAAGTACACAGGATTGTAGCGAGCAGCACATCAAGCAGCACATACTGGAATAGCCACAGGGAGACTGAACAAATTGCTGCTGATTTAGTAATCTAAACAGACACAATTTCTCTTTTTGCATACTTTGGCAACCAGGTCAGACTTCTCTACTACAGGCCTAGTAGACATGTGGATTTTGTTGATATTTTGTGCTATAGTTGAAGTTTTGTTTGCATGCAATGGCTTACAGTCTCAGTTAGCTTTCAGGTGTGGTTTTCAGGTAAACAGGGCCATGCATTTGGTCTGTGCCACTTCATAGAAATTTTTGTGGTGAAATGCCGTGGAGTCCAGAGACGTGTTTAAGGGAAACACTGCTTCTGCTAAGACAGGTTCCTCCTCTGTAGTTCAGGACCTTGTAATCTATCCCTGTTAGCAAACAGCAGGTGAATATGACTTGGGTAAAAATGTGTTGTGTAAATATTTCTGACTTCACGCTTATCTAGCGCAGGCATCTTCCTTCTGGTAAGGTCTGCTGCTGTACTCCGTCAGCCCAGAGGAGTGAGTACCGGGCAGGCGCTGGGCGGGTTTGGCGAGAGGTGACAAGAGATGTTTCACTCACATATTCATGCCTTGGTAAGAGGAGTGAGAAGGGCACTGACTGTTTCATAAGGTTTTCCAGTTTGGCAGCTCTTGACTCAGAGGCCTGTCTCTGTTACACCCAGTTCTCTCTTTTGTCTTGTGTTCTTTTTGAATGAGGCTTTGGGTGCCTTTAAATCAAAAAGGCAAATTCAGATCAAGCAAAAAGCTTGGATGAAATACCCTCTCCCCCTGTCTCTGAGAACTGCAAGCCTGGTGCACCTTGAAAAAGAAGAATTAGAAATCAATTTATGAGGGGTTCTCTTGGAGGCGCCTTGGCAAAGGGCTTTTGGTGGAGCTTTGAAGGAGAGCGTGGCTGGCCAGGCATCGGCTCGGCAGCGGACGCCTGAAAGGGATCTTGCTGCTCGTCTGAGCTGGAAGAATGTCGTGTTGCTGGGGGAACCAGCCATGCCGTGGCTCCCAGGTGAAAGGATGTTTGATCTTTTAAATAATGGTGTAAAGGTTTATGTGAAATACATTGTCCAGGTTTTAAAAATATCGGCTTGACATTTAGTGGGACATAAAGGGAATATTTCTACAGTTTCACTGGTGGTTGACAAATAATAATAAAAACTGGCTACATCTGAAAATGTATTTGAATTTCTGCCAATTGTGCTCTAGCTCTTTTAGAACAACAATTCTGAAAAAAAACACAAAACAAAACAGGAAAAGGGCAGTGTCAAGTTGACAAGGACAAGAGTTTATTCTCCTAAAGTTATTGTGGCATTATTTCTGGATTACTTTTTCCATTTCAGCATTACTCTTGAATGCATCATTTATAAAGTTTAGAGTAAGAACTTAACATAGGAGAGCAAGGAAAGCAGCTGAGTGCGTGAGAGTCAGAGTGGAAGACTTAAATGGTCATCCATTTTCCTTCATAAATATAGCCGTCCTGATGAATTCTGGAGAAATCTGAATAAAAGTGAATAAACATCATATTACTGCAGAAAAGATGTTTGGGGCTACAGTGAAAGGTATGAAAGGAAGAGTTCAAAAGTAAGGGAATGAGAGAATAATGAATGGGAAGAAGTTTGGAGTTAAGTGACCTCTCTGGTGCAGCACTCACTCAGTGGCAGCAGCATGAGTGGAGAATGGTTCTCCTGGGTGCTGGGAAGCTGTGTTGTACCTGAGACCTTCCTGTCTCTTTGGCAACTCATTTCACTGCCTCCCTTCTGCAGCCACTCCTCGGGCATTTATTTTCAATCATGCAGCATCGGGACTACGTGTACGTGCAGGGCATGAGGCACCCACAGACCTGTGTGCTGAAGTGCCCCGGCTCCTTCCTGGTAAACCCGTCTCTGCAAATCTTCCAGGATTTGGTGCTCACTTCCACATTAGCAGGGAAATTTTCCCCTGGCTTAGCAGATGAGGTGAGTCTCCTGGGCAATGGATGAAACTTGCTCACTCAGTTGGCTTCAGTGACTCGTCTGACATAACTAGACTTCGTGTTTCCCTTGTTGCTCTGCTGTGCCCTTGCATATTTTTAGCACGGTGCTACGGCCGCCGCCTCCTGCTCTGGGACCTCCTGTGGCTGATCAGTGTGATCACCCAGCCGTGCCTGATGCTGGCATCACGGAGGCAGAGGGGAGGCTGCGAGTCTGGAAAGAGCCCTGCTGAAAGGCATGTGTCCCCAGCAGTGGCCTTTCTCCAGGGCTTTGTCCATCCTGTGCCTTTTGCCTGCAGCCATCCTGCCGCCCAGGAAGCCAGAGGGCCTCATCAGTTGCCTGATCCATGAGGAATCTTGTGTGGCAAGACTCAGGTAAGTTAAGGGGCTTGATGTCTGCTCAATAAGGATTTCTCCCTCCCCACCCCTCCTTGAGCTCTTTCTAAGTAGCTTTTATTTTGAAAATGCCAGTCTGGACTGCTCTTCAGGGACCCGCCAGGCAGCAGCTTTTATAAACAAAATAATCAAAATGCCTTTTTTGGGGGGGGAAAAAAGAGTTGCATTAGGAACACCTGCAGAAAATTGCCTCAGGGAGCAGTTTACCTTAGAGAGGCAAGATGCTGCTGATAGCTGATTAGAGCCAACTTACAGATTGCTGCAGGCAGTGGGGCCAGAAGCCCTTTTGGTTGTGAGCAGCCAGGTCTGCAAGCCCCTGCTGAGTTGGGAGTGCGCTCTCCTCCTTCCCCCTGTTTTCTGTCCGTCTTTCCCATGCTCTGTCATGTTTTAAACATTGTGAGTAGCTTGATTCAGATGTGTGATTTTACTTTACAGCCTTTCCATGCTGTTTTTGAGGAGCACTAGATACTCTAGAAGCCAGAAGCAAAATTTTGCGCTAATAAATAAATTGGTAGGAAGGGCTCCAGTTTCACTGCAGAGAGACCTTTCGCAGGCAGAGACAATGGGGATGGATTTGCCTTGAATACTGTGGAAAAATAACCCTTCTTCTACTGGGAATCAGATCTACATCCAAACCGCGCGTTCAAAGCAGCAGTTGTGTGGATAGCGACAAGAGGATGTGATCTCACAGTAAGTATCACAGAGCCTTCTTCATCAAGGTTAAAAAAAAAAAGAAAGAGAAAAGGAAAAAAACAGGAGTTGAAGTCCATTCTCTACCTTTGCTTTTTTCTTTTTCTTCAGTGAAATGTGACTTCTTAAGAGACAGCCTCCAAGTTGAAATCTCCAGCTGTTCATGGGTGTGTAGTAGGTATATGAGCAGGTGTGCATTAAGGTCGGTGCTACGCTTCCACCTTTTGCTGTAAGAAGAGTTTTAACCTCTGTGTGTACAAACCCCGCCAGCAAGCACAGAGGTGCTGGGGCAGCTTTGCTCTTCCAGGCTGGATCAGGGCCCCGGCTGGGCAGAGCCGCTCAGAGAAGTAACGACTGGCGGAGGCCTGGCAAGTACAAGGGGCAGGCTGCACCCTGGAGAGGAAACACTTTGTTGTAGGCTGAATGCCCGCTGTGATCCTTACTTTATTTTTTCACTGCAAATCTGTGGGAATCTAGGATGGAAATGGTAGATTTCTAAAGTGGATCCAAAATATTTATGACCAGAATGTGAATTTAAGCCAAGTAATAAATTGTATCTCTCTACAGGAGAGAAAAAAATGTTTACAATTTCATGATAAATGAATGGCAATATTTCTTTAAGGTAAATATGTCAGGAAGATAATTGCTTGAATAAAGACCCAGCACTCATAAGGTGAGAGCAGGAGGAAAGCTACAGGTGAGGCGGTAGTTTTTAAACAAACCTTGGTGGAAGCGGCGTAGGCTGCTTTATCTCCTGGCTAGCATTCCTTAGTTATTCTCTGGCTAGCATTCCTTTGGTGGCTGTCACATGTTTACCAACCAGCAGCCTTCCTTCTTCCTTGGGACATTAAATCAACAAGTATATACAGAGAAAAGAGCATGAGCACTACTCCTGTTTTTGAAACTCATAGCTCTGCTTCTCTTTAGCTTTGCCCAGGTTATGTGAACACCGTGGATCCTGAGGATTTAGCAACCTGTCCCAGGAAGAAAGGTTTGAAATATGTTATTTGTGAAAAAAGTGTTCTTGGGAAATTTCATTGCTGGTTTGACCTGTTTTGCTGCTTTATGTAGGTGTGAGTAGGTAAGTCTCTCGGGTTTTGGATGATTTGTGGCTATTTCTCGGTGAGAAGATGGCTTTCTTGGTTTGTTACTTGGTGATAGTTACGGTTTGAAAAGCAAATCCTGTGTTACTAACACTTGCTACGTTGGATTTGCATGCTTGATTGGTTTTCTTGAAGTACAAAGGTCTTGGAAATTGCAAGTAATGAAATAGGAGTTAGCCTTTCCTTCTGTTTTCTGCTTTGACATTGTGCTATTTCCTGCTGTCATTTCAGATTTTGCTGTAAAGCAGTAGTAAGACCATAATTCTAGATCCATAATGAATAGCACAAGTGTGGAGTATTTGCATTCCTGTTAAGCAGAGGGCACATCTGATCGCTGTGCAAGGGAAAGCCATGGATAATCTCAGGTATTTGTGACTGAGGTAGGCTTAAAAAAGGACTTAAATGTAGCAGGATGGGTGTGGAAGAAAACAGCTGAAGAGATCGAAATATAGTAGTAAGTAGACTCCATAGCTTGGCTCGGTGTGTCTGAAGACATCCAAGGAACGTGCTGCACTTTATTCTTGTGGTCCTTAATGTCAAGAGTTTTGCAGAATGTATATGGGATGTTCGCTCACATGGGCTGAACTGAAGCATCAGAACTGCAGAAGTCCTTGAAATACGTGGAATCTATTTTAGTCTATTGTATCTGTTTTGGCTAGCAGTTGCTTCTATCTGCCTCCCCCCTTCTCACTCTTCTGGCTCTGAAGTGGCACGGCTCTCCATTTAATCCTGAGAATGGTCTAACGTCACAGCTTTTGCTTGAAAGAAACTCCAGGCAGAGGCTTTGAAACTTGTTAACGCAAACGAATCATCTGAGGCAGTGTTGTAGTCGCTTTAATCTGGAGGGGGCCCTTTGCACAGGTTTTGTAGTGCTGGGATCCTGCCCTGCACATTGCTTTTACAAAGGAATTATGGAGAGTGTCTTACATCATAAACATTTGTTTTCTCTGAAATCATTCCTGCTCCCCATTAGATCTGTGACAACTCTGCTTTTGATTTACGTGCTTTTGGTTTTCCATGCCCTGTAGAGAGAGATATTTTGAGCATAAGTCCCAGGGTCCATCTTTGATTCAATTTGGCTGAACTGAGATTAAGCAAGACGGAGGAGTGCCTGATACAGAAAGAAAGTGGGACATAGGAAGGAATAAGGTGGGAAAGCACACACAGGGAGCCGGCAGTTCTCCGGGCTGTTAAAACCACCTCTGGTTCCCTCCTTCTTATGCCTGTGGGACTTCATTGCCTTTCTGTTATCACAGAGCCCTTGTTTAACTTGAGTTCACACCCTTCTCCATGCAGCCCTAGTAACACGTTATCTGGTTTGTTATGCTAATATGGATAGAGAAATGTTCACTGTGACATGGTAGAAGGTGGCAGTACTTGCTAAACTCTTCACTGTATAAAGTACATGACTCTAGAAAACACTTTTTTTTTCTCCCAAGCATTTGTTTTAGTGGCTTTTGTTATTGTTAGAACATTTTCCCAGGGCGTAGGTCACTTGGTTGATATCAGAGGCCTGGAAATCTTCACAATATGCTCTTTCTTTGAAACCACACCCTGCTTTGTGAGCAGCCTTCTTCCACTTCAGGGCTCCCTTCTAAATACTAACAATTCCTCCATCCTGTTCCTCAAGAGCTGGAGCCTGAGTTTGGTAGCTAGCCCAGGTCCCACGGAGCTGTGTGGTGGGGCAGCATATCCTGTTCAGATGTCCTCCATACCAGGACAAAAAACGTGTAAGGGTCCCTTGCACCAATTGTGGCAACACCGTGAGTTATTCTGGCAGCAAACGACGTGTGTGGAGTGAAACTCAGTGTAGGCCTGTGGCTTTTAGCTTCAGAGAGTGGTGTGGTAGTGTCCTCTGAGATGCAGGAAAGAATGACCCAGGAGATGAAGGATAGCCTGAACGCCGGAGTTGAGTCTGCAGTTCAAACACTCCAATTCCCTTTGTCAGTTCCCTGGAAAGGTCATGCTTAGGGCCATCTTAGGTGAGGTAGCACTGAGGGTTGTCAGATGGTAACTGGCTTTTCAGGGACATGAATCTCATCACCACCAAATAGAATTTCTTGTCTCGGCAGCAGTGTGACTGTAGAAAATTCCTCTCCCATCTGCTGTTCATGCCTCTTTCTGTGGCCCCTTGGTTGTGCTAAATGCCAGACTGACCGTCTGTCTTTGTGGCTGGACTTAAATGCAGGGGCCAGAAACCTTTAGTGGAGCTGTAGAAAGGTTGGTCTTGTTTTTACTTAAAGAATAAAAAAAAAGTAAAAATCAATTGCTGGTTGTGCTTTTGAGGCTAAAATAGCTACTAAAGCTACCCTTTTAGCATTGCCAGTTAGAACTTTGAGATAAAGCAGGTGTTCTGTGCTGCAGTTTGACAGCAATTCCTGGTCTAGGAAGGTTGAGATACGTGGTTGTCCCACTGTTTCTTTTTGGTCATCACTTTGCCACTGCTGTTACCTGGATGTGTTTAATGGGAGCTGAAGAAGGGACGGAGTGGATTGAGAAGGCTCAGAACATGTAGCACTAGGCCCGTAGGGAGTGTATGTAACCAATATCAGCAAAATTATTTTTCTTTCAAAGGCCAGGAGTTGAGGCATGGACCTTGTGGGGGTCCTGTTAGCTGTGGGCAGCTCTCACTGGGCAGCTGGTCTCCTTGCTGCCTGTCCTCTCTGCAGCCTGCCAGGCACGTGCTGAGTCCAGGTATGGAGCTACCGTGCAGACAGCAAGCCTGTTGTGGCCTCTTACCAACCCCTTCTCTGGTAGCTGTCAGGAGATGTTCATGGCCTACAGGGACCCAAAAAATAACCTGTCAAGGAGGAGCCAGGGCTGAGCTCTGGGAGCGCCCTGCTTTCTATGGGCACATGGCCTGCTCTCCGTAGATGGGAAATCATCTAAGTATTAAGAGATTTGGTTTGATTAGCTGAAATCTCCTGTTGGCAGTGCATTTCCAGTCCCTGGAGCAATGGAGATCAGACAGGTTTCCAAGGCAACGCACGGCCTTCAGTGAGAGGTTTACTGCTGCATCGTCCTTGGTCAATTGATGGAGTAGGGTTTATTTAGGTCTTGGGGAAAAAAAGGCTGCTGTCCGGCCTTTTGCTGTGGTGAGTCATTCTGCCTTGGGTCAAATTGGTGGAACTAAGAACAAGGTTTTGTGGATGGGAAAAATAAGTACATAACAGCATAAAGATCCCAATTAGATTTCTCTTTGAAGAGATGAGAGCACTTCAATTCTGAGTGGAGACAACTTATTCTTTGTTATCTCCCCAAATAAGAGAGAAACGGCAACTGAGATCCTCCTTTTTCCTCCATCTCCTCCCCTTTCCCCTGTCTCCCAAATGTAAAATACTTAGTTTTGTTTGCTGGAGGACTCTGTGCTCACTGTTGAATTCTTGACCCATACCAGGGATCCTTCCAGTTTGACCTTTTGTCACTGCTTTGATTGTTGCTCTCTGCTCCCTCCTCTGTTGCAGAAGCCTTGATAAATTCAGCTTATATAAGTTTTCATTTCATTACATTATTCGTCCTTTTGCATTATCAGGGAGACGAAAAGCTCATCATGTCATCACTGTGAATGCCACTGGGGCAGTGGTGGTGTGACAAAAGTCCTTGTGTCTGTTGTTGCCTGTTCATTGATCTGGACTCAAAGTCAGGGAGTGTGCTGGGGCACAGGCATCTCTCACTGGCTTTACTGGGAGGACAGGGTTGCACCAGCGGTGTGCAGAGCTTTCTTGGAATTTTTGGAAGGGAGGCAGTGTTCTCATATGCACGGTCAAGGAGGGGAATGCCATTGTGCTTAGTGCAAGGCTTGACTTGCTAAGTTAGTAATGGTTTTTTAAAGTAGTTCTGGAAGTGATAGGAAATACATGCTACAAGGCCAGCAAGACCATACCGGGTGAGTGGAAGGTGGTATATGGGAGACACCATCAGAGTGCCCTCTTACTGTTGAGATAAATGGGGGTTGTGCTTAGCAGTAGATACCTTGTTAGTTCAGGAGGAAATTGCACAAGCAAGAATTACAAAGCAGTCACTGCATCGTTTAACATGGGGAGCCTGGCTGGCATTTTCTGAACATGCAGGTACTTCTCTTGTGAGTGTGCACCTCAGCTGGTGTCATGTAGCATGGGGAGAAGAGAAGGAATTAAAAAATAAACCTAGACAATGCTTGCTGAGAGACAAATTCTGACCTTCTCTAAAACCAAGGCATGACCTTTGTAGACAGCAATTTGTATGTAAGAGGGAAAAATTAAAAAGCGTGGAGGAACCTCTAGAAGTCTACGTTGGCATCCTTACTTATTTACCCTTTTTGAGAGGATGGCAGTTGATAGATGTGTCACTGTGATGATACATGGTTATCTTCGTTCCCTGTCTCAAAATACTGCATTAGCGATACCATGGCAACAAAGAAGTTGTCTTTAAGGAAAAGGGAAAAAAAAAAAGTGTGACTTCAATGTTCTAGAAAGGTGTCAGACTGTGACAGCCCTAGTCTTCCCTTTCTACCAGTAAGGTAGTAGTGGTGTCAGCTATGACAAAATGTATTCAGTTATGAACTCTGTGTTGTACCGTGACTGAAAACAAGGCAGGGACATGGTCAAAGACAAATCTACTACAGTAAGAGCGGGCTGAAAATCTTCTGAGAAAACGTGGTCTTGTTGGGCAATTAAATTCTGTTTGAATTACAACTTCTAAGAAATACGTCATCTTGAAAAAACTTCCCTAGACCCAAGTTGTGTCCTTATTCAGGATGGGATTCCTTTCTGAGCTGAGTGTGGTGATGGTGAGAGAAACCAGATGTCCCTTGCCGGTGTGGTAGATTTTCTGGAGGGGAGACAGTCAAAGGACACGTGGAAGGTGCAAGTCCAAGTCTCCGTCCTGTTTGATTCAGACTTGCATTGGAGTGCAGATCTCATCTCTAACACAAGAGCCCTAAGCAGCAGGAGATTGGCTTCTAGGGACTAGCTTCTTTCTCTCATTTGATCTAATACAGACTGTATAGGCAGTTATCACTACTGCCACCTTCTTGCTTTCCTGCATCTTAGGTAAAGCTTTGACCACTAAGTTAGTTTCCTCCCTGCTTTGTGTGATGTCTGTTTTTACAATGGAAAATAGTTCCAGCATGCAAAACTGAGAATTTGAGCATAGCTCAGGGATGAGAGTGAATACTGAGATAGAGAAGAAATGACAGAGCGAAGAATTGAGTGTAAGGTATTCTCATAAACTGTGGACTAGGAAAATAATTTTCTCTGTTGTTCTAATTTTTCTTCACTGGTCTGGAGAAGGACTGAGACACAGTTGTAAATGCTGCGGTTCTCACTTTGATTGTCTCAGCTCTTGGCCCTACTCTGAGAACAATCCTGGTGGTGGTACAGGAGGACCAAGGCCTGGATGGGTACCACAAGGTTCCTCGTGCTGTCTGAGTTAAACATCTTCAGCCCTGACAAGAAAGGAACCAGCTTTCAGTTCGTGAGTGCCAGATCAAGTGCTGTGCTCCTCAAATTCTCAGTCTTCCTGGCCCTGTTAACTTCCATGAATTTTA
The DNA here is from genome assembly GCA_013400135.1 of Rhinoptilus africanus. Lineage (NCBI taxonomy): Eukaryota > Metazoa > Chordata > Aves > Charadriiformes > Glareolidae > Rhinoptilus > Rhinoptilus africanus. The sequence goes on along the minus strand of VXBO01001777.1, from coordinate 105,311 downwards.
AATACGGTGCTGAATTGGAGCCTTTTCTAAGATTATTACTGAGATTGACAATTAGTCTGAATCACCCTTTAGAGGCCTAGGGTGTTACTTGACTCACCTCCGTTAGACAGTGTGGATGCTCCCCTGTCTCTTAGAGCACACTTCTGTTTCCTTGTTTCATCTGTATTTGTGGGTTTAATGGAGAATTTATCTCGGGCCTTCCATTTCTTAGGTGAGTGCCCTTTCCACTGCCTCCGTGACCCCTGTTGCGCCTGATGTGCCTTCCCTTGAACTCTGTGCCGAGAGGTGTTGTCCACCTCTACTGGATTGCGTCACTAAGGAGAATCTGGCTTTGGGTGAAAAGCTGCCAGGGCTTTCGGGTGACCCTAGGTGACTGAGGGGTCTAGCTTCCACCACTTTGGGTTGTGTCTGTGCCATGGCTCCCCTTCTGTGGAGCAGATGTGTTAGTATTTCCTTGCTTCACAGAGTTGCTGGGGGGATAAACACATTGAAGCCTGCAAGGTGTTTGGGTACGGTGGTTGAGTGGGTTGTAGAAGAAAAGGAGATGAAGTTGCTGTACTGTCTCTGAGACCCTTGAAATTGCATGCCTATGTCATAGGCCGTAAGGGCAGCTTACATCTTTAGAGGTGACCTGCACATCCATCATCAGCAGCTGTGAATGGGCCCATTCTTCCACCCTTTGATCAGTGAAATTTTGCAGTCAAAGTTAATAGTAAGTGTAGTCAGGTCAAAAGCAACTTGCAGTCCTTCATATTCCTTATATAAAAGGACTGGAGAACTTCCTCATTCCTACTATTTGTAAATCAGCACATAAAAGTAAAGTGTGTGAAACTGAGCCTCGATGCAGAGCAAGTCCTCCTGCCTTGGGTGGGAATTTCACCCTGCTGCTACAGCACTGAATGTGGCGTTTCTGATAATGTATTTGTGGATCACCTTGAGGAGAAGAGGAGGAGTTATACAACTGTTCCCTCACAGTGCTGTTAGGAAGGGTCGAGCTTTATCTCCTTTGAAATAGATATCAGGAGAGAGCTGCAATCCTGTGAAAACACACATTTATTTCTGAAGTGTTTGTGTATTGTGTGTGTGGTGCACATGAATAGAATTGCCACCTGTCCGAGGCTTATAATGGTGATCCGGGGAGCTGTGGTCATGCACTCCTTATTCCAGCAGTTTGTGGGATGAAGAGTCAGTGCCTACAGCTTCCCTTGGCCTGAATTTATGAAATGCTGCATGCCATGAGTTGCTTTACCCTTTGTGGCACTTCCTGAGCTTGCCTTTATGCATCTATGGACTCATTAGAGGTTTTGCTATAATGGAAACAGTGTTAGCTGTGTCTCATGAAAACTGGTTACTTTCTTTTCTATCTTGCTATCTCAGAAAGATCCCATTAATTATCCTGTTCCTTTAGGAATCCACATATGGCACTGTTTTCCTTTGTAACCTTGGCCTCAGCTTGTGAGTAGGCAAAGTGACAAGATCCTGATACCCACATGCTTTGGGCACCGAGTAGAGGAAGTGACTGAGAAACCTTCTTGGTGTTTCCATTACACCCAACAGGGAATGTGTCCTGGCAATGGGGCTGCTGTTGTCGTTTCACCCCACGTAACTTCCCTTCAGAAGTTGCTGAGCCTTGCTAAGCATGAGGCTCCTTACAGAGGGACTCCTGTGCTTTGCTGCGCTGTGACACTGCTGGTAGGGATGAGCATATGTAGGTATGCAAGTGGGTGGAAACTTTCTAATACATCATAATAGTAATAATAATAATAATGTGCACTTCTACTGCCTTGCAGCTTTTGCTAGAACTTCTGCCCACGCACCAGCCTACTTGGTTCACAATGCAGTGTGCATGCTAGACAATTAGTGGTTGATAATGAAAAATGTCATGGGAACCAGCAGGAAAATCATAGCTTACTCCAAATATATAATGAAATGTAATTAGCACAGACAGTAAAACAGACAATTTATGGGTTTTTTTGTAATTAAAAAGTACCAGTAAACATTCCTTTTGCTGGAAGCTTGGTATCAAATGGAATGAAAGAGCTATTGTCTGGAATAGGATTTTATGCAAAATTTAACCCTTGCAAAGCTGAATGGATTAAAGTTTTCTTAATTGCAGACTCTCCAGTTGAATCTATTGTATCACTTCTTCCATTCGTTCTCCTGGTCCTGCTCTGCCTGGAAGGGGCAAAGTCTGCTAGCAGAATTGCTGTGAAACCTGCGACAAGCCAAATACCCTGTTGAATTCAGTGCATGTAATGGTGTGGCCAGTGCTTCCCTCCTGCTACTCTCTGGCTCTCCCCTGAAGTCATCTTGTAGTGTGGAGGTAGCTTTGAGGGAGAGGTTGGAGCAAATGCCTTCTGTTGATCTCACTTCCGTCTCTGATCTCCTCTTTCCTAGTTTGGGGGCCTTCACACTGCACCCCATGTTTGTTCTTAAGCAGTGTACACAAAAGAGTGTGTGCAGTTACGCATCCCCTCGCCTGGCCGGGAGGGCAGACACTGTTCCTTGGCTTGTGCTGTCACCTGGGCCAACAGAATGTGTGGGCCCACTGTGTCATTGCACAAAGGCATCTATGGCATTAATTTCTTAGCTTAAAAATGAGTAAGCGAATGGGAGAGAGTCCTGTCTGAATGGACTGTTCATGTCCCAAAGGACGCAGTGGCCAGTTCTTTCCCTGGACTTGGGTGCCCACGGTTTGAACCAACAGTTGAATGCCTCACTCTCTCTCCTCTTCTTGCCCTCAGGTACAGTTTGTCATCTGTTGCTGTAAGGCTGGACATGTTAATTGTGTGAGAAACTCTGGCACGCTCCAGCAAGGCTGTAATGCAGGTGACACATCTGCATTTCCGCTGCTCTTCCTCCTCTACACTCTCCTGGGCCCAGGCATCCCACCACAAGCCAGAGCAGAGCTCTACTCCAAATCAGTTTTACAATAATTTCCCAGGTGTAATCTTAGCCTAAAGTTTCAAGTCTGCAGAGAAAACCCTTCAGCTGAGGGTTGAAAGGAGAGCTGGGCCACGTGGCCAGGACTGTATGCAGGTGCAGCGTGTTTTCCTCTTGATGATGGAGGAGCGGAGAGCCAGCACGCCTCTCATTGCGGAGGGATAAGAGCTTCCAGCTGGAGCCAGGTACACAGACTGTAACGTTTCTACCCGCATATGTGAGACAGTGCTCCGGTGCAAAATCACAGCCCTCCCTCAGAGACGCTTCGGCACAAATCTCTAGTATCTGGCAATGATAACGTTGGGGAGAGGAGAGGAAACTTCTACTTAAAGCCATGGGACAGGGTGCACGAGGTCCTCTGCCTTGTGCTGCAGAAGTCCCAGCCACCTCCTTGTAGTTGGGCAGACCCTCTTTAGGAGAGGGACTCTGTTTTGCTGTGGTTGCCATCTGTGCAGGAGGTGTCAGTTCCTGCCAGAGCTGCCGTGCTCTTTCTGGGGCACCTTTCCTCTCTGCCTGGTGCATATAGTGATGGGAGGGGTGGTGCAGGGATCTCAGCCCTTGTTGGCAGCTGCCTGATAGTCTTTGCTGTTCAGATGTGTCGGGAGGGGTCTGTGCAGTCCCATGCTCCCAAAACCTCTGCCTCTCTGTGGACACAGTTGTTAGTGTTCGGCTTTGACAGCTTCCTCCTGGAAAGTGCTGCTGGATCTTCTGTGAGCTCCTACAGGAGGGGCCTTTTACATCTCTGCCCCAAGGAGTAGGGGAAGCCTGAAACGTCCTCCCAAGTCCTATGCCACTGTGTTACTATATTGTTTCTCTGTAGCTGATCACAAAACAAGAATAGATGCTGTTGTGCCAGTCTGAGATCTGTTAGAGCAATTGGATAGCAGCCGATAATTTGTCTCCGAACTTTCTTTCAGGATGCTTGGTGTAGTCGAGGGTCTGCTTTTTCCTCTGAGAAAGGTACCATGCAGGTCTATTGGAGAAAGGGGCACTTTGAGGATTTCTGCAGCTGGTGTGTAGCGTATCAGAGCATGGGTTGGGCGATTTGTGTTTAAAAATACTGGTGGCTTGCTTGTGTGCTGTCTGAGAAGGGGAAACCCTGGCATCTCCTTGGGCTCAGAGCTGAGATTTTACAAAAGGTCTTAATAAATAGTCACAGCAGTGTCCTTCCCCCTCTGTATCACACCCTCTCTCCCTGCCCCTCTACATCACACGCTGATTGTCAGTTTGCTACGCACCTGCTCCAGCTTCTCACACACTCACGTGTGCACGTGAGCTTGTGCACACACACACGCTTGTGTGCTGAGATGTGGTAATCCCAAGTGTTTTATATGTGAAGTAGAGCGTAATCCTTCTTCCTGCATGTGCTGTGCTCAAGAAAAGGAGGAGTCAGTGATGGGGGCCCAGACAGGCTGTCGTGTATATTCTGGGGTTATGCCTGCTTTGATTTATACTCAACTCCTTTGATTTATAGTTGGCTCCAGCAGCCACTTAATGGTGACTTCAGCATCTGAAAATAGCCAGAGTAGATGTATCACTCAGACACTCACATCCCAAGCCCTGTTCCCTGGGTTGAGGCGTGATGGGAAGATAAGGCTGGTATGTGCCTGCCAAATTATCCGGGGAAGCTGTGGCACCAAATTTCAGTGCTGACAGGGAGACCCACTATCTTTATGGATGCTGCTTAGTGTTGGTGTGGCACAAGAGGGACACAGAAGTAGTCGCCAGACAAGTGACTGTGCCCATGCAGAAGAGAGCACGCTTGGAAATGGAATGGGAATGGAAATGCACGCTTGATTTTGTTGTCATTTAAGCTGCTGTGATTCTGTGCGTGTTTCTGTTCCTTGCTTAGGCTGGAGTGAGCAAGGTCAGAGCCACCTCTGGAGTTTGCGTAACCCATATTTCTCTGGGTTCAGCTTTTTCACATGTGGGCTGCTGCTCTGCATGATGATTTTTGTTTCCAGTTGAGGCACATGGACTTGTATTAATTTAGGATTTTTTAATCCCCTAGATCGTAGTCCTGCTGTGCACTATCAAGGCTGTAACTGGAGACGGTGTAGCTCTTCTAGCCTAAGTCTTTCACTGAGTCAAGTCTTGTAAACTCCCAGTGGGATGTTTCACAGGAGGGCTGGCTCTGTTTACATCCTTTCCTCCTGCTCTTCTCATCTGCGAGCTGTAGCTTTGCAATCACAGGCATCCCTAGTGTGCCACTGATGTTTCATTTTTATGGGGTCTTTGACTTGAATTGAACAACTGAACTTCACCCCTTCCTGGTGAAGTAATTACCAGAATAACAAGCCTTTTTTTTTTTTTTTCCAGATGGCATTTACAGTTTTTGACGTGTGTGCCCTTGCCATCCGCATCAGATGATCTATGTAGTATTTGTCCCGTGTTTTGGCATTTTGATATGTGTGAGAGAGGTGAAATGGCTTTAAAAGCTTTTTGCTGGCGCCTGTGGTTTGTTGCAGACCCAGCGGAACAGGCAGAACGTGATAAATTGAAACAAGACCGTTTCTCTGCAGTTTGACGTGGGGATGTTGACGTATAGAACTAGATTGTCAGGTGGTGCAAAACCACTGTGCTTGTTACAGGTGGCCAGACCTGACACTAAGGGAGCTAAACTGAATTACCTGGGCAGGAGGCCGGTCTTTCGCAGCACAGAACGGTAATTACGTAGTGCAGTAATATACTTCTTATTTAAGGGTAAAGTAACAGTTGAAGTAAGATCATAGGCTATACGTTAACCTGGTTCTTAGTGAATGGAGTGAAGTTAGTGAGTACCATTGTGGTGTAACATGATTGTTTTAGAGAAAATGCACACGTTGTAAAGGAGATGTTGGGGCCTTTTGTCCCCCAGGCTAATCCTCCCCACAGTCTTCCCTGAGAATTTCCTGCAAGCTGTGCAGAAATGGTTTGTGACCAACTGCCCTTTCTTGGCTGGATCCTTGTTGCAGTATAGATCGCGTGTCTCTCCTGAAGACGGTGGAGTGCTGCATTGATACGAAAGTTTATTAAAATTGGTTAGAGCCTTTCCTGTGTTGGAGTTCATCATGAGATTGAAATTAAGACCTTACTTGGAACCAGGTTTGGTGTGTAATGTACCCTGTTGTCCATGTTCTCAGCAGACTGGTCCAACTTGGATATTGTATCCATTTAATGCAAGTCCAAGTTCTCTTGGATTTCATTGTCATTTCTTCTGGGGAGAGGATGGGGAAGCAGAGCCATGGATGCAGATGTGGTTAAAACACATCTTTTTCTGTGCAGTTTTTCCCACTTGCTCTGGTATTTTCTTTCTAACTTTTGGTTCCTAGTTCCTCCTGAGGCCTTTGGGTTTTTGTCTGCATATGTCTGTCTGGAGTCTTCATCATCGTCCCTGCAGTCCTCTTCCACTTCATCAACAAGAAGCTCTGCTTTGAAAAGAGAGGTGGGCTCCCGTGCCTGGAACAACACAGGAGAGGAAAACACTACAAAGTCCAGAGTTCAGGGGAGCCTTGGTAAGTATCACAGTATTATACCGCCTTTGATGTACAAAATCTTCTTGAGGCTTTGATTGCTGGGAGGACAGAGTTAGACCCATCTGCTGTGTCTCGGGTTATCTGTGTGGGAAAGCAGCAGGGTTTTGGATAGACTGTTGTAACCTCCAAAACTTGATCAAATGGATATGCAATTGCTACCATGCTCCCATTATCTTAGTTGTCTGTAGTAATCTCTTGAAAAATGGAGGGCAACACTGGGGAAAAAGCACACTCTCCACTCTCTGTCTGTTCTGGCAGTGTTTTGTTAATCTAGTGAAGAGCAAAACGGGAGCAATTCTGAGTAACGACACTGCCTTTCTGCTCACAAAGGATGTGCCAGTCCTGGTTTTCTTATAGTAGCTGCTATGCATTCTCTGGTATGTGTGTTCTTGTCTGGAAACATTATGTCTTGAGTAAACCCCCGAGTCCTGGAGTCAAAATAACCGGGAGTTTTACTGTGTTACAAAAATAACATTTTAATGTTTCTTGAGCCATCAAAAGTGCATCCATTTTGGTAATGGTGGTAACTGAGAATTTGGTAATTTCATCATACATTTGTTTGTAATTTTGCATGTCATAAGTGTATAATCATTGAAATAATCATCCAAAAAGAGGCCTCAGGAGCCTCCCAATTAAAAGCTCTGCTTCTTAGTTGTTTCAGTCTTAAAGCTAATTGTCGAAGGGCACAATCACAAAGTGTGGAGCCCCTGGAGATTTTTCTGTTGTATGGTTGGCCTTGTACACTGAGTTCAACTTTGCTGTTGCAAAGGCATGATCTGGTCATACCTTAAGAGTCCAGGATTTACGGACAGTCAAGGGCTTGGACGCTGTATGTGACAAGAAGTCAGTGGGACTGACTGCTTCTTACTAAAGGCATCAGTCCACGGACAGGCACCAAAAAATTGAAAGTACAAATAGTACTTGAAATTACTCACACCCACCCCCCGCTCCATTGAAAGCCTTAACTTTAATGTTTCTAAACAAAGACTGTGGTTTTCTTATTGATGAAGGAAACTTATTGTTATTTTTAAGTCTTTCTTTCCTTCTCTTCGCCTCCCATCAAGTGGTGTAAAAATGTGGCTTTTATTTCAGTTTTTAAGATGACACATCTCTCAGGAGTGTGTGGGTGTTGACATTCTATGGAGCTGTCACAGGCTATCATGTAAACATGTATTTGCAATGCTTTTTAAAATGTGAATTATTAATAAACAGGGTGGCTTGCTTTTTTTGTGTTATGTGCCTTCCAAATTTTGAAGGACAAAAAATTGCTTCCAAGCTGAAACACTTGATGGCAATTTTCATTGCAGACTAAATCTTATGTGTCTGAGCAATAAACCTTTGAAAACATGGGTTTATAATGGAAACACTAATTCAACTTTAACTACAGCTGTGCCGTACAAGCAAAATACCACACACATTAATGAGGTGCTAAATCTGATACGGCAGAGGAACGTGTTGTAATCATTAATTACAATGGAAGCTTAACGTTGGAGCCTGCTTTTTCTGTTAAAAAAAAATCAGCTTGGCAAGTTGGAGCTGAGAGTTATTTAAAAGTATCGTCTCTATATTTAGTTTAAATTTCACCATAGCATTTTGATACTTGTAAGGCCAATATGGAATATGCGTGTAGGAAATGCTAATGTTTTTAAAGGACAGCAGCACGAGAGAATAGATTAAACCCTGGGCTAATGTAGCATGTCGTATGGTGAATGTAGAAACCTGGAGCCTGAGCTTGGGCCGGGAAGCCAGGAAGGGAAGGGCTGTTCTAGCGTGGCAGGTGCCTGGTGAGGGAGCTCTCCCAAGAGGAGCGTACACAAGCAAGAGTTTGTTTCAAATTTGGAATCTGACTTTGCTGGGTAGAAAGGAGCAGGATGAGAGCGTTTGTAACGTGTAACTTGGTGGTTAGTGTCCACTTAGCCTCTTCAGCTTCTTCTGGTGAGCTATGGTTATTACAAGGAGATCCTGATTGTAAAGACTCTTTAACGTGGAACCCATTAATGATTGTTTTTCCCCATTTCTAAGCTCTCACATTGTGGAAATCTTTTTGCTTTTCCACATCTGGAATTAAGAGTGGTTAGAACATGTCTGTCCGACAGGACAGGGGCCAGTGGACACAAGCTAGAATGCAGCTTGTGTTCCTTGTGAGGAAAAACTTCTTTACTTGGAGGGTGACAGAGCACTGGAACAGGCTGTCCAGAGAGGTTGTGGAGTCTCCTTCTGTGGAGATAATCAAAACCTGCCTGGATGTGATCCTGTCCAGCCTCCTCTAGGTGAACCTGTGGACTAGATGATCTCCGAAGGTCCCTCCTAACACCTACAACTCTGTGATTCTGTCTGCTGTGACTATCAGCTTTATAACTGTCTACATAGGAGAGAAGGCATTTTGTATTTTGATCCCTCTGGCATGACTATAGCATCTGCAATGGGATAAACCCCAATTTGCAACAGCATATGTAAATGAAAGCTGTAGCTTGAGAAGGCGTGTATGGGTTCAGTGTGTGAGGTGTTTCTCCTGTCCTTGGATCTAGTTGAGTTTTGAGTTATCTACCGATAAAAAAGAGAATTGGTATAGGAACATAAGCAAATCTGTGTACTTTGCGCTTTGTAGGTGCACAGGCTGAGATTCAGAAAATGTACTGTAAAGTGTCAAAGTCTTTTTGTTGCTGTTTTTGCTCTTCTGTATAGGGCCTGACCTCAGAATGAGGCAAGTGACAGAATGAAATAGGTGTTTCCATCGTCGTGGCTCTAGGATACATCTGGCTGGTTTGTTCCTAATTTAATTTTAATTGCACAGTTTGTGCCCTTATGAAAGGAACAAGATAAGGGAAAGATCTTTGTGAAAATGAAGTATTAGTTGAAAACCTTTCAGGAGACTCCAGGATAAAGCCTCTTAATTACTGGGACACAGTACAGTGGACAATGTTTTTGCTACTTGAGGCTTTTGTGGGTCCTGTTCTTGACTGCTTCATTGACCTTAGTGATGAGCCCATCTTTTGAGCGAGGATGTGCTGCCCTGATTGCTTCATATTCAGCGGCAGGAGTCCATTTGCGGCAGGGGGCTGGAGCTCGGCTGGCCACAGCCGGCCTGTATTTAGGATGGACTTGGCCCTGCAAGGAGCAGCTCAGAGCAGGCTGCAAACTCCATAGAGAAGCTGGTAAACACGTAACCGATAGGAGGGTAGCACAGGGTTAACTTCACGTGTATCAGTCTTGCTTGGCTATGCCAAAGCATGTGCAATGAAATGGTGGTGGCATGAAGCAGTCCTGAGCTGACTGGAGCGATGCAGAGCTTTGATGTAGGTCATGTGCAGAATTCCTGAGTGAGGGAAAGATTAAACACCACACCTTTGACCTTAATGGAATCAACTGGAGTGGTTTCTCACAGCACTGGTAGTCTTGCAGGCGATGGGGCAGCGTGTGTGTGGGTGAAATTTCCCCTTGGAGCATCCCCCCATACAAGGAAGGAGGCCCTTTCCTCGAGCAGAGACCTGACAGATGCCAGTATGGTATTGTGTGAGACCACCTGATACTGTGATGGTTTGGTGTCCCTCCTGTAGTGGGAATTTCAGGGCCCAGGAGGTGGTGATGGTGTTCTGATGTATGGTGTTTATAATGTTGCTGAGCCCTTTTCTTCAAAAGTTCATGGGTGAAATGAACTTCACAGAAATGTGGCAGTGCTGGGCAAACCCTTGTGTAAATAGCTGTATCTAACAGCGTGCTTCAGTGCTCTGACTCGAAAAAGAAAAGGACCCTCTTTGTTCTATACCGTAATATTTTTATACTGATGTGACCTGAGACTGGGAAAGAAATTGTAGTTTCCTGACTGAGCTTTATACAAAATTATTCCAGTTTTGCCTTGCCTTGAACACTTGTTGTGATGTTAAGCATATACTCCTGATAGGTGAAATCAGCTTAAACATCATGAGGCTTGAAGAAGCATTTTTTTTTCCCTTTTCCCCCTTCTGTCTTATCAGCCTTGAGATTGCTTTCAGTTTATGTTCTCAAGCTGTTGTGCACAGCCACTGCTCCAGCCTTTGGGGCTAGCAACACACTTCAAATAAATAAACGGAGATGCAGTTCTTATATAAACCACTCATCTCCTGTAGCTGAGGCTTTAAGGAAAGCAGCAACACCTATAACACTCAGCAAAGGCAGGAGTGTTGGCAGTACTGCCTGGATGTTGACCTTGCTTTGTCAGCGCAGCCTTGGGCCCAGCGAGGCTCTGGGGAACCATCATGTGCAGTGTGTGGGACCATCGTATGCTAGCAGAGGCTTAGCTTCGTGTTTAGAAACAAGTAACGTGGGCGAGCGTGACAGTACCAGTCTGGCACGTGCAGTAGACTGGCTTCCTCCAACAGCGTGGAAAGCCCAGGAATGTCCTTCTCCAAAGAAATACAGTTGTGGTTGATCTTTGTAACCCTGATGCTGAGTACCCGATAGCTCCATTGTCCTCAGCAAGGTGCAGATTGAAAATGAGTCCAGGGTTATTCATGTCACCTAGTTAAGTACGTAGCTCAGCCAAGGCGTTGGGTTCCTTGACCAGCCAGTGGCAGGGGGAAGAGGAGCTCTTGAAAGGGAGGTTTCTCAGTGCCCAAATGAAGCCGCCTTTCTAAATTGATTTTTCTCAATTGCTTTTATAGAGGCTTGTAGGAAGAGTGGCTGCATATGGGACAGTGTGACTGTTGCCATTGATGCTGGTGCTAGACATTGGAGACCCTGGTTTGTAACAAGGCTGAAATAAATGAAGGATAATGAGTAGCTGAGGCAGGAGTTCCTAAGTTGGTAGGGACAACTGCTCTGAATACTTCTAAGTCATTTGAAGCTAGGTCTGGGTTTCCCAGTGGCCCCTCGGTCTCCCAGCAATGTCTGGCTGGACTGGCAGTCGACTTAGCAGAAGCAAAAGGAGGTGGGAGCTCTGGACGTAGGCACGTGCGCACATGAAGGTGGATAACCTGGAATGGATAATCATCCATTGCGTTTGCCACTTGAGGCTGTGGTTCCCAAACAGCACTGCTTGCACTGCTCAGTGGTGGTCCACACGGAGCAATTTCCATAGGATCTGTAAGGATGCAGTGGGGTGGGGGGGGAAGAAGGAGTAACAGTAACTGAGTGACTCCTCAAAATGTTTCTAAAATATCCTCATTGTGTTAAACAGCTAGACATGCCCTCCCACTGCTAATTTCCATGGAAGTAATTGCTCTGATTGACCCTGGCTTGTTCAGTTGCTGCAGACTGGGAAGCATGACTGCAGGTGGGGTGGGGGCTCGGTCTCTTGGGTCTGCTCTATGCAACAGCTTGACAGTTCAGGTGGGTGGGTTCAAGTGGGGGTGTAAATTCGTGTTTCTCCAGCCTTTTTGAACTTGTGATTTCCTTTTGGCTCTTCTGTCTTCATGCAAGCCGATGAATGACAGCAGCTCAATTACAGAATGTGCTGTAATTTCTGACTGCAGGTTTCTTCTTTCATTCCCCTAATCCAGTAATTACAGATGTTTCTCACTGCTTTACCTTGAAAGAGGACAGTTACCACTGCTAACCCCACTTTTCTAATACTCCAGCGACCTGTGACTTTCTTTATGCCCTTTTTGTAACCATCAGTTTGACAAATATAAATAAGCTATTCATTGTTGCTTTTTGTACTACCACTAGGCACAGAACTGTTATTTTTTTGTGCCTATGGTGACAAGCGGCTCTTTAAATGCAAAGGACCTTATTTTAATTTGGAGGATGTGCCCGGCTTCAATGGAGTGAGCCTGGACTTAACACCAGCACTGAGGCAGAATCTGGCTGTCCAGTATATCCAGGCCAGATATTATGGTTAAGAAAGGTATTTCCATTTTCTCCGTCCTGAAAATTCCTTCAAGTTTTGTATTAATACTTTGGTGGCAGTAGTATGTAACTGTGCAGTGACAAATTCCCTGTTTTGTGGACACACAAACACGCTTCTGAGTTCAGGAAGTCTTAGAGTCTAGGCAAAACCAGAGGTAGGAAGTAGTCGGCGTAGGAAATCGCCATCAGCTCCTCAGCCATGTTGCTGGTGGAGCTTCTGAATATAATATTTGGATGCTGCTCTTCCATGAGTATTTTTTTGCCTGAATTTATCATCATATAGGTGGTATAGTGGAGACACCTGGGTTTTTTGAAAAAGGCTCCACAGTTTTGAATGATTAATGTCACATTTGCATAATTCATTTTTTCTTCTATCCTTTTCCTCTTCTTCCCATCCCACTGAAACTGTGAGAATCAGTAATTGTTGCCTTTATTTTTGACAAAAGGAGAGTGTGCAACAAAGGAATGGGAAGAGAGGAGGAGAAACCATGGGGCTAAATATTCTCATCAAAACCACTTCTGTCATTTGGGTATCAATTTTTACAACTAATTTGGCACAGCATCACTAATAGCGAGCTGCCTGCACAGACAGGATGATTTGGGAGTGAGGAATAAGTCTGCAGGCTTCCTCTGCCCAGGCTAAACCCCGTGCAGTGGTGTGCATTGCTGTTTGTCTGATCTCATCTCTGTTTTCACTTCACACTTTTTGGGCTTGCAGGACCAGTGCTTTGCAGCTCTGGGTTTATTGCCTTGTTGATTTGTAAGCCATGAATGTTTCCAATGAGATGTGTGTAATTTATTGGCATAAACCATTAGATCTTCCTTGAATGCCCTGGAGTTTCTGAATCACCAGCTGAAAACTATTATGACAGAGCACATAATCACTTGGAAAGTGCCTCTGTCTTCTCTCTTTCTTTTATTTTTTTTTTTGTGTTAAATTTGGCTACACAAATAGCATTTTTAATAATGTAGGCCAAAAAGGTACCAAGATGTTCTGTATTTCTATTTCGTTTTACTTTAGGGAATCTCAGGCAGCAGTGACATGGTTGATGTGAACCTTGGGCACTGTCTGTGAACTTTCCTCATAACGCTTCTGCAAGAGGCTCCAATCAACTGAGCAGCTTTAAGTGCACAGGCTGGTTTTGGCTGTGACAATTTTAACTGGAAATACAGTTTCATCATAGCAATGTTTGGTTATCCTTCACTGGGAGGATGGAAGGGCTTTGCTAGCATCTTGTTAAACGCGATTCTGGCAACTACGGGAAGAGCAGAGAGTCCAGATTGTTCCCAGAACTAGGATAGGGGACTTTTTGGCCGGTGCCGCTGCTGCCTGCCTTCAGCGGAGTACATTTCTTATCTTCCCTCTGCTTTTTTACATGTGTGCTAATTGGGCTCTAGTCCAAAAGGAGGATCAGGCTCATTATAGTTTTCAGTAGCTTAAAAAGAAATCATCTTACCCCTCTAAGCCTTCCTTACTTCCTCCTTTCATGAACAGCAAAATGGCCTTGCCTTTTGCACAGACCCTCGATGTTCTGGACGTCAGTTTAGATTCACGCCTTGGTGTAGGCCTTCCCTTCGTGGCAGGTCTGTAACACTGCTTTTCATAGGCGTCCACGCAAATAAAGCTCCTGTCCGTGTATATGATCCATAGCGTGCCAGGTGGGCATGAGGGGCCGATGCTGTCTGTATGGGGTCTGGAAATAAAGGTAAATAATTATCAGTGTCTTAATTAAAAATTCTGAGAAGTAGAGAAGGCAGTAATTGTTGCTTTGGGTACGTGTGTCGTGGCTGTGTAAACTGGTGACCCAGCACACTACTCAGAGTTTCAGTTGTGGACAGATGGATTCAGCAACTTGCCCAAACTGATAAAAAAGCTTCTTGGTACAGTTTTCCTGGCAGCGGCAAAAGGAGTTTATCTTTGTAAAACAGTGATGTGGCAAAGATGCGTTCTGATCTCTGGAAGCTGGGAGCTGATTTCTTGTTCTTGTGTCTGTACACAGGCCAGTACATTCCCAGGCAGAGAGGTAAGTGAGGCTGTGGATTTCTTCCTCATCTGTGTTTCAGAAATAAGCACTAACTTGAAAACTGTTCAGTTTTTACATGCTGGGATGCTGTTCTCAACCTGTGATCTACAAGCCTCCCTACAAAGGAGGAGTTTGGTAGAAAACTTTTGCAAGGGCCACATGAAAAGTGAGTGAAGAAAAGGAAGTTTGTGCCTACGCTCTACAGCAGCTTGAGTAAGGGAAATCGTTGTAAGAAATGCACATCTGATCGCAATTTTTTAGGACCCTGAGTATCAAGAAGATTGAAAGACACTTTGCTAATATTACAAACCTCTGCATTGTGGTAGTGTTTGAATTCTGCTAATAGTCGTCTTTTTTTAGCCATACAGTAATTGCATCTCTCAATGGGAACGCTACTCAGGAATAATGATCTATCAAGACAAGGGAATATAGATTGTAGTAAAGGTTATGATGGTTTCTGAGAGGCTTAACATTGATCCATTTAGCTACCTGATTTTCCAAGAGGAAAAAAAACCCAACAACTTCAAGTTAATCAGGTGATTCAGTGTGAAAATCTTGTGGTTAGTTTTAGAAGATGGAACTTGAAGTGAATTTGCTAAACTGTTTTTTTTTTTCCCCTCTCTTTTTTGATGACTACTTTTGAAAAGAAATGGATTTTTCTTTCCCACACATTTTAAATGCACTTCTTGGTTCTTTTATTTTTTTTTCTAATGCAGGTCAAAATTTGTAGAGAATTCAAAAGTAAAAATCCGTTATATTGAAAAGGCTGTGTTGTGAAATATATCATAAACACCCCGTTAGAGCATTGCCTGCTAATTAAGGGAGAGAGAGCTCCTGGGAAACAGCAAGCCTATAACAGAGCTCAGCCCTCTGTGATCCGCTGTTAAGTTTGTGAAAATGGTGCCCGCCTAAACTTGTCTGCAGCTTGTTACATGTTTTCTCCATCTGCTGCAAGACCAAAAATAAGCAATTTATAATTCGGTTGAACTCCAGTTGTTCAGTATATCACTGACTGTGGAGTTTTTGGTAAGAGGGTAAGGACGAGAGGAAAAGCCAAGCAAAGGCTAAACAGAGTCAGGCACCCTGGAAATGGCGTTGCTTTTGCCTGTAGGCATTATGTGGGTTGCAAGCTGTACAGTTATGTTGCAAGTGTCACTGCAAAGTGGTTCAGATTTTTTGGGTGAAATATATTTCAGTGTCTATCCATTATCTGCAAACTGAAGTCAAACCATTTGTTGGGGTTCTCCGGCTTTAATGCAGACAAATTTCCAGGTCTTGGGTAGCATTGTGGATGTGTATGTACATGTACGTGTGCGTCATGTTTTCCCCCAGCCTACTTACAGCAAGGTGATCGCGGCAACGACTTCACATGTGAAAGATGCACGTTCAAGTCTTATCTGCCTCTTTGAATGACTGGGTGACCACACTTTTACCCTGCCGGTGACTGTGTGACTGTGGATCACTGCTTTAATTCCGCAACTAGAGCAAAATCTCGCCTTGAAAATCACTGTCCGTCTTTATGGTGGTGGTACCAAGCTCCCTAATGCAGAGTCTCTTGTGGTGGGCTGCGATGTTTGCCTGAGCCGTGGTGCAGTCAGCAACAGCGTCCAGGAGAGGTGGGATGGCTCTGTTCGACCAATTGGGTGTTAGCTCTGAAATCTAATAACAAGAGGAGCTAATTATTCCCTGTGCAAATATCACAAGTCTATGTTCTGTTGATTTTTAGAACAGATCAGCGCTTGATTTTAGCACCCATGTGTTTTATCTGCGTTGGTTAGCTAACGCTCCTGGATGCCTGCATCCCTCCAAGGACTACTGCTGCCATGTGTCTTGCTGCTGAGATGGAGGCAGAGCATTGTGAAGTTCTCCTTTCATCAGAAATGAGAGATTCATTTGCTGTTGCCTGTAAATAAATTACAGGTTAAAACTGTATCCAGTACTTACCAACCTAGATTTATCTCCTTCCATGCCAGGGAGAAGCTCGTACCATCTCCTCCCAGTGACTTTTCTGATGCCATGATTTCCCAGTAGCAAACCTGCTGAAAAAGTGTTGGTTTTGAGTGTGTGATCACTTTAGGTCTATGAGAAAATAAGTTGCACAAAGCAGAGGGATTTTGCCAAGGGCAGGGTTGGAAAGAGGAGAGTTGGTGAAGGGAACGGCTCACCTGGGAGGTTATGCCATGATGTTGTCTGTCTTTGACAAAGATTTAATGTGTGTCAGGAATCGTTACCTGGGTCCCAGTGGCTGAGACAGAGCCCAGCGGTTGGCGGGTGGATACTGGAATGGTGTGTGCCCCAGCCCAGAGAGCTGGTGACAGCCATCAGCTTTTACCATGGCTTTAGTAACCTACATTCATTTACTGCTCGTTAGGACTGTAACTCGTAGTACATACTGAAGCTGGTAGTAACCTTGTTGTAAGTGTCTGCAGTGTAAGTCAACATCACTGAAAAGAACTATTTGGCACAGGTGTTTAAAGAAGTAGAGAGCTTTTGAGTCACCGATGTCATCTGTAAAAAACCCTGCTCACCAAGCAAGGTGGGACCTCCCTAGTCCACGCTCCATTTAAAAATCCAAAACACTTGGATTCCCACTGCATTTCTCTGGAGGCCATTTCACAAGGTAATACATGTTGCTGCTGAGCTTACTGTCTTTGCTGCTTATACTGTATTTACCCTTCTATAGTTTAATTGCTCCTAGACCTCTAAATTCAGCAAGGCACTGGTGTTAATTTTTAAAGCTTCTTTTTCCTTCTTTTTAGTTGTCTTTTAGCCTAAAATCTGCAACTGTTTAATTCTTTCTCCCTAAACCCGTCATCCTATTGGTAGGTTTCTCCTTCTTCTCAGAGTTCCTAAAAGAATATCTGTCTTGTGATCGTGTGGGAAGTTGTATATCGGGCAAAAAGGCACCTTAACATTCTGCAAGTTATGGTTTTATTTAGGATTTAGATAAGTTTTGAGAAACCGTATCATATTGACATGATAGCAGTGCTCTTGTTAAGTTGCTTCTGTTCCCAGTAATTTCATACCTATAATATTCCACCTCCTGTAGTTTTTTTCATTTCTGTGAAGGGCAAAACAAGTCTGGCTTGTGTTCCTCTGTGGGCAGAGAGAGCTTCTTCAGAGCCTTTCTGGAGCAAAGCGTTTGAGATGGTTGTCTGCCATGGGCTGGTTCTGCATGCTTTAGGCCAGTCACTTTAATCAATCAAAACATAATTCTCCCCAAATTCTCCACCCTTCTATTTTCCCATCTGGGCATGCTAAAGCCAAGGATGTACTGAAAGTCAGGGCCAGGAGATTATCGGAGATTTTTGACTGCAGGTTGTTTTCTACTTTTTTTACCAGGTCTGTTGACAGCTGTAACCAGAATGCGTGCACTTCAGTAAAGGTACTTCTGTTCTGATGTTCTGTGTTTTTATTTTTATAAAATTAGCAATTGAATGAAAGCTTTTTAGATCTCTGCAGGAATGTGTGTAATTTGTCCATCATTTCTGGATGTCTAGTGGTATTCTCAATGGGTAGAAGTGCTTTTTCCATCTCTCCTCTCAGTTCTAGACATCTTACGTAGATAGTGTGTCGACAGGTGTTGATGGACAAGCAATTTACAGTAATCTCTTGTGGTGCTTATTCTGTAGCTCCCTGAATTGTAAGTGACATGCTGGCAAAGCTGAACAACTGATCACCAGATACTGGCATAGTGTGAAACATGGCTTCTGAGGCTGCTCAGAATTTCTTTCAGCCATTGTCTTCTTGGATGTCTCAAATATATGAAGCTATCCAACAAGCAGGAGACTCGATATCTGCTTCACTGCTGAATTTGAGTGGAGTGGGACGTAAGTCAGAAGAAGAGAGGAACCGGGACTTGGAGAATAATGGAGGAGTTTATGAGGATTATACTGAGGAATCAGATGCTGAACAACACCTGGACCTCTGGGATGGGGAATACTTATATCCTAGAGAAGATGGTCGCACTGGGGGTCCTGGTCTTGCTTCACAAGATTTCCCTCAAGGCTCTGACATGGGTCCGCAGAGGCAAAACCAGGCTGAAAATACCAGCAGCAGAGCAGAGCAGAGTGTTGAAAGGTCTTCAGCAGCCGATGGATCCTACTGGATGAATGAAGATCTCCAGCCGCTTGATCAGCTTCCTCCCATTGCTGAGGAAGAAGGTGAGCCCTCTATGAGGATGGGAGGTCGTAAGCAGAACCTCAGCTTGGGTGGCTCCTTAAAAAACAATAATGGCAAGGCAAGTTTTGCAGGTAAGCAGCCAGCATGCACCCTGACAGTGTTATCCAGACCTCTGTTTTCTGGTATTGATTTGATTTAGTTGCTAATCTGCTCATTATGTTCTGTGTTGACTTTGTTTCCCACAGCTAAAATAAAAGTCCCCAAATCCCAAAGAAACATCTAACCTTTCCTCTTCTGTTTCCAATTCTTCTCTCATTTGTGAGACTAATTTCATTGAAATAAGTGGAAATCTCCCGGGTGAAATGCTGCATATTAGAATGCAATCGGGGCCTGTTGCTGTAGGAAGGAGTATTTTTCTCCCCCCATGTTTTCTTTCTGGTAGCAGGACCCTTCAAAGGGAGTGTTTAGCCTTAAGCCTTTGCTTTGAGAACCATCTGCCTTTGCATCATTGCTATTAAAGTTATATATAATCTCAAACCTTGTTTCTTTGTGCCAGAAATCTCAAGATGTTACTGTGCCATGTGCTGTGAAATGCTGTACTAAAAAGCCAGCCATATCTCATGATTTTATGGATGAAAGGTTCCCAAATTGCTTTCCTCCCCTCCCACCACCCCCACAGGCTTTTCAAACAAGACTGAAGAGGACAGCAGGCAGGAGATTATGGGAGGGAGAACTGAATTTGATATTTTCATTTCTAAACAGGTCTAACTATGACTTCTGATCATTAAGTGACATGAACGGCTTTTCAGGTGATTGTGTTCAGGACTGGATTTCAGCCATGTGGCTTGTGTTCACTAAATATCCCTGCAAATGTGGCTGGACGTTACCTGGGTCACGGAGGACCGAGGAAGACATATGTCCCGTCTGCAAGCAGGAAAGCTGCAGTCCTGCTGACACCTCCCTTGGGTCTAGCTGTGTTAAAGCTGCTCTTTACAAACATCCTAGGAAAGGAGATAAGGCAGGAAAGGGAGGGCAGGAATGGGTCTACAATATAGAGCTGATGAAGAACTTGAGACTCACTGAGGGTCTTCAGAATTTGGCTTCAAATATCTAAATCCTTTTTTTTTTTTGAAGCAGGGAGTAGATGCTATTGAAGATGTTTTATAATGACCAAGAGCTTTTCGTCACTCTTGGCTTCTAGGGAAGTCTTACATATTTAGCCTTTTCTGTGCAGACTGCGGAAGATCAGCCTGTTTGTTTTTGTATTTAATAGGAGTATCAGACTGAGAGTGTATAAACCTTGTCGGTGTTCTTTAATGAATGTTAAAATTAGCTCTTTATTACTATTCCTCACACTGTTGTGGCCAGGGAGTAAATAATTAAAAAGAGCTTTCAGTCTAGCTGTTCTGTCTCCCAAACTGGGACTGCCTGTTTGATATTCCAAATGAACGATTGACAGTTCTCAGGTTAAGCACCCCAGAGCTGTATCTCTCAGAGCCCAACCTCTAACCTGTACAGAACCCCCGCCTTCTGGTACCCCTGTGCGTTGCCTGCACAATACACTGCCCACAGGGTTTGTTCATAGGCACCAAGTCAATGCTGCAGGGCTGGATTTACTGCGTGGGCTTGGATTGTGTGTCCAGTGTGTGCGCAGATGCCATGGAGCAGGGTGTAGTGTCCTTCCAGGGAGTGCTGGGGCCATGGATTCTCCTGGACAAGTGCTATTCAGGGCGCAACCTTGTCTTTTGCAGGGCCTGTATCCCCAAGAGGGGCTGTTGCAGTGATTCATGGCAAAACCTGGGAGTCCTCAGAGTAGGCTGGGGAGCAGCCTTGTGCCAAACACGTCGTTCTGATGGTGGTGTCCAGATAACGGTCCTGTCTCTGGACTACACCCTTGCTTGCAACGAATCAGAGAAAAGGTGTTGAGCTCTCAGGGAAATGGGGGCCAGGAATGTGCTGCTGTCACTGTGAGAGCAGTTTCTCAACTGCAGTCTTGTCTTCAGGGACATCTGAGAAAGAGGATCCTTAGGAGCGTATGATGGACCAGAGGAATTTTCCAGGTGAGAGCTACATGGAGTGACAGATGCCAGAGTAACCTATCCCTGCAGCTAAAGGAGAGGGTCGCTCTGAACCTCTCTCCCAGCTGAGAGAAGGTACGGATTAAGTTGCTGTTGGACTCTCTAATGTTTATTGGCTTTCTTTCTCAGTAAGCTGTCTGAAGCCATTGTGCACTGGAAGGCTTGCCTTACCGAGCTCCCCAGCACCTACATTGCTTCTGCCTGGAGCTCTCTACTTCCACACAAAATGCTTTAGAGGGCATTGCGTAGCTTTTTACACTAGAGGGAATGTCACTCCATATGCTTTCAAATAGTTTTTTGTCTTTTTATCTCTGCAATGCACTGCACAAAGGGCCATCCAGTGGTCTCAAGACTTTATAGTCATGAAGTTGGCTGTTTGAGAGTTGGAGGGCTGGGGGCTGATGCCTTTTTTCTCAGAACTGTGTTCTATAATAGGAGAGAAAGTGCTGAACTGTGATTTGAAAATGTCTTCTGCAAGATCTTTGATGTAGAAGAACTCATTTTGCTCTTCTAAGTGACCCTTCACTTCCGAAACACACATGTGCTTTTTGTATTTCATTTTTCAACTCTTTATTTCCTCTTTTTCCTTTATTCACTCTTTAACATCAAGTGTATGAACTCTGATGGTAACCTAGACATACAGAGAGGCTTTAATATCCTGGCAACTTAAAATTTCAGTCATGGATTGAAATGATCAAGAGAAGATGTTTGAGGTGTCCTTATTTCTGTTAGCTTTGTTACGTAACCCTAAGTGACAATGTAAGCGAGCATATGGACTTGCTGACATTCAGCAAAGGCATTCAGTAGCATCAATATTAGCTTTGAACATTTTTCCTTCCATTTGGCATTTTTTCCCCATTTCTGCAAAATACATGTTTCCTGTTTATCCTTATATTCTTCTCAGAACATTGCATTTTGACTTTATTTTACTTAATGTACCATATTTCTCTCCACAATAGAATATTTTAAAGCTAAATTGGCGCAAAACAGTAGCAATGCTGAATGCTTTTTGTTACCATGGAAATATTTCTGGGCACTTACTGAAGACCTGGTTGCCAATAGTAATGTAACAGAGAAAATAGATATGCTTCATTTAGCAGCCACTGGTGATTAAAGAGCCACAGAAAACTATTACAAGGTCATTCCAATATATAGTTTATTGGGTTTAGGGGGAATAAACCCCACCAACCCAAGGTGAGAATCATTTTTTTTAAAAAAAGATGGAAAACAAAATCCAATAGTTGATCCCCTCTCTTAAACTTAGAGCATGCCTCTGAGATGAAATAAAATAAAATTGCAGTTAAAAACTGTCATTACCCCTTCTCCTTTTTATCAAATATGTTTTTGATCACATCTTTGCCTCCTAGGAAATGTTTCCCAGCTCCCAGAGTAGCTTTTCTGAGGCCCCAAAGCAGCACGCACATTGAAAACCATTTTTAGGCTTAGGGATCTAATAAAGTATTTGAGCAATGAAATTCTTGGGTTCTGAAGTCAGATGTCTGTTGGATACTGCGAGGCATGCTCATCAGCAGGGCGCAGGTTTGGCTGCTGCTGAGGCTTGGTCCATACTTAGATGATGCTAATAACGTTGTGCCAACGTTTCAAACCAATGCAGGGAAAGGTTTTTTTCACTTTGGATCCAGCTTTTGATCCACAGTTTAAAAACGAGGAGGTAATTCAGCAGGAAATATTGCAACACCGAGTGTTTGGTTTAAGAGGTTAACGGTGGGAAGGCAGACCCTCCCATGCATGCAGATCCCTGCCACCATTTGCATGTCTTGTAGCTGTACATTTTGCAAATACAGATGAACTTGCTCTTGCAGCTTCCTTGAGACCCTCCTTCATTGTCTAACCTCAGTGTTCCTGGCAGAGAAGCTGTCTCCTGTTGCAGAACGGGGAGAGAGCAGCCTTTGCATCTCCCCGCAGCGAAGGTACTGCTGATCAGCTGAGTGGGGGTGGCTGGTGAGAGTGTGGCTGCCAAATCCATCATTGCACATTTGGCTTAAGAATGGAAAAAAAAAGCAGTAGAGCAATAAGCCACTTCTAAAAGTAGTGCACTGCAAGCAGAGGGGTAGAGCTGGCCAGTCCGTCTGCTTGCCAGCCTGAATGTATACAGAAAAAAACCTGTAATAATGAAAAAGCTGAAAAGCAGCAATAATTGTGCCACGAATGCAATGGCTTTAGCCCACTTCTTCCTCGAGGCCGATGTCCTTTGCAAACAAAAAGTCAGAGACCGTTAAGTTAGCAGTTTCAGCAGACACTGCCCTGAAGAGGCGTGGGCACAGACACGCCAGCAGAGCTGGGTCTTCTGAATCAAGCTGAATTATTTTTGCATCGCGGTTCTGTGACTCCCGAGCTGTCTGACACTGTGTTTGTAACACTGGTGTAGTTTATAGGGGAGCAGTACACTTAAACTACATGAAGTCTTTGGAGACTTTTCCCCATCAATTAGCCAATCTCTGCTAGCTGTGATTGCATTTCGGTTGCACTAAAATAAATTGTTTGACCGTGGAATACTGGGAAGTTTGATGTCCTAATAGGAATCTTGTCTAGATGGCTAGATAGTTATCCTCAGTACATGTGTAAGGGGAGGCATGCCTCTGAGGCTCTGGGAGTTTTTAAAAGTAGAAAGCACAGTTGTATTTACTTACCTTGGCCTCCAGCTTAACAGGGTTCATTGATTTTTGCCAGTAATTGCTGTAGTAGAGGAAATTATTCTTTCTACTGTATATGAGCCATCCTGACCTCAGTAAATGACCCTCCATACGGCCAGGAATTCCTAGGCAAGATGTGAGTTTTCATTAGATCCTATAAACCCACATAGCAGAATATACAAAATATACCCATAATAGAAAGATGTTTCTTGCGTGATAAATAAAACTTCTGCTTGAACCTGAGACTAAAATAGATAGGTGGCCAGTTTCCATGTAAAGATCCTAAGTGTTGATGAATTTTATCGCTTGTCTGGCTATGGAGCCAGCCAGTGCTCTAGCCAGAATTTAGCCCTATAAAAATCAGTGCCTGTACTGAAACCAGGACATTTAAAGAGGCTGCACTGAATCAATAGCACCACTAGGACTGAGTGAAGGAAAACAAAGACAGACAGTGGACAAAAGCACTTCACAGAACATACTCCTGGCTGCTTGAGTGGGAGAAAGCGCCGATGTGACTGAGGATACACATCTGGTCTCTGAAGAACGCGGTACGAGTCGGCAGCTTTCTGAACTGAAGTGCGGATGTGAGTTTGCGTTGAATGCTTTCTCTCTGGGAAATTTAGAACCACTCAGAAAGTGTTCATGCACAGACTTTTGTCCTTGTGAAGGTGGTACATGTTTCTTTTTATATTTAAAGTACTCCTTTGCAGTTCTGTCTTTTCAAAGTTTCAAATTATAAGGCACCTTAATCCATGATGCCAAAAGTAAGTGGCGATGAGAGTACACAGTAGCCCTGAAAGGAGGATGGATTGCGATACATGAGCTTTACAGCCGGGGGAATGAAGCCAAAGAGTGGTTCCAACCACAAATTTCCAGAGGTGTTACCCTTGCAGGCTCTGCCTTGGGCCTGTCAGCATTGCTCTTCATCCTCAGCTGGTCATTTGAGACACAGAGACTTTGCGAGCCCACAGCAGATCAGGAGTTTGTGTTTTCACCAAGTTCCCTGTCTGGTGGGCAGAGCTTCCTTGTGCCTTCTCCCTAGGGAGCATGAGGAAGGCTACTCTCTTCAGGAGTATTTGTCATCTGCTCTTACCATCTAGAAGGTTGAATAAACTGGCTGGAGAAGGTTGTATTTGAAAGGAAGAAATGGCTTTTGCCATTCAGTGCAGTTACAGAACAAATTGTGTGTGCGAGCATGTGTGTTTGTGCATGTATTTTCTGATCTGCTTTAGCTAAGTGGCATTCTCTTCCCACTTCCCATATGGCAGTTGCGACTCTGTCTTCCTCTGGGAAGGTTGTTTAGGACTCAAGAGGCTTCATTTACCAATAAACAGCATCTTGGCAGCATCTGGGAATTGCTGCCTCTCTCCTAGAAACCCTGCCATCTCCTACTACAGCGAGGCAGGTGTGAATGATCTCATTGTGTTGTGGCGGAGGTTATGTGCAGGCATACTAGCAGCACTCTCTGCAGAGCTGGAACGTAGTATTTCGGTGTGCTGATACAAACAGTAGTACGTTTTCTTTTTTTCCCCCCAGTTGTTGCTAGCTTGGCCCATTTTGTAGGCTACTTCTGCAAACCAATGATGGCAGGTAAATGCTTGCAGAAAGGAATTAACATTAGGACTTTTGGAAACATAGGTACTCCATCTCTGTTTCTTCTAGCCTCTTTGCATTGCTTAACAGCACAAAAACCCACTAATGTAAGCTTATATGAGACGGGATCACTCTGCTGAAAGGTGAGATGGTGTTGGTCCTTGCTTCTTGCCAGGTTGGGGTGTGGATATCACTTCCTTGTGCCCCGTTCATTTTTGGCTGTCGTAATGATCTGTTGGCAGCAGCAGTCATTTAAAGTGGCCTCATAGACTCCTGAAACAGTAACCAAGGGGAAAGACTGCTATGAAAGAAAGTAGGGGGATGTCATGGAGGAAAAAACGTGCAGTTTTATAGACAGCGAATGGCACTGTTGGGCTGTGTGGGTCTTCAGGTAACGAGGAAGGTGTGGTTGGGCCGTACCTCATCAGGTGCTGTGTGCGTGATTCTCATTCCATCTCCTTCTCCTGAAGGAAGGCTTCATCCGTGCTTATTTGTAGACCAACACGAATGACTTAGGTTGAATCTTAAACCAGTCCATAGCAAAATCTTTAGAAAATCCCATGAAAACAGCTGATGCTCTCATGGCTTCATCACCCTACCTAAAAGTTCCCTGGTGTGCAGGCGGGTGGTCCCCTCTCTGGGAAGCTCAGTGTGCATGTGAGATGGAGGGACTCATTGCACGGGGCATGAGTGCTTGCCCGCACAAGCTGGACGCTTGGAGACATTTCTCTCCTCAGGCTGAGAGAGATTTAAGCCCATACGGTCTATATGCAGCATCATATTCTGTGTGGGAGTATTTTCCGGAAAATAGTATGAGAGTGGTGTTGCTGGAGAGAAAGCTCTGAATTTGGATTAATGAGAGCACTGAGGTTTGCTGAAGCTCCAAGTCACGGGGTCAATTTTGGGGTCTAGACTTACTGCCATAAATTATGTAGCTTTAAAACCACTGGACCTGACGGTGCAGTTTTGCAATTGTCAGTGGCTGATGTAAAACTGAGCTGAGATATAGTGCCTTTCCCCGATCACACAGTTGTGTTACTTTCCATGTCTGGCCTCACGAGCGTGACACTGTGGTGAACCAGGCCAGCTCATTGCTTCAGCTGAGAGTTAACCAGCCCCTTCCCTATTACTTTTGAATCAGGTGAGTTAGCCAGGTGATTGCTAAAACTGAAACAAGGGGAAGAGGGGAAGGGAAGGAGGACAGGATTGTCCTTTTTGGGTGGCAGCTTTGGTCCTGAATGCATGTGAGTCTTGTTGTACTACATCCTCATCCACTGCTGCTGCTGAAGTCTGTGATTTTCCCCGCAGCGCCATGGAAACGGTGGTAGTACAGCGGTGGTACAGGGAGGCTGTGGTGAATCAATCCTCTGCTAGCAAACAGAAAGTTTCAATTAGAAAAATTAGTGGGAAAATAAATATCTGCCTTGTGGCAGTGCAGTTGTTATCCGTAGCAACCCCAAACAAGTATCTTTGCGAAGGAGTTGATTTCCACCCTGCTAATCAGCAAACAAAGACTTGTGGATGTGAAGCCAATGGTTATACCCGTGGGTGCTACGAACAGTGTGTAGTTGGCATGCCTCTGCTCAGTCTAGCAGGTTGTGAGCGTAGCGTAGCAAAATTCCACTTTAAAGAGAAGCAAGAGTCAGTATCCTGGATTTCCTGGGCATTTCCTTGGGCAGCTTGATTTCTGCTAGGTGGAAGGCCATTTTCTGGAAGAAACTAGTGCCAATTCAGAAAAACTTCCTTAAATGTAGTGGCGAGAGCTTACATGGTGACTCTTGCACTACAGGAAGTGAGCATCCAACCCAGGCAAACAAGTGGAAGAGGCAAATGATGGGGAACCTGAAGGAATTCAACCCACTGTGCTGTGAAAGTTACCAGGAAAGCTGCCACAAAAATAATGCTTTTACAGTGAAAGTTATTATTTGTTGGGAGGGAAGGGATAGTGTTTTCTAACTCGTTGTCCGTAGGGATCCAGCAGTTTGTTTGGTTTCCGAGTCCACGAGCATTTACAGTCCTGCACCCCAGAGGATGCACAGCTACACCTGTGCCCTGTGGCGTCCCCAGCACAGACACAGCATCTGCTGGCAGAAGGTGCCTTTCTGCCTCCACGGCTGCAGATTTTCTTCAAGCAACCTGACCTGGGCTGGCGAAGGGGGGTAGGCTGACTCACAGATGTAACTGCATCTGCACCAGGGGTCCTCTTGGTTTAGCAGTGTCTCCTACAGTGTGTAATCCCCTTTTATCCTCCACTTCTCCACAAATCCTAAGCCTGTGCTAATAAAACACAGGAGCATAAATGAAGCCTGACTCATGCTTACTCCACATGTGAAATGTAAAGTAGGTGATTGGGAAAATCAGGGATGATTGTGCTTCTGCTTCTTGGCTGCCATTTCCTTTAGCTATGGAAGAACCTCAGGCAGCAAAGTGAGATTGAGTTTGAAGCCGAATCCCATGTTCCTATTTTTAAAATCCAAATTTGGGCATAGGAAAAAAGCAACAGGAAGAGATGCTGATTTTCCTGCTGTTTGCTGTGGGCAGTTCTCTGTTTCTTTGCACAGCAGTGCGCAGAATTGGAGTTTATTGCTCTGACTGCTGTATTGTTCGGCTGTGGAGATGCTTGATGGTCAGAGCCAGATAATGACTCGTTTCTGATTACTCTCTGACTTTTTTTGTTTGCTTTTTTTTCCTTTTTGTTGGAAATGTCACCTGGCATGAAAGCTGCCAAGTTTTCAAGTATTGCCAAGTATGCTGGTAATTTCAGACTATAGTCAGAAGAGGCCCAGCTGAAAAGTAAAATTACTAATCAGAAAATTGGTTCCATTTTACCTCAAACCAGGACACTTTAACATATCCATGGTTTGCAGTTTTCCAAGATACGAGCCCTTTTCTCTCTGTGTGCAGTTCTGCATTGTGCTGAGTTCAGAGCTGTTGTAGATCGCTGTTCCTCTATGTCATCCCGATCATAAAAATTTTAAGGCCAAGCGTATGCGACTGCTTCTGTAATAGCAAAGAACATGGCAGAGGCCACTCCTGGGATCCTCCCGAGTGTATGCATTATGCATAGATGTACTGATATTATCTTTGGTTATATGATGAAATACTTTTTTTGTGTGTAGTACTTCTGCTTCCTTCAGGGCTTGGCGATGCCCCCATTGAAACTCTGAGTTCCTGTCTCGTCCCGCTCTCAGGAAAGAGGGGTGTAAGTGACTTCAGATTTGTAAATTCTCACTGGTGCAGACTAAGGTGAGATGAATCTCAGGGTCCATACAGAAACATTTATTAGCTTACCCAAATGGTTAGTATAGGTCTTAACAAGTTCTCAATAAGTGGTTAGGTGTGTAACAAATGATGGCAAATGGTGAGGTGTGCATTGTGTTACTTAACAACAGGTACAGGACAGCTTGTGGCAAGCGGTACTTCAGGTCGTTACTTGACAACTCTAACCGTTACTTAACAATCCTAAGAGAAAAGAGAAACTGAGGGACAGGGAAAGGAAAAGACAAAGACCTCACCTGTCCTGATTCCAGCGTCTTTTTCAGAGAATGTTCCCAGGCATAATCTTCTACTTTCTTGGAAGAATCTTCCCAGGCATGGTCTTCTTTCTTGGGAAGAATCTTCCCAGGCACTATCTTCTTTTGTTTCTTCTTTGTTCCCCTCTAGGGGCACTTATTTTCCCCTTTTATGTTTGCTGAATTAGCATGGTCCGCCCCCCTTGCTGAGGACAGCCTCCTCTCAGACTTCTCCCTTCTCCCAGGTGATGTGTAGCAGGATTTGGGTGGAGAGACCAGTGCCATAGTCATACATGTTTAGCATGGTCTCTGTAATCTTCATTAGGATATGCAGGGTGTGCGCTTTCTTATGCGTTTTGCAGATAATGAAGCAAAGGTCACTTACCGGACACTGTGGCCTCAAGAACTGAGAACCAGCAAGCTCATCACACCAGTGGCAGAACTATCCTGTCTTCACCAGACGGTTCTCCCACACTTTCAGGCACC
Source organism: Rhinoptilus africanus (assembly GCA_013400135.1). Lineage (NCBI taxonomy): Eukaryota > Metazoa > Chordata > Aves > Charadriiformes > Glareolidae > Rhinoptilus > Rhinoptilus africanus. The sequence goes on along the minus strand of VXBO01001777.1, from coordinate 76,558 downwards.
AGAAGTGTCAGCCTTATCAGTTCTTTGAAGGCCAGGCCTGCGTTATTTATTTCCTTGCGAGTGTTTGAGGCATTCCATTGAAGGCTTGGAGGGCCTTAACTTACAGTCCATGTCTTACACTTCTGTAAAGCAGAAGTAAAATCTTTAAGAAGAAGGTGGACACACACCAGGGCAGCATTAAATGTATAGGAAAGCAGAAATTTGGCACTTACGAACTTTTCATTGCTCAGACAAAATGACTGTTGTTTGTTTTTTTTTTAACGTGCAGGCAGACAGGATGCATGCAGTATATTTTACACCTACACTCTGTATTTTATTCAGTAAATTTTGTTCTTGGATAAACTTCGAGCAAATGATAAGTTATTCTTTATACTTGGTAACGCTGCAGAGAATCCTTGAATTATTTATTTCATGCATTTTAGCTTAGTGTATTTGGATGCCTGTAAGCTAACTTTGAAACCGATAGGGTGTTTGAAATTTCTGAATAAATAGCGGTAGTTTGAAATACCTTGCCAGAAAAAGAGGTCACCCTCCTTCCTCCCCTCTTGCCTCCTCTGGGAAAAAAATATATAAAAATCCCACGTACCTCCTTATGAGTGGTGGGAAGCTGATTTGTAAAGCAAATGCTGTAAGTAATGGAGTTGAAGTTGCTAGAAATATGTATATGCGACACAACATCTGCAGATCTCACTATGTATTCATTATCTTTCCAGAATTTAGATTGTAATTATGGGTCCTTTATTTAAGTTTCCGTGGTGATATACAAAATGTTTCTCCCTTGTCCTTTCCTAATCAGGACACTTGTATATTTGAATGGTTAACGTTTTTCTCTCCCCTGGGTAAAGTTAGTTTTATTAATACAGAGATATCAAGTTGAGATGGAGCTGTCTGCTACTCAGGCGGAGATTCGGCAGCAGACGTATCGAGCATTTGCTACAGGTTCCCCAGTGCCACCATTTAATTAGCCGGTGTGCTTCCAAATGCCAGTAAGAAATAGCATCCAGTGTTATAACAAGTGATGCAGCCATGCTTTGGGGATTTGTAAAGTTAAAGTCGAAGTCAAGCGGCCAATAGTATATCAAACAGGGCAGACTCTTTCCCTTCTGTCCTAGAAAAAGGGCTGTGCTCTGTTTTGCAGGGAGTTGCACGCAGGTCACCCCAGGGAGCCTTACAGGAGTGGTCCAGGAGTGCTGCATCCCCATGGCCATTGTGAAATTTCTTGTAATAACCAGAATTGTACACAACATTAATGTGCATTTATTTAAGTATACAGCCTCATGCCCACGACGGCTTTACCATCATGGACCTGGGATTTTAATGTGGTTTTAGAAAATGCTGAAAGATGTGGCTTTATTACTAAAGATGGTATTTTACTCAGGATTCTTGGGAAGCTGTTTGAGTGAAAAGTGGACTGTTGTTTATACTGGAATAATTTTTATTTTTTATCTTAAATACCCCAAAGATATACACATATAAATAGAACCTACCAGCATTTGCCGAGCATTTAAATTAATTTTGTAGAGGTTACATGAGCTGCAGGTAGTGAATTGACAACGCAGTTGGATGAAAAGAAATGTTTAGTTTTATGTGTTTCGATTATTTGATTAGATCGTAGCACATTTAGGGCATAGGGTTGTTACATCTCGAAATAATTTTTATTTAAAAAAATTCAAAGAAAGTTATTTTTAACAGCTTACATAAAAATAATCAATTTTTATGATAGCTGGTCACTGACCATTTACAAACTAATGTCTAAAACCTTTTTCATTTTTATCAGAATGGGAACACTTAGCTTTTTCCTCCAATTGAGAGCAATTTTCTAGAAGAAACAGCTGGCTTATTGTCAAGCTGTGGCAAATCAGTCCAGAGGGTCAAATCTACCAGCGTGGCGGCATGGAAAAAGCCAGCTTCTGCTGGCCTGGTGGTGGGAGCAGTTTGCTTCAGTACTGCCAGCTTCCTTCCTCCGTCCTCTCTGCCCAAAGGGCTGAGTGCCGTCTTCTGTGCAGCAGCAGGTAAATTTATGGAGCAGTGATAGCAGTTGTCATTAAGTTTATACTGCACGTTTTTAATAACATAGTGCGTAAAAGTAGGATCCGGCTTCCCCTCCTGTAGCAGTGTGGTTGATATAAGTGAGATTTGAGGTGAAAAAAGTTGTTTTCATCCCAAACTGGGCAGTGTCACTGAGAAAGCTGCCCTTCACTCGTTTGCCTACAGTGCTCATTTGTTCAGCTGCTTGGGTTTGCCCTAGCGATTATCAGAGCGAGTCTTGGCAACCGTATCGTATACTTCATGGTCAAGAGCAAGCAGTGGCCCGACCACAGTTGACAGCTGGCTGATTCACACGTGTGTACACAAGCATGCACGTACACACCGACTGCCTGTCGTCCCCACCGCTCCCGTCTCTACGTGCGCCGGTGGGTCAAGACGTCCTGCTGTTGTGCTGCCTTGGTGCTGACGGCTGGGAGACCAGCAAAATGCCTCTGTATTTTCATCCTGACAAAGCAAGGCCAAGTATATATAGTATGTATTGAACCCTCCTTCCCCCATCTGGTGGATATTCAGGCACTAATGAGGGTGCAGTCATCATATTCAAAGCACGTGTTGGTAGCAGGAGGGGAAGGGCACTCACAGGGACGTGCTCGAATGCGTATCTTCACTTTTAAAGGCTGCAATTTATGTTGGTCTCCCGAGTTCCTCTGCTGCTGGCAGATGAAGTCAGTGGTGCCTGTTAGCCATGTGCTGTGTTTATGTGTTCATGATATTACCCAGAGCAGGTTACGTCTGAGTTGGTTTTTCTGCACAAAAGATATTCACTTTCCACCTTAGCAGGAGCTGAAGGGGAATGGAAGGATAACCAAGTTTTCAAGTCCTTTGCTTACTACTTTATCTTTGCACGTGCTAATGATTTTACAAGTGGTTCTCTATGCGTGTTGTGTTTTACTTTGTGTTCTGCTCTGTTAAATATCTTCTTTTTTTAAAAAAAAAAATAGGGTAACGTGTAGAGTTGGGCAAGATCTAATATATGTAAATGTTGCAGATATAATATGACATTCACAGGCTTTCCAGAGGCTGAAGAAGCAGGAGGTTCTCAGGGTCAATCCGCAGTCATCCCTAAATCATTGGTACCCTTTTTCTCCTCAGAAGGTCCATCTAGGAGCCACAAGTGTGCTGTGTCATCTGGCTTCTTTGCCAAGGGCAGCAGACTGTCTAAAGCCCAAGCTGTGTTTTTCTCCCAGTAGACAGTTACGTGGAAGATGGAGAACAGACAGCATCTCCAGGCAGCAATGACGAGGTGATTAAGCAGCGTGAGATCTCTGTGTTGTGCTCACAAAGTTTTCGATCAGAAGTATCTCAAAAAGCAACACCAGCAGGCATGGAGCGCAGACCCAAATTCAGCCGTTTGCTCTGCAGCCGTGAGGAGTACAGTACAGAGGCATCTGAATGCAAAGGTACTGTTTGCATGAAATAGGATTAAAGAAGTGGGAGTCCTCAAGATCTGTAGCCTCAGCATGGAGAGGTTCTTTTGTTGTGGAGAACAAGTCCTGAATCTTGCTTTCTCTCTTACTAAACTTGGTTTCCTTACTGGTTACCTGCAGCTCATTTCTAAAATACTTAGAGGGAAGAGTCTGGATCCAAGCTGTGCTGAAGTCCATGGAGATCTTTCCATTAACTGTGTATGGCTTTTGAATTCTGACTTCTAATCCTCAGGAATTGTCATGGATTTTATTGCCAGTTTTGCCAGAGTAGAGACTGCAGGACTTCGTTCTAATTATTTTTGGTCTGTGCCACTTAAGTCATTTGTTTAGCAAGCTTTTTAGCAGAAGTTGAATGTCTCCTTTTGTAGCAGTTTTGCAAACACAAGGTGAACAGTGGATGAATTGTGCTGTATCATTTGCCAGCACATACGCCAAATGTCAGGCAATGACAGAAACTAAAAAATTATGGCACAGAAGGGAAGAATTTTATGATCTTCTATGGACTAATGTAATGACTCTTTTATACAAACAGAGATGAAATGCATTTAAAAACATAGCTACTTAGAAAATTGGCCTGAACACACTCTAAAATCTGGAGCAGTTCATTGGAGGGAAGAGCTGTGAAAGTGCCCCTTGTTTTTCACTGGGTAGAATGTTTTAGTTTTGAAATACAATTGTGTGATTTTGATGCACCCTCTGATTAGAGCAGTCTTTTCAAGATACAGCTCTCCATCAAACTCTTCTTCTGGCACAACACGGTGCAGAGTTGCTCTTACTTTTCTTTTTAGAGCTAATATTAATATTGTTTAAATAGCTGTTCAGAAACAAAATGAAACTAGATGTTGAAGCTTGCGCTTGCTTTCACTAAGACATTTGGTTCTCTGCCCTGTTCCTCACTCAGGCTGAGACTAGGCCCTTCATTACACACAAATGTCTATAAACTAATCCTGAGTATGTCAGGTCTCCGCCAAACTCCGAGAGACTTCCACGGCATGTAGAGCTGCTGTTACTGGGTGTACAGTGATAGTTGCACACTTTTTTTTAAATCAATAGGAGACACTTATTTGGGAGAAAAGCTGAGTGATTGGGGTAAATCCTGATACCTCCCAGTTGCTGGTCCGAGATTTCCATGTGTGTGAGTCCATTTTGGCCCCTAGCTGGTGCCGCGATCACAAAACACAGAAAGGTGCCATCATTGTGCCGTGATGGCATATCAAACACGTTCATCTAAGCAGGTTCTCCAGAACTTTTTGGGTGGGAGGGATGAAGGATCTTTCAAAAATGCTGAGTCCAGATTGGGATCGTGGTACTTTCAGACCTTCTTCAGACTCTGGCCAAGGCTTCTCTTCTCCTTGTGTTCTCTATGAGAGACCTTTTACTCATATAGCTGGCAGTTTTCTTTTCTTACAGAATCAGAAAAACATAACGAACTTAGGCATACAGTGAAGTTGAACATCTTGGAGAGCCCTGAATAGCTTCTCTCACACTCAGCCTTGACACGCGGCAAAGTCTTCTCACATCATGTTCTCGCATGGGATTTTCCTTGACCCTCTGTTTCTGCTATCAGTGTCATGCCAGTTTGCACTTAGGACTCTTCTAGCTTTAACTTCTCACCTGTTAAAAATCTTTGTAGTAACCTGAATAGAGCTTGGAGAGAGGAGTGCACGCCGCAGGAGGGAAGTGTTTGGAGGATGCTTTGGGGAGCGGAATGGCTTCACTGCCAGCTCTGCCCACAGCCTCTCCGCAAATCACCCTGCTAATAAAGAGCCTATTTTAGTTCTGGAAACATGGAGTCTTCTCAGGCTATTACCCAGCATGTGGTAAATTAAACAATCTTGGCCTGATTGCATAATGTCACTTGAAATTTAAGATGCTTTTTCTCTTTAACCCCTAAAATTTACAAGCCATTTTTGTTTAGATTTATTGTAATTAGATAATGATTCTGCTCCTTTGAGGCTCTTCTGGGAAGTTTTTTAGCACTTTTTGATGGCTAATCTCGAAATAACCAGGGCCAGAAGCACTGCTTGGTCTCCCTGCATCTGGTTTGGTTCAGCACGAAGGAGCCCGTGGTGCTGGGGTACTGCAGGGATTTGGGACTGGGGCTGTAGCAAGGGCCAGGCATGCTGCTGTATGAGGGCAAATGTGCCTTAGTCCCATTAACTCATATCTCTGCTGCTGTTACTCTCTTTCAGGAAAAGAGTTTTTCAGGTTTCAAAATCACTCGTAGTAGCTAGGAGGACTGCAAGTCCAGAAGTACCTAGATCCATACAGAAATCCTTTCATCCTTTGGGCCATATTTAAACAGGTTCCTAAATTTCAGCTAGTGTTTGTATGCAGTCTAGAAGAATGGAGCAAATTTCTTTCCTTTTGGAAAACCGCAAAGAAAAGATGTGCTTTTTCTTGTAAAAGCACAGTGATTCACTGCAGTCCACAGGGCAAAGATCGCCTCGGTCAGCACAGGTAACAGGCACACGTTAAACTCCTCATCTCAGTCTTTATTGCTGGTCAGTGAACTATGTAGCGTTAATTTAGCAAGATCTACTAGGTTTCATCTTTTAACTCTGGCAGTGTGTTTTAGGAACTGATGAGGCCTCTCCGGACATTTCTTTAGCACATTGTAATGCTTCACAGAGCTGAGAGATTTTGCATCATTGAAAAAAAAGAAATATACTGTAGGTTAACCAGGCTGTTTACCTGCCAGTGTAAGGGGGGACTTCCCAGTGTTTTCCAGCCTGATTTTCAGTGTTTGATGTGCTGAGCTTTCCCTGCATCATTGGAGAGATGCCTCCATATCCCAGTATCTGTTAGAGTTCTAGTTGGAGGTGATTCTCATCCTTCCGTCTGATGAAAGTCCCAGTTTCTTCATAGCCAGTTCTCCAACGTTGAATACAGGCTTTCCTGATTTGTTGGTGATTTCTGTTCCCCAGCATTGCCTTTGCCTCCTTCTTGGCTTGTGGGCACTTGTGACACAACGGGGAAAGGTTGGGGACAGGACTGAAAAAACCAGCACTCTCTTAGTGTACAGTGCTATCTGCCCTTAATTTTGGAATTGACTGCTATTGCTCTGCAGGGACTCTTGATTAATTAAAGTTCAAATAGTTAGATAATGCTATCTCATTGTATAACCCTGATGCTGTGCTGTTTATTCACGTCAGGTATTCGTAAGGGCAGTTGACATTTTCTTCCTTAAGGATCTCTAAGGTAAATTACAGACATCTTACTGCTCTAACCTTTTCCTTTACATTAAAACTTTTGTTTTGACCATTTTTTTTTGTGAATAAAATGTTAGAATGGATGTAATTGGAGAGACATAGTTGTTCTAGTCTGTATTGTTTGGCTATTACCTGTAATGATCCTCTAATGCTGGTATTTATAACTGATTAGCTCTTACCAAACTACTTTAAATTGAAAGAAAAAGCCAGACTGTTTCACTAAATGAATTTGGTGAATCACCTTTTCCCTTCCTTTCCCTGAATACTACATTTGCTTTCCTAACACATTCATTTTTTGCCGGAGTCTTAGAGAGATGGCTTGCTCTATTAATATATTTCTGGAGTTCTCCTGTTATGGATAGCCTTTTATGGCTTTAATGTAGTTTTTGAAAATTCCTCTATTATTGATCTAGATATTATCCCAGCAGGAGTCAAAACCACAAGACAATTGTGTGGGGATAATTTCTTGCTACAGTAGCATTTCATTCTGAAAGCCTGCTGTGTGGTGTTTGCTTTGATGGATGACCCACTGTTTAAAATGCGTGTTACACATCGGCTTGCTAATTAAATGCCTTAAGGAGTGACGGTACCCATTCAGTCTCAGTATATTTGTGGAATTTCTGTTGTTTTATTTCTTGCTTACTTTCTTATGTTTACTTCTGTCTGTTTTCTGACTTTGTAGAGAAGAATGGGAGTAATGGCAAAAAAATCTAATTACTTTCTACTCTCACTGAAGAGTTTCAGCTCAGGTCAGAGGCAAGACAATGGGGGCTCTTGGTTTTGGGACTAGGTCTGCCAGATGGGAGGATGAGGAGGAGAAGAGGTGGGTTTTGCATTTCAGAAGGGAGTGAGAAGACCAGTCACCTGGAGTTTGAGATATGTGAATTTGGATCCCTCTCTCCTCCTGAAGGACCATCTCCCACGTCTCAGAAGAGGACCAAAATTACCAAGCTGTGAGGTGCTTTTAGACTTGTCTGTTGAAGTGCCCGTGCTTGAAGCATTTTACTGGGAGGGAGAATGTGAAACCTTTCATAGTTGAAGCAAAGGGATAAAGTTATTCTCCTAATCTTTGAAAGAGCAGCCAAGGAGAGGGACAAGAACTTCTGCACACCTCTAGGAAATGTTTCCTGAGTATAATCTCCATTCCCCTTGTTGGTTTTGATTTTTTTTTTTTTTTTTTTTTTGGTGGAGCAGGTATGAATCAGAAATGGCATATTTGCTGCTAAGGCCAAACATGGAATTTCCTTTTCTCAGAAAGATTTGGGCTTTCTGTTCTAGACAGAAGGATGTGTAGAGAATTATAGAATGGCTTGGATTGGAAGGGACCTTCAGAGATCATCTAGTCTAACACCGCCCCACCATGATCAGGTTGCTCAAAGCCCTGTGCAACCTGACTTTGAACACTTCAAATAATGAGGCATCCACAACTTCTTCCAGTGTCTCACCACTTCGTACTAAAGAATTTCTTCCTTATCCAATCTTAATCTACCCTCTTTCGTTTTAAACCCCATCACTACAGGCCCTGGTTAAAAAAGTCTCTCTCCATCTGTGTGCTGTAAGCACACATTACTGGCTCATGTCTGGTTTTCCATCCAGCAGTTTCCCCAAGTCCTTCTCTGCAGGGCTGCTCTCCAACAATTCATCCCCCAGTATGTGCTGGTACTGGGGATTGCCCCAACCCAGGGGCAGGATTTTGCACTTGGCCTTGTTGAACTTCATGAGGTTCACATTGTCCCACCTCTCAAGCCTGTCCAGGTCCCTCTGGATGGCATCCCTTCCCTCCAGTGTATCGACTGGGCTTGTTGTCATCTGCAGACTTGCTGAGGGTGCACTCAGGTCCACTCTCTATCAGATAGTCCATCCATCAAATCCATATCTCAGTAATTTAGAGACAGGGATGTTGTGTGGGACCATGTCAAAGGCCTTACAGAAGTCAAGTTAGGTGACATCTGTTGCCCTTCCCTTACCCACCGAGGCAGTCACTCCATCACAGGCAGCTACCAGATCAGTCAGGCAGGGTTTCCCCTTTGTGAAGCCATATTGATGAAGGTATAATCAGCTTCCTGTCAACAATATGCCTTGACATACTTCCAGGAAGATCTGTTCCATGATCTTGCTGGTCACAGAGACGAGGCTGACTGATTGATAGTTCCCAGGGTCCTTTCTACCCTTCTAAAGAATGGGTGTGAAGTTCCCCTTTTCCTGGTCACTGGGGGCTTCACGTGACTGCTGTGACGAGTTTTCAAGTATGCTGGAGAGTGGCTTAGCAACTACATCAGCCCATTCCCTCAGGACCCTGGTATGCATCCTGTCAAGTCCCGTGGACTTGGGTGTCAGGAGGATGGGGCCAGGCTCTCTTCAGTGGTGCCCAGGGACAGGACAAGAGGGAACGGGCACAAACTTGAGCA